>JAJJWW010004209.1:0-84374 GCA_023531295.1 Papaver armeniacum
GTGGAATAGATTATACTTGAAGAAATATTACCCGTAGAAGATTGTGGAAAAAGAATAGACTGCGAAATAATGTATGGTTGAAGAGAAATGAACTTATATGAAAATGCTGCGAAAGAATCATTGCGAAATTGCACGAAACAATGAAAGAACATGCGAAGATCTCGCAAAGAAAATAACAAGAGATAACCAAAAAACAATGACATATCAGAATGGAACGAACCTGCTATGGCGTACACCCTAGTTCGCGAATAAAAATTTCGTAAGAGAAGGAGTTTGATGCTGCGAGATCGATCCTCTACTCAACCATATTTTTACATGTTTTATTCAACTTCGCAAGAGAAGAAAAGAATAAGAAGGCAACTTTACCAACTTTATCAAAAACAAAATTGGCACATATGGTGAAGTCGGCAGAGTATGCGTTCAAGTCGCAGGATCAAATCCTAACTTTCGCAAACTTTTGCATATTTTTACTCGAAATGCTAGACCCAAAGATCACATTAAAAGAACGAAATAGTCACATTCAAAGGAAAGGTGGTCAAAGGCGAAAACAATCATTCAAAGGACGCGGGTTCAAATCCCATTTCTCGCAGATTTTTCAATCTTTTTTGCAAAGAAGAGAGTTGATGCTTATTTCGCAAAGAATGAATAAAAGAGACGACAGAAATGAAAGGATGAATGAAAGAAATGACAAAAATTAAGTAATGAAGATATGCGATAATTTTGCAAAGATAATGAGAAGAGATAATCAAAAATGAATGATTGAACGAATTGACAAAAATGAATGAATGAGTGAATGGGACGAACCTTTATGGCGTACACCCTAGTTCACGAATGATATTTCGTAAGAGGCAAATGTAAGACCTAAAGTGCGTCATATAAGGGGGTATCTCTTGATATGGCTCAGGGAAAAGGTTACACCGCTCCTGGAACCGAGTCATGGAGATTTGGGGTCCATGAAAGCCTATCAAGGAGAGATACCTTGGATTTCCAACTATATATATATAAGGTTATACCAGGTTGGACGCCCGAGGGTCTCTTCCAAGGAGTCAGTGTATGCTCAAGGCGCCGAGGTACACGGTTGAGCCAAGAGTGCCTGGGGCATTTGAAGTGTCTCGGCCATTCTTGGCAAGTCTTGGCACATGTTGCACTCGGCCCGAAGAAAACTCCACTTAGGGTGTAGTCTCGTAACCATAAACCCTATAGGTATAAGGGATAAGAGGCTACGAAAAACAACCAGTTGTTGTTAAGACCGGATGGGAGGATCTAGTCTTGTATGGCCGATGTACGCCTCCTTGAAGGGGCAACCAGGGAGATGATAAGGGCGGCACCCTCCATTAGGGAGCTGATAAGTGTCTTAAGACGACAATGTCATGGGGCTTTAATTTCGCAAGAATTTCTAGGCCTGTCATATTGTCGCAATAAAAACATCCTGCAGAGGCAAAAATACTAAAGAAATGATAAGGCACGATCAATGGGTCTTTGCATGAAAGTGTAAAGACGTCCTGCGATTTTGTCGCAATGACGAGGGGTGGCAAAATAAGACCTTTAACTAGGAAGGCAAAATAAGACCACACAAAAATGAGTAAGCAAATAAGCTTGCGACAATGATTATCTGTAAACAAATAAGTTTGCGAATATATACATGAAAATGAATCTGAGGCAACGAAAATAAGAAAGAAGTATATTTCAGAATCTCTCAGAAGTATTATTTAGAATTTCTCAGGAGTGTTATTCAGAATCTCTCAGCAATATTATTTAGAATCTCTCAAGGTATTATTCAGAATTTCGCAGAGACATTCATAATTTCGCAGAAGTATTCTTAATTTCGCAGAATAAGTCAGAATTTCTCGGAATGTGATTATTTTGCACAATGTGGTTATTTCGCACAATTATTTCGCAAAATTATAAGCAACTTGAAGAGATTATATTATTGCATGAGCATAAAGTATGAGACAGAAGAAAAATGAGAATGAAGACACAACTCTCTCATTCAACATTTTCTCAAAGATTCTACCTTCATAGATAAAGAACAGAGGCAACTATGGACTACCGAGAAAACATTTTATGTTCTTTATCTTCTCGGCAAGAATCATTTCAAAAATGGACATTCGCTAATGAACAACAAGAATCCTCAAAAAGGGAATAATAATTTCGCATGAATAGAGACAATACTTATTACTCGCATTCAAGAATGGATACTTCATATACTTCTTCAAGGATACTTCATACTTCGCATACTTCAAGAGTTGATACTTCTTATTTTTTCGTAAAGCTTCGGAACTTCACAAAAGAATAGAGGCAAGTACGTACTTTTCAAGTCCAGTATTCTTTCGCTCGTTCCTTCATCAACAAAGATCAAAGATTACTATAATAACGGATTTTTCCTTAAATATCGCTCTTCAAGCAATATTCAAGGAAAAAGAGGCAAGATGTAGGAGCAGAATATCGCAGCAAGGACATACTTACGAAGTCCTCACCAATGACACTTTGCGAGTGTCGCAGACTGATGACGCAATAGATGGTGGTGATAGCAACATGAAGAAAGCGCGAAGATCTTGCGAAAATTAGAGTGTCTGCGAGACTTAACATTTATACTCCTGCGAAATGTCGCAAGGTAAATCCGAAATTAAGGGAAATATTAGTTGTACATGAGCTGTCATAAACTATGTAAACACTATATAAAGAGGAGAGCAGGAGAGAGAAGGGAGATGATAATTTTGATGAGAGAGAGAGAGAGAGATTTTATTTCAGAGAGAGATATTTTTAGAGAGGGAAAGACTTTATTTTCTTTATCATCTTCTTCCCCAAAAACTAGATCTAGAGCTCTAGAAAATATCCATTAATGGAGATTGTAAATGAAATACTTATGTAATCTCAATAATCATAGTGAAGAACCATGGATGTAGATCACATTGATCGAACCATGTAAAAAATCCTCGTGTCAATTTATATTTCTAGTCCTTATATTTGAAAGTTAGGTGATTAATAAGATTTAGATCTACAAAATATTATAAGGGGTGTGTTGTAGGAAATCCTGCAACTAAATTTGGCTTTAGAAACACTACCTGCTACCTATTAGATTGAAGAAGATTCAAAGAAATTAGCTATTGGGAGAGTTAAACCTCGTTGGATCTAATTAAAAAAAAAAAAAAAAAAAAAAAAAAAATTGAGAGGAAAAGTGGAAATTTCAGTGGAGGAATTGTGTCTTCAAGCAAACATCGACAACACAGTTAAAGAAAGTAAAAAAAAGAAAGATGCAGAAACACAGAAGCAGATTGGGAGAAATCTTCTACAGGGAGCGAAGTTATCGTGTAAGGCGGGGAAAATTCAGAGAAAAGAAGAGCACAAAACCGCGTAGGTGAAAGAAAGGAAGGAAAGTGGGGGACGTGAATCCTAAGCTAATTAGAATTAAACGTTCATCAAATCTCAGAATTCCTACCAAATGGGCAAAAGGTTTCGCAGCAACTCATCAAATGAAAAGTTAATTCAGTCAATTTCAAAATGTAACACCATTTCACAAAGTCAGACCACATACTCGATCTAGTTCGCAATAATTCAATTCGAGGCAATCAATTCAATCCACATCATGCAGCAGTCAAGCTTTACACTGTACACGAAGATTCTTGTTCGGAAAATTTAGCTCATGAAATGCAGACTCATCATTATTCACGTACACCAAAATTGTACCTTCACACCAAGAGTCTCATCGAATCGGCGTTTGTCAAAGAACAAAGGTTAATTGGAAAAGAAGGGATATATAAGGAGAATATTTAGAAAGAGGTTCTCGCAAAGATCAACTTTGAGATCACTAGCGATGAAAGGAAATGAAGAGCTCACTTCATCACCAGCCATTTAAATTACTTAGGCAAGGACAAGATAAGCAACACCATGCACGGAGTAAAAAGAATGAGACCATTTCATTTCGTCAATAAACCAAGTTATCACCAAGAGTTACAGACCCAACAAAGACATGAGTTTGACCAGTACGCGAAGGTGAAAAGAACAGAAGCATGCAAACATGATGACAAGAAAAAGGACACGGATGCGGCTGTAATCATGAATATCATCATTCACCAGCGACGTTTACTTCGACAATTATATGACGAGTAAAGTAGCAGAGATATCTTCGTAGAATCCAGAAAGATACACCAACTAATTTACGAATAGTACAAGAGGAGTAGCACAATGGGTCATCAGTAAAGACAATGAACTTGATGTCGTGGATTCGAGTATCTTCAAGCTTTCGCAAGCAAACGAACTTCAAAGATTTTAAAGACACACAAGGAAATAAATTCAGCCATTCAAAGAAGAACAAAAAAAAAGAAGCTGGCAGGTAAATAGGTTGTGATGATTCTGTTTACAGGTAGAGAAGAAGAAAGGTCAACTCAACAACATGAATGCAACAAATCGGGAGTATGACCTGAGCAAAAAATAAAATAAAGAGAACAAAGTTATGGAAAATCACAAATGATAAGGAAGGAGAAAGCTGGAATCATCGGCAAAGAAAGGCATTAATAAAAAAGAAAGTATGCAGAAATCGAGTTAATTTGAAAGAAGATATCAGCCATTAATAAAAAAGAAGAAGAAGCAGATGGTACCAGCAAAGGACTTTATCATTCTGTTGTTTGAAATAAGGAAGCAGAAGAAGTTCAGCAAAGTATTTGGAAGAAGATACTTCGTAGAAGAGGAGTGCAATACCATCAACAACTAACATTTTATACATATATAGCAAAGTTTTGTTAACTCCGGAAGAAGACCTCGTCAAATAACCTTCGCAGCAAAGGCAAATTCCTTTCATCATCTGTCAATACAGCCATAGCACCAGTAAATTATATCTCCAGGATAATAACTAAGTCCAACGATTTTAAGCCATTAGTATTACTCGCCAAAACAATCCCAATGCCAGCGAAGTAGGATTGGAAGATCATCAATGAAAAGACACGATAAAATAACAACAAATATAGAGATTCTACGAAGTTCACTTCATCAACAAAGTTCCAGCGAGGTTGCCGCAGCAGGTAAGTGAAAAGGATTACTCCTTCAGTTGTTCCAGCGAATTTGCCGCAGTGCCAGTGAAGTTGCAGCTGTTCCAGCGAGGGCAAGCAGATATTATTGATCGTTAAGACAACTCCAAGTTCCATTGTAAAGCAAGCTCACTGCGACCAGAAGAGCTACAAACAGCGAAAATCTCTTCCAAAGCAACAAAGGTTCAAGGTCCAAGAGAAATACCATTGAAAGGGAAGCATTCTCATCTTCTCATCTCTAAATTCATTATCCGACAAAGTCTTTACTAGCAAGGAAAGAAATACAAACGATCCAGAAACCCAAAGAAGGTGACAAAGAGCCTGGTACTTGGAAGAGTTGCCTTGTGCATAAACTCCAAAGAACAAATAACACTAAAGATGCAAATTTCGAGTGCAAATACGGGAATTTCAGTGTAAACTTCTTATTTTCAGACAACACAATCTCATGACAGCCCCAAAAATCAAGAGAGAAAATGGAATGATGAAATCGGCGAAGATATCAATGACCTGAACTAAAGGGACGTCAGCGAAGTAAAACGATAAAGGCTCAGTTCGCCAACAATATTTAAAGAGTTTCATGAATTTAACTCACAAAGACATAATAAGACATATCCAGCTCGTTAACTTAATACTCCACCAGACAAGTTTAAATATGCAGCTTCGCAAAGACCTAATCCATCCACCTATCAACAGTTAAACACTCGGGCTTGTTGATCAGTTCAAACTCGAATTTTCTCAAATCAGCAAACAAAAGAAAGACAAACAAAAGCCAAAGAAACATCAGCAAAGAAAATATACAATAGAGACAAATATTTCGTCATTAAACTCCGAGAATCCATTTTATGACCAGCCCCAGCGAGGCTCTCGCAGAGTGACATGATATCATGAAATCAATAGAAGGAGTTACCAAGGGAGAAAGAAAGAAGAGAAGGAAAAGAGATCAAGAGAAGTACAGCTGAGGCATCAATGAAAGGGACTAAGGCAGAGCAACACAAGTTCAAAACAGAAGAAGAAGGTTAACAAAGATGATATCTCGTCATTACAATTAAACCATCTTGCTATATCATCAAGAAGAAGAACCCTAACTAACAAGTGATTTCTATAGAAGTTAAGCCAACTTGCGAAGAAGCTTTGCGAAGTTTACTGATAGAGTTATCACGTGAAGGCAAACTTCCAGTCGTAAATCACAAAGGACAATAAAGAAGTAATAACAGATATGAAGTTTACCAAACTAACACAAATAAAGGACAGTACAAATGATTCAGGGTGTAGGCAATGAGCTTGGTGTCGCAAGATCGAGTCTCACTGCAGCAACATTTTCTTTTCTTTTTTATTATTTCACATTTTTTCTAAAATTGCCTAAAGTGAAGATAGTAATAAGATGATGGTAGTATGGCTTTCTTTTGCAATCAGAAGCCAATATAGATGGTCAACAACGAAGAGAAGGAGTTTGATGCTGCGAGATCGATCCTCTACTCAACCATATTTTTACATGTTTTATTCAACTTCGCAAGAGAAGAAAAGAATAAGAAGGCAACTTTACCAACTTTATCAAAAACAGAAATTGGCACATATGGTGAAGTCAGCAGAGTATGCGTTCGAATTCGCAGGATCAAATCCTAACTTTCGCAAACTTTTTGCATATTTTTACTCGAAATGCTAGACCCAAAGATCACATTAAAAGAACGACATAGTCACATTCAAAGGAAAGGTGGTCAAAGGCGAAAATAATCATTCAAAGGACGCCGGTTCAAATCCCATTTCTCGCAGATTTTTCAATCTTTTTTGCAAAGAAGAGAGTTGATGCTTATTTCGCAAAGAATGAATAAAAGAGACGACAGAAATGAAAGGATGAATGAAAGAAATGACAAAAATTAAGTAATGAAGATATGCGATAATTTTGCAAAGATAATGAGAAGAGATAATCAAAAATGAATGATTGAACGAATTGACAAAAATGAATGAATGAGTGAATGGGACGAACCTTTATGGCGTACACCCTAGTTCACGAATGATATTTCGTAAGAGGCAAATGTAAGACCTAAAGTGCGTCATATAAGGGGGTATCTCTTGACATGGCTCAGGGAAAAGGTTACACCGCTCCTGGAACCTGAGTCATGGAGATTTGGGGTCCATGAAAGCCTATCCGGGAGAGATACCTTGGATTTCCAACTATATATATATATAAGGTTATACCCTGGTTGGACGCCCGAGGGTCTCTTCCAAGGAGTCAGTGTATGCTCAAGGCGCCGAGGTACACGGTTGAGCCAAGAGTGCCTGGGGCATTTGAAGTGTCTCGGCCATTCTTGGCAAGTCTTGGCACATGTTGCACTCGGCCGAAGAAAACTCCACTTAGGGTGTAGTCTCGTAACCATAAACCATATAGGTATAAGGGACAAGAGGCTGCGAAAACAATCGGTTGTTGTTAAGACCGGATGGGAGGATCTAGTCTTGTATGGCCGATGTACGCCTCCTTGAAGGGGCAACCAGGGAGATGATAAGGGCGGCACCCTCCATTAGGGAGCTGATAAGTGTCTTAAGACGACAATGTCATGGGGCTTTAATTTCGCAAGAATTTCTAGGCATGTCATATTGTCGCAATAAAAACATCCTGCAGAGGCAAAAATACTAAAGAAATGATAAGGCACGATCAATGGGTCTTTGCATGAAAGTGTAAAGACGTCCTGCGATTTTGTCGCAATGACGAGGGGTGGCAAAATAAGACCTTTAACTAGGAAGGCAAAATAAGACCACACAAAAATGAGTAAGCAAATAAGCTTGCGACAATGATTATCTGTAAACAAATAAGTTTGCGAATATATACATGAAAATGAATCTGAGGCAGCGAAAATAAGAAAGAAGTATATTTCAGAATCTCTCAGAAGTATTATTTAGAATTTCTCAGGAGTGTTATTCAGAATCTCTCAGCAATATTATTTAGAATCTCTCAAGGTATTATTCAGAATTTCGCAGAGACATTCATAATTTCGCGAAGTATTCTTAATTTCTCGAGAAGAATAATTTCGAATGTGATTATTTTGCACAATGTGATTATTTTGCACAATTATTTCGCAAAATTATAAGCAACTTGAAGAGATTATATTATTGCATGAGCATAAAGTATGAGATAGAAGAAAAATGAGAATGAAGACACAACTCTCTCATTCAACATTTTCTCAAAGATTCTACCTTCATAGATAAAGAACAGAGGCAACTATGGACTACCGAGAAAACATTTTATGTTCTTTATCTTCTCGGCAAGAATCATTTCAAAAATGGACATTCGCTAATGAACAACAAGAATCCTCAAAAAGGGAATAATAATTTCGCATGAATAGAGACAATACTTATTACTCGCATTCAAGAATGGATACTTCATATACTTCTTCAAGGATACTTCATACTTCGCATACTTCAAGAGTTGATACTTCTTATTTTTTCGTAAAGCTTTGGAACTTCACAAAAGAATAGAGGCAAGTACGTACTTTTCAAGTCCAGTATTCTTTCGCTCGTTCCTTCATCAACAAAGACCAAAGATTACTATAATAACGGATTTTTCCTTAAAGATCGCTCTTCAAGCAATATTCAAGGAAAAAGAGGCAAGATGTAGGAGCAGAATATCGCAGCAAGGACATACTTGTGAAGTCCTCACCAATGACACTTTGCGAGTGTCGCAGACTGATGACGCAATAGATGGTGGTGATAGCAACATGAAGAAAGCGCGAAGATCTTGAGAAAATTAGAGTGTCTGCGAGACTTAACATTTATACTCCTGCGAAATGTCGCAAGGTAAATCCGAAATTAAGGGAAATATTAGTTGTACATGAGCTGTCATAAACTATGTAAACACTATATAAAGAGGAGAGCAGGAGAGAGAAGGGAGAGGATAATTTTGATAAGAGAGAGAGAGAGATTTTATTTCAGAGAGAGATATTTTTAGAGAGGGAAAGACTTTATTTTCTTTATCATCTTCTTCCCCAAAAACTAGATCTAGAGCTCTAGAAAATATCCATTAATGGAGATTGTAAATGAAATACTTATGTAATCTCAATAATCATAGTGAAGAACCATGGATGTAGATCACATTGATCGAACCATGTAAAAAATCCTCGTGTCAATTTATATTTCTAGTCCTTATATTTGAAAGTTAGGTGATTAATAAGATTTAGATCTACAAAATATTATAAGGGGTGTGTTGTAGGAAATCCTGCAACTACGGGCCGAAGAAAACTCCACTTTGGGTGCAGTCTCGTAACCATAAGCCCTATAGGTATAAGGGATAAGAGGCTGCGAAAACAACTGGTTGTTGTTAAGACCGGATGGGAGGAGCTAGTCTTGTATGGCCGATGTACGCCTCCTTGAAGGGGCAATCAGGGAGATGATAAGGGCGGCACCCTCCATTAGGGAGCTGATAAGTGTCTTAAGACGCAAATGTCATGAGGCTTTATTTTCGCAAGAAAATTTAGGCTTGTCATATTTGTGCGATGATCCTGAAGAGGCAATAATACAAAAAACAAAGATAAGACGAGATCAATGGGTCAGTACATGAAAGTGTAAGGACGTCATGCGATTTCGTCGCAAGACGGCAATGTCATGGGGCTTTATTCTCGTAAGAAAATTTAGGCCTGTCATATTGTCGCAATAAAATTATCCTGCAGAGGCAATAATACTAAGAAATGATAAGACAAAATCAATGGGTCTTTACATGAAAGTGTAAAGACGTCCTGCGATTTTGTCGCAATAACAAGAGATGGCACAGTAAGACCTTTAACTAGGAAGGCAAAATAAGACCATATGACAAAAGATTTATAAAAATTAACTATTATTTATGCAGGTCATTCATCGCAAAGAAGAAAGTAAGAGACAATAAAGAAAACATAATATTTCTTACAAAAAAGTGCACTTCAGAAGGAAATAAAAAACATCATATGCAAGAAGTTATGAAGATCAAGAAACTAAAGGAAATGAAATTACAAAAGAAGTTCATTTCTCAACATTAATTCTTTCATCTTCAACAATTTTATCGCCTTCACCAGACTTCCACACTTTCGCCGAGTTGTTGCATTCCCGCCAGAACCCCCTTTACCTGGATTATTATTGACAGCTTCATAGTTTGATGGGGTCACCTTTTCATTAGCGAGATCTTCGCCGCTTTCGTATTCATAGTCACTATCATGAGAATTAGGGATTTCATCATCCTCAACTTCAAGAGGTTCGACAGATACAGGGTCAAGAGATTTGGACAATAAGACATCATTCAAAAGAACTTCAGCTTTGAGATGAAATTGGCTAAGAAGTGCCTTCTGATGATTTCTACTCTGGATATCTTTGGAGTAACTGAGGTAATCAAATCTCCTTTCGGCACGATCGTGAGAACGAGCGAGAGTAGCGGCAAGAATCGCATTTTCTTTGTGAATCTTGGCATAGCTAGCCTCCAAAGTAAAAAGGGAGGAACGAAGATCTTTCTCATATTCTGCAAAAATAAAGAACAACAGAGTTATACAAATAAAGAATTCGCAAAAAAGGATATCATAAGAAAACTAGACAAAGAAAAAACGGATGAGGCAGTCAAATTTTATGACTACCTTCCTTTTGCGAGATAAGATGTTGGGTTGAAGCCAAGCAACTACTCTCCAAATGATCCATGGCACTATAAAAATTATCTCCAACCAGACCTTTTAATCGAGAATGCAAACTCTTTTCGTTAGAAACAAGTAAGGTATTCTCCTTAGCAAGGGAGGAGTAGGATTCTTTTAACTTGGAATATTGATCCTTGAGTTGGCTTGTTTTCACACTTAAAGTTATTCTACCCGAATAAGCTTATCCCTCTCGTGAGTGACTTCTTTGAGTTTACTTCTCAGCGAACAGAGAGATTGTTCTTGTTCATTACATATTTTTTGACAGACATCAAGTTGTTGCGAAGAAATCGCCACCTTATTTAACAAAACTCGCTTCTCTTGAGATAGAGTTCCATTCTCATCTGATAAGGTTTCCAACTCCAATTAGATTTAGCCAAAGAATAAGAGAGATGAGATAATTCATTACTTAACGAGTCTTGCTTCTGAACTAAGTGAGCATTCTCTTTGGTAAGGTTATATATTTGATCAACAGAGTACGAATGAAGATTATCTAGTTGGTTATATTGCTCCATCCAAGCATCTCTATCCATTCGAGTTTCTTCAACGATGATTCCAATCGATATATCTCCATTTTTCGCTTCTGGTTTAAAGCTTAAAAGGCGAACAAGGTTTTCAAAAAAAAAAAAAAAAAATGGAGAGTGTAATACCTTTAAATTCTTCGTTCTTCTTGCGAAGATTATCGCGATCCAATGAAATGTTTTGAAGTTTCTGATTCTCAAGATGGAGAGTGTCACACTTCGCAGTCATATGTTGAAGATTATTCTTCAGCACTTTAATTTCTTGTTCTAAAGACATTTGCGACATCCTGTCAGAACTAAAGTATTTACTCAAAGACTCGCAAACACTAGACTTGATGGGATCAATGGAGGTCTTCTTGGCGTCATTCATGATATCTGATAAAACTTTGAAAGCTACATCCATTCCCTCCAGGTTTTCTTTAGGAAGAGGAATAGACTCAGAAGAAGAGGTAATGATGACAGAAGAGGGGAGAGTTGAATCATCTTTGGTCATAGGAATGTCATGAGAAGAGGAAACCCGCTGAAGGTCAATGATTGGGGGTGAGGCTGAAGCATTGATAATAGAAGAAGAGAAGGGTTCATCTTGAGGGACTTTATTTATAGAAAACTCAGGTATAGGAGGAAAATCGGCAGCGACATTTTCAGAGATAACCAAAGTAGAATTATCTTGCGAAGATATCGCAGGAGGTGTTGGTTTATCTTGCGAAGATATCACAGGAGGTGTTGGTTTATCTTGCGATGATATCGCAGGAGGAGTTTTGAGCTTGAATACAGGAAAGGAAACAGAAGATTCAACATTTTTAGAATGGCGAGGTTTCTTGGGGGATCTATCAATATTTTTGTCATCCTGCGAATCACAAGTCAAATAAGAAACAGAGGCAACAATATTGTTATTAGAAGAATAAGTGTTTCTGAATACCTTGCTATTCGCAGGCTTCCTTTTAGTAACAGCGATTTTCGGTTGCGAACCCACGGGAACATTAGGGTTTAGAACTGTGAACTTGGTGTTAGATTTATTCTTATTGAAACAAAAATAGCACGGGAATCATTAGAGAAAGAATAATATTAGGATAAAACAATTTTGATAGAAGAGATCAATCACAAAAAGATCAATTTTGGCAAAATTAACAAACCTTGATGGCTCCATAGAAACAGTAGCAGAAAGATGATGAGAACAGTAGCAGAGAGACAATAGCAAGAAGAGGGCAAAGGTCATTTTACGAGCGATTGATATATGGAGCCCAGTTGAGGTTAAGGGGCAACCCAATTTAGAGGAGTACTAAATCCATGCCCAGTCTAGGTTAAGGGGGTTGATATCAGGTACCCCTTATCATCTACCACCGGGTGTCATTATCCACCCTTATCTCAAATCATTACATAGCCCTAATCGAGAGAACAACTCTCTCATTCATTCCGCACCTGAAACCGAAAAGCAGTGGCTGCTGCTGTGCCATTAAATCCGAGACCAGAAGATTCAGATTGTAATGGGTGTTGCTATCGATGGTTCAGTGAACTGAGATTAAATCAAGAAATCAGAGACTGGGTTAGAGCAGATTCGCAGTTCGGTGAAGATGGGTCTCGCTGCTGAAGAAATTAAGGGTTTCTCTATGAAGATTTCTATTTCAGAGAAGAAATTAAGATAATGGGTCTGTGATTGAGTTCCAGCTGAAGAACCAGAAGATGGGTTTTAGCCAAATGGTGATGCAGTACGGCAGTTGTTGGCGATTGATTGAGCGAGGTGTTGGTGGTAATGGATTTAAGATCGAGAAGCCTTTGCTTTGCCGTTGTTGCGCGAAGCTCGGACGAGAATCGAGAAATTGTGTGGAGAATGGGTTTTGATGAATTGTTTGAATCTGAGGTTGAAGAGTGAAGCAGTGAATGGAAGATGGGTTTTGGTTGAATTCGGTTTTGAAAAGGCTGCTGAGAGTTAGGGTTTATTCAATCAGCGAGAGGTGGTGCTCAACAAGAGCTGGTGGTTGTCGATATGTAAATCTGAGTGAGCAAGAGAGATCGATCTTGTTGATGGGTTTTACCTCGGATTTGAGTTTGGGTTAAGGTCAGATGACCAGTGGTCTTGCTTGAGGAAGAATGGGGGTTTGATGGAGTCTGCTGGTTTACAGGGAACGATGGTGAATTGCTTGAATAGATTCTGAGACAGGGAATGGTGCTAGTGAAGTTGGGTGTTCACTGGAAATGCTGTCGGTGGTCTCTGTAGGATGGAATGTGGTTTGAATTGTGGGTGATTGCTGATTCAATTGAAGCTGAGTCGATTGAGCTAAGAAATAACAAAGAAGTGAAGCTATTGAACATATTAGATGTATGTCTAGGTTTCTTAACAGGTGAAGACCCAAAAATTGGCCTGAACTCGGCCTGGGAAGTCCTGTAATTAAACAGAACTCGGCCGGTTTTCTGCACCGGCGAGTCAACTCGACGATCCCGGTGACCGATCCGAAGCCGGTCCAACTCACCTCGATTAAGACGAGTCGGCCAGACCAAGACACTAACTCAAGGCGACTCGGTGGCCCGACTCAGTGTCTAACTCCCCTTCCCTTGACCCGGTTGACTGACGATTGACTGACGGTTTGACCATTTGACCGTTAGTCTTAACGGAGGACCGGACGGAATATTCCGTCGAATATTCTCTTGACGGAGAAATTTCCAGGTGGCCGGCGGCGACTTTTCCGGCCAAATTCCGGCCACAATCCCAGTTTTCCGGCGAGCCAAAAATTCCAGAATTTTCTATGGACTTCTCTCATGAGTGTGAAGACTTGGGCTAGGAATTGGATGGAGAATTGGACTCAAATTTGGAAAGAGAAGATGAAGAGTTGAGAAAAGCTTGGATTTGGAAATTGAATTGCAAAAGAATAAGGATTCTATTCCTTGGAAGAATTGGAGAATATTGAAGCCTATAAATAGAGAAGTTTTCTACAACTTCTACACATCTTTCTCTATATCTTTTACACATCTTTACACACACAATTCTTTTCTTTTCTTATTCTTTGTGTGAACTCTTTTAACATGAGTAGTTAATTTTATTGATTGAGGATGAATTCCTAGTTCTTAACATGATTTGAGTTTTTTTGTTTTCAAATTCTATCTTGAAGTTTTTCACATAATTATCGCTTGTTTTTACTAATAGGAGTGATCTTAAAGACATTCATGATTGATTGATAGATTGTTTGGGTGGCCAACTAAATTGATTTGTTAATTCGATCTAAAGCTAGTGAAAGTTAGGGGATAAGTAATCGTTCTTTGACTCTTTACATAAGTAGCAAACACGAGACCTTGCGGAGGGATTCCGTGGAGCAATTGTGTGTAGAAACAACGTTAGCAAGTAGACCTTGAGCTAAGAGTCTAACTACTAATATCAACCTAAGAAATTCACAAAACCTAATGCATGAGCCAAGTTACATCTAGGTTGAGCTAATTCTAGGTGGCTTGGTGATTAGAATCCGGTAGTCGAGAACTTCCGTGTCCGGTGATATAAGGGATTTAGGGGTTTAGCACTGAGCTAGCTGCTTTACCTACGGTTGGTGATAATTTGTGACTAATAACAAGTAGAAAAGAACATAACTTGATTCATTGTTTCGTAACGAAGAAGGATTCCTTGGTCTTGTCTCTCTTATTGCTTTCAACTTTACCTTTTAATTGTTTTGTTTATTTTTCTTTTGCTTTTTACACCCCCCTTTCGTGACAATTTTTACAACTAGAATCGAAGACGATGAAGAATTGCGAGAAAGAAAAATAGCGATAAAAAGTTGCGAGACGATGAAGAAGATGAAATAAAAGAAAGGAAACATCCTCATGGAGAATTTCTCCTTAAATAGACAAGAAAAAAGTGACCGGTTAACATTAAATGTACCGGTAAAAATGGGAGATTTTGACACGTGTAGGAAGTTACGCCTAATTCACGGAATCCTGGCGGTAGATTGATGGAAAGAAATGAACAGTTGCGACAGCTTGAAAATAATAATTCTCATGACATTCTCTTCTACGCAGAGAAGACATGAGAAGAGGCAAGATGTAGGATCAGAATATCGCGACACCAACACCTCTGCGAAATTCATAAACGTTACGTAGCGAAGGCGTTGCAGACGAATAAAATAAGTGACGCAATGGATGACGACAGCCTACTTAACACGAGAAAGGAAAGGTATGAAGACCTAGCGAGATCTAGGAGTGTCGCGAGATTATGCATTTGATTTACAGCCAAATTGCGACACTCGCTTAGCAAATCGTTCAAGAATAAATATTTGTATTAATTAATTTTGTGTTTTTAGGTAAAATAAAGGACTGAAGAGCCAAAGAGCTTGGAGTGTCATCCATTATGTAATACCCTATATAAAGAGCCGCAGGCCTATTGGAAGGGATCTTTTTCGAGTGTTGAGCAAGTCATTAAGAGAGATAAAGTTTATAGTGATTGTAATTTCTTTAGCTCTTTTCCATTTTATCTGTTGACTAGTTGTAAACATTCAAGAAATTAATCAACAAAAATTATAATTGTTCATCTTCAATGGTTTGATTGTGTGGATTCTTGTGAGGGTGTAGTGTAGGATTTTGCACATATATTATGCTAATCCGATATGATCTCCGTTGAGAATGTTGGATTCTAGCCTTGACTAATGAAGCTCAACCTTGCTCCCGCCGACATTAGGTAATCTCTTCCCTTTTTCTCTTATCACATAGTTCTCATGGTATGTAAATTGTTTAAATTTTTCTATCTGTCGACACATTGAGGACAATGTTTGATTTAGGTTTGGGGTGCATTTGCATTTAGAGTTTTTAGTCTTTTATTTTACCTTTTATTTTCATCTTAAAAAAAAAAAAAAAAAAAAAAAAAAAACTCTTTTTGTAAAAACCTCCAACTTTTAGAGATTTTAGAGTCACTAGCATGCTTTTAGCTATGTTTACATAGAGAATCGACCGAAATAACAGAACTTAGAAGTTAGGAGAACACAATCGGGTTCCTTAGTTGATTAGAGCGTTAAAGTTGGATTTAACCATACGGGAGGGCGAATTAGGTGTTGTTTAGATATTGGTAGTAGAATTGTGATCACCCATAGTGGAGACTACCCAATTTACATCAAGTGAGGCACCAACCTTCAATTTTTGCAACTTTCTAGAAAAGTCTGTTAGAGTGTGTGTCACCGTACGTAAATTAGGGTAGGAATGGTGAGCTACCCAACTTCGCACCAATTTCAAAGACTACTTTTGATCTCTTGAGTGCTAGTTTTGTCAATCATGAGGGTGACGTCTAAAGATGAAAACTCCTTCTAAATACCGATTTGCAGTTAGCATCTCTCTCTCTCTCAATCAGCAAGACCCATAGAAACACATCATCGTCAGCAAACGGAGCATCATCGCAATATGGAAAGAAAAATTGATATAGTCCAAGGTTTTTGTGCAACAAAGAAAAGAAAATAGGATGAGAATTAATAAAATTTATAAAATCAAGACAATACAAGTTGTGGAAAAATTGAGTGTTAAAGTCCTTTGTCCATGGAGTTAGTTGTTTCATTATTTGTATTTTATTTTCACTTTTGTAAGTTTCAAAAAAAAAAAAAAAAAAAAAATTAAAAAAAAAATCAAAAAAAAAATCAAAAAAAAAATCAAAAAAAAAAAATCAAAAAAAAATCAAAAAAAATATTGTAATTTATTTTTGCTACCACCATGGTAAAGAAGAGTTCAAGAAGAAAAAATCCAAACAACAAGGAATTTGAGTAGAAAAGTAAAAAATTGTCAAGTTTTGTGAAGTTTAGAAGTTCGTCATCA
Source organism: Papaver armeniacum (assembly GCA_023531295.1). Lineage (NCBI taxonomy): Eukaryota > Viridiplantae > Streptophyta > Magnoliopsida > Ranunculales > Papaveraceae > Papaver > Papaver armeniacum. The sequence goes on from JAJJWW010004209.1 coordinate 16,954, forward strand.
ACAATTGAAGACCGAAGACCGAAGATTGAAGACGTTTCTATGGTTCTTATGAGAGAGTGATATTAATTGCCGATCGGGTGAGAAGTGAGTGAGTACTCCCACCCCTTGCTAATGGTTGATTTCCTTTCTTAGAGATCATCGGGAAAAAGATTCTTTTTGTCCACACTTCTGTGGAGTCTCCAGATTTTATTTAGGAAGGTTATCCTTCTTACCTACAACGTGTGCAGGATTTCTCTCTTTACTCCTGCCTGCACACATGAGAGACTAAAAAAGCGATCTTTTTGAGTGCAATTATCATAAAACCTTAATGGTGAGGCAGAAGTTGAGACTTATGATCACAATCGAATCCGAATTCTTTCATATGGTATGGTTACTTCTCGCTCAAAGACTTAAGGAGGAGAATGCGTTCTTCGATAGTTCTAACTTCCTGTTACTAGTATGCAGAAACTCTATGTCCTCATAGCTTCTTGGAGGCTTGAGACTCTTTTACACTCTGAAGTTGGAGAAGGTTTTGTGGGTACACCTCTTGTAAACCCTCACGAGACTACAACTCGTCCACTAGGGACACCTAGCGGTTTAAAGGCTTAGTGCATACGCTAAATGCATTCGAGAGACCTGCGAGAGGGGTATAGTTAGGATTTCTTAATTTTGTTTCACTTGAGGACAAGTAAAATTCAGGTTTGGGGGTATTTGATGAGTGCCAAATAGTGCATATTTATACACCTTTTTATTGGCATTTTACTCATCTTCTCGCGCTTAGAAATCGAGATATTATCCCATATTCTCGTGTTTTCTTTGTTTTCAAGAATAAATATTTGTATTAATTAATTTTGTGTTTTTTAGGTACTAAATAAAGTCCGGAGAAATCAAGAGCCAAAGAGCGAAGAATTGGAGTCGAGCATCTATGGAGGAGATAGCCCAAGCCCGCGCGAATCAGTTTGCAACCCAACAAGGAAGACATGGGCTAGAGCTACCCACGACCCGGATCCGAGCCCGTCCACTCCAAGCCGTTGAGATCACATGCGGCTACATCCTACGGTCCTTTGCCTCCACGAGCATCGAGTTCGCTGCTCCGTGTAACACCAAATCGTCCCAACTCTATCTCGGCCCGCTCGATCTTCACTCATACATCCCTACGCTCGCTCGGCCCGTCCCATCAGCATTCGATGCCTCTGCCTCACAACAAAATTCCCCATACCCTATACCCTAGTCGACCATCTATTTCTTCTTCCCTAGCTCTGCAAAACCCATTCTTCTTCCCCGACCACACCCGAACCCTCACCACCACCATCTCCGCCACGGCACTTTTGACCACCATCACCCCAAGCTACCTACTCCACCATCCTCGCTTCACTCTTCTCCACCCATAGCTTCTATCCTAACCTAGAAGCTAGGATTGAGACGATTGAAGCTAGGGTTTTCACCAAACCCCATGCTTGGCGTCTCAGAGCACGGAATTGACAGGGAGAACAACAATTCGAGTATGGGTGCGAGAGATTGGGTTTGATTTGTTTTCTCTTTTATTTCGATTTTGAGAATTAGGGTTTGTATTTTGGGATATGTGTGCATGTATAAATAGAAGAGGGATAAGACGATTTGAGGTATGCCTGGATTAGCCAGAGCATCCTTGTAGATTTAATTTCTGTTGTTTTAGTGTTTTAATTTAGTTGCTAAGGGTTTCAATGAGACCCTAACTCCATATTCTGTTTTTAACTATGATTGAACCATCTTGAATGCTTAATGTTATCAAATGTCTTCAATTACAAATACCCAATGCTTTTCTCTCACAAAGTGTATACCAAAGCCATGGATACACTTTGTAGTTAGAAAGTCACAAAGATTTCCGCGTCTCCAACTACTGGGAACTTCATCGACAAAGGTATGTGGATCGACAAAGGTAAACTCATCTATCACTTGGAAAGTCTATTTCTACGGTATCTCTTATATTGAGACATAAGTCGTATTACAATATAGTTTTCTATATACACATTTGATATTTCGAGCTGAGTTTATCTCGCTTACATATTTCTCGAAATATGTGTTGGCAAGCTTTCGCTTCGACCAAGTTCATCTTATATCATGTTAAAATTATCGAGTAACATCTTACATGGTTTGTGTGATACAATCATTTGGTGTAGTCTTGGAATGTTTCGTTATGATTATTTCAATATCTTGAAAATTGCTTTGATGCTAATAGTGTGTGAAAACGGCTATTGTCATCCTCTAAGAAAGTTTCAATGATTGAAATAAGAGTTTAGAACACTTAACCATTATTGGATATGTCATGCACATATGTAATCCATGTCCGGGAACTATAGTATGCGTACACGTACGCGTACCTGTTAGTTTGTAAATTTCGGGAACCTAAGTATGCGTACTCATTTGCGTACTGGCGTACAGGTTCATGTCCGAGAATTTCTGCTGGGATTGAAAGTTCACGTACTCGTTTGTGTACTGGCGAAACCCAATCTTGGTCCGAGTATTTCAAGTATGCATACCGGTTTGCATACTTGAAGGTTAAAGTTCTAAAATCGGTTATGAACATGAACATAAACATTTATATAATAAGGAATGCAATCTTTGCAAACCGTGCCTACAATGTTCATGATTGATTCAAGTGAATCAAACCGATTTTCCTTTAATTGTGTTCTTATATACTTCTATGAGAATATAGCAATTGAACGGCTCTTTAACTAGTTTCATTTGAGTCATTTGAACTAGTTATGGTTAAGATAAATAAGGTTGATATAAGAGTAATCATATGGCTAACCTCGGTTAACTATTTGTGAGCCAACATGGTGTACACGTTTGGGTACGGTTACATAAACCTAAATGAGGATACATTTCATTTGTGTGTAACAAGCTAAGTTCCATCTAACAGTTGAAAGATATTAGCTTGGTTGAATCAGGTTTTTCATCTAACGGTGAATATTGAATGCTTTGTTACCAAGGTAACTTAGATTGCAAACCCTGGTTCGAAAACTATATAAATAAGAACTCTAGCAACTGGGAAACCTAATCCCCACACCTCCTGTGTGTTACTAGTTGCATAAACTAGAGCCGATTCTCCTTTAACCTTAGGTTTCTTCGAGACCCTGTAGGTTAACGACTTCATTGGGATTGTGAAGCCAGACCCAAATATTTTCTTTGTAGTTGCGTGTTCTGATCTTTCCCGATTCTATCGTATTGAGTACAATTGAAATAATTGACTCGAGATTAATTTCTCCGATACTCAAGATAAAAGTAATCACAAACATCTTCATCTCATCGTTTGTGATTCCACAATATCTTGTTTCGCTAGTCGATTAAGATTATTGTGAGGTGATTGATAATACTAGGTTGTTCTACGGGAATATAAGTCCAGTTTATCAATTGGTTTCTGTTCACCTTGATTTATCAAAATACAGAACAAAAACTCTTGGGTATTAGTGTGGGAGACAGATTTATTCAATCTATATACTTTTCTGTGTGAGACGGATTTGTTTATCAAGTCTTCGACTTTAGGTCGTATCAACTCTTGGTTGTGGGTGAGATCAACTAAGGGAATCAAGTGTGTAGTATCCTGCTGGGATCAGAGACGTAAGGAATGCAACTGTACCTTGAATCATTGTGAGATTGATTAGGGTTCAACTACAGTCCAGTCCGAAGTTAATTGGTAGTAGGCTAGAGTCTATAGCGGCTTAATACAATGTGGTGTTCAAACTGGACTAGGTCCCGAGGTTTTTCTGCATTTGCGGTTTTCCTCGTTAACAAAATTCTGGTGTCTGTGTTATTTCTTTTCCTTATTATATTTTGTTATATAATTGAAATATCACAGGTTGTGCGTTAAGATCAATCAATTAGAATATCCAACCTTTGGTTGTTGATTTAAATTAATTTACACTTGAACATTGGTCTTTGGTACCGTTCAAGTTACTCCTCTTATATTCAATCGGGCTCGCAGATTTCTATTTGATGATTGCAGATTGAATTAACAGTTAGAGATATTAAACTGTTTGATATACTTTACTCTAGATTGAGTCTGACTATCTAGTTGATTCTCTAGAAAGTATATTGGAGTAAGTCCTCTAAGATTGCCAAACGAATTGTTGGGTGTGGTTGTTATACCCCCGCATTTTCATCACCCACAACTAAGAGTTGCTACGACCCAAAGTCGAATACTTGATAAAAAAAATTGTATCATACAAAAAAGTATATTGAATAGATAAATCTGTCTCCCACAGATATACCTACGAGTTTTGTTCCGTCTTTTGATAAATCAAGGTGAACAGAAACCAATTGATAAACCGGACTTGTATTCCCGAAGAACAGCCTAGTAATATCAATCACCTCACAATAATCTTAATCGATTAATGAAACAAGATATCGTGGAATCACAAACATGAGACGAAGGTGTTTGTGACAACTTTTCAATCTTGCCTATCGGAGAATAAATCTCGAGCAAATCTTAAAGAAGATAGTACTCAATCATAATAGAAAATAGCAAGATCAGAACACGTAACTACAGAGAAAATAGTTGGGTATGGCTTCACAATCCCAATGAAGTCTTTTAGTCGTTAACTTACTGGGTTTTAGAAAAACCTAAAGTTAAAGGAGAATCGACTATAGTCATAACTAGTATCACACAGGAGGTGTGGGTATTAGGTTTCCCAGTTGCTAGAGTTCTCCTTTATATAGTCTCCAAATCAGGGTTTGCAATCAATGATACCTTGGTAACAAAACATTCAATATTCACCGTTACATGAAAACCTGATTAGATTCAAGCTAATATCTTTCAACCGTTAGATCGAACTTATCTTGTCATACACAAATGAAATGTACCAACATTTAGATAAAGGTAACCGTACCTAAACGTGTACACTTAGTTGGTTCAACAATAGTTAACCGAGGTTAGCCATATGAACACTTTCATATCAACCTTATTCATCTTTATCACAACTAGTTCAAATGACTCAAATGAAACTAGTTAGAGAGTTGTTCAATTGTTTATATTCTCATAGAAGTATACAAGACACAATTGAAGCAAAATCGATTTTGATTCACTCGAATCATTTCATGAACATTATAGCCACGGTTTGCAAAAGATTGCATTCCTTAATATATAAATGTATTAGTTCATGAACAAACCGATTTTAGAACATAACCAACTCAAGTACACAAACGTGTACACATACTTAAGTAGCCGGACTGAGTTTGGTTTCGCCAGTACGCGAACGGGTACACATACTTCCAACCTCAGTTGAATTCCAGAACTTGGACTTACGCTAGTACGCGTACGGGTAAGCATACTTAGTTCCCGGACTTCCATTAACCAACCAGTACGCGTACGGGTACGCATACTATGGTTCCGGACTTGGACCTTACACAAATGTGAATACACACACTATGTTTATATATAATCATGGTTACATGTTCTAACTCTCATTTCAATCATTGAAACATTCTTAGAAGACGACTATAGATGTCTCACATAACTATTAGCTCCAAAGCAATTTTCAAGTGATCGAGTGATCAATACTAAACATTCCGAGTCTACACCAAATGATTCCATCACACAAATCATGTAAGATGTTACAAGGCGATTTTCACATGATCATATTTTGACTTTCGTCAAGAATAAAAGATGAACTTGGTTAAAGCGAAAGCTTACCAACACATATTTCGAGAAATAGATAAGCGAGATAAACTCAGATCGAAATATCAAATGTGTATAATTGAAGTCTATATAGCAATACGACTTTTGTTTCAAATAGGAGATAGAGTAGATAGACTTTTGAGTGATAGATGAGTTCAAGTCTCCAAATACTTTTTGTTGATGAGGTTCCACAAGTTCCCTTGAGTAGTTCTTCGTCTCCATTCGATGAACGCCGTGAAGTCTAAAGCTCAACTACACTTTCTATCCTAATCCGAGACTTAGCTATAAGTAGACTAGAAATCAAGACTTATAGTTTTGATAACTAAACTTGACAAACAAGCTTGAGATAGCAACGCTTGCGAGTTCGACCGAGCAGTGCTCTAACAATATGGTCAATTTAGGTAACTCATATAATTATGGAAATTGACTTAAACTAGGAAACCCAAAGTTTACCTACAATTCTCCACCTCGGATCATGTATTCATGCATGAGACGATTTTCTTGTTATCCCTCCGTCTTCTGAAAATCGATTGCAGCATCACTGGTTTCCTATGTATCCTTAATAGGAATTAAACCGAACATAGTTCACCCAAATTGTTTCATAGAACCTCCACCAGAAAAGAGCAAACCAAACTTGAACTTCACTAACTCAAGACTTAACAATCCAACCTATCGGTAATTGTACAAATCTCCACTTCAGCGAAAATTTTTCGGAGCGCCTCACCAACCATCATTATACGATCACCCGTTATTCAATATCTTGCGATATACCTTACTCATTATGTTCACAAATCCACAGGATAGGCATCATTCTTGGTGTATTGCATGCCAACTCAATCATACCATACCCTAACATTCTCCATATGCTATCATCGAACTTATTTATAATTATTATGTTCCCTTGAGCCTTTGTCAGCCACTTCAAACTTGCTTCAAGCTACGAACACAGCTCCATCTTGGCCTGCCTTGCTCCACCTAAGTTAATCTTCGCTCCACTTAAGCCACTAACTCTAACTTTTGCACCGTACTCGTGAGGGATGACATCCATAACTACTCGATCACCAAACAAAATTACTACGGTAGCCTCCGACCATATGCCTAAGCACCCTTTACAGAACCATAACCTTCATCTCTGAACTCCAGCTAAGTCAATTGCTTCTTCAAACAACTGATCACACACACTTTCTCTCTCTACGAGCATGTCCACCAAAGCGAGTTAACGAGATACTTTGTGTTGGTTTTTTATAAACCAACCTTTATGTTAGCTTCCAACCTCTACTTATTCATCAATTTCTAATATTATTTGGTGATAGAGGGTCCGAACACATTCTCACAAGTTTTGTGCCAATTTTACTACATGTAGGATCAGAATATCGCAACACCAACACCACTGCGAAATCCATAAATGTTACATAGCGAAGGCGTCGCAGACGAGTAAAATAAGTGACGCAATGGATGACGACAGCCAGAACACGAGAAAGGTGTGAAGACCTAGCGAGATCTAGGAGTGTCGCGAGATTATGCATTTGTACACTTGCGACACTTCACAAATCATTCCCGAAAATAAAGGACAGCTTAGTTGTCATCCATTATGTAACACCCTATATAAAGAGCCGAACAAGCCTATTGAGAGGGAGATATTTTTAGAGTGTTGGGCAAGTCATTAAGAGAGAGAAAGTTTATAGTGATGTGATTTCTTTAGCTCTTTTCCATTTTATCTTGTAAACATTCAAGAAATTAATCAACAAAAATTATAATTGTTCATCTTCAATGGTTTGATTGTGTGGATTCTTGTGAGGGGTGTAGTGTAGGATTTCCTGCAACTACATATTGGCGCTAGAAGGAGGGGGAGAGTGAAGATTGACATCGTGATTTGAAAGAATTTGGAGTAATAGGGAAGGAATTTCAAATAATTTTCAACAATTTACTGAAATTGAGAAATGGCTAGAAGAAGATACGCATCAGAACAACCAACAACTGTTAGAAGAAGTAGGAGACTTGTTGGAGAAGGGAGAAATGAAATGGGGGAATCTTCAAGAATGAACACAAGAAATAATGAAGAAAATCAAATTCAATCACCAATTCAACCAGTACCGAATAGAACTGTGGATTATGATAGAGTAAGCGTGCATACTTGGAGATCAGACTCTGTGGACGAAAGGGGAGAAGAACAGCAATTGATAAACAATGGACAAGAGGAGAGAGACCGAGAAGTGATTAGAGAAATAATTCATGGAAATGAAGAGGTCGCAGCATTATAGACATTGAGACAAACAATACATGAAGAAAGGCGATTAGAAGCAAAGGAACATGCAAATTTGACAAGGCAAAATCATGAGTTGAGGATGGAAAATATGAGATTACAAAACAGAAGGTCGAGAAGTACTACAAGGTCAAGCTCAAGATCAGTTAGAGAGGAAAGAAGGAGAACTTTACCTATAGAAAATGCTAATGAAGAAAATCGAGAGGAAGTGCAAAATTCAGGCGAAGAACGTTGCGAAAGAAGAGAAATAATGGAAGATCGCTATATCCCACGTCCCGAGACACTTCAAAATGGGCAAAATGATGGAAATCAAGGAAATAGGCAGCGTCAAGGGCGGAATAATCCAGGTAATGAGGAAAATCAGGAAGAAGGAAGAAGAATATTGCATGGAAGAGAAACACAGAGGAAGCAAAAAGAAATTGAAGATGAAATTGAAAGACACTATGTTGAGCAAGCACGTCTAGCTTGCGAAAGAGAAATATTGAGAACATAAATGGAAGAACATGAGTTACAAGAGGCAATTCGCCAGAATAATCATGATAATAGAGAAAGAAGGAGAGAACAAAATCGCAACAATGGTAACATCAATGAAGAGTATGAAAGAGTACAAAGGAGAATCGAAAGGCATCAAAGAAGAGAAAATGATAGATATAACGGTGTGCGAATTCATGAGAGGAATGAAAGAGAAGAGAAGAAAGACGAGAAGAGAATGATGAACAAGAAAGTCAAAACAGACATGAACGCAGAAGAAGAGAGGCGGAGTTAAAAAGACCAATGGAGCCAAATTCTGGTGTAAATGAACAAATTCTGAGAGAATTGGCGGAAATGAGAGGAATGTTAAATAATAAAAGGGGAGGAGGTAAGAGACAATTGGATGAAGCCATAGAAGAAGCTGCGAAGACTCCATTCACACAAGAAGTACAATTAGGAGGAATACCCCCAAAGTGCAACTTACCTACGTTAACCAGCATTTTCGATGGAACAACTTGTGCAATACAACATATCAAAGCTTATGTGAGATGTATGTTACAATGGGAGAACCATGATGCTATACTATGCAAATATTTTGCATCAAGTTTGACATGAGAAGCTTTGAAATGGTTTGAAGGATTACCGAGGAATACAATAACATCTTTCAATCATTTGCAGGCTATATTTTAGGGGCATACATAAGTAATAACTCCTCGCGACCTGTTATTGAAGATGTATTTGGGTTAAAACAAAGGGTTGGTGAAAGTTTGAAGCATCTAACAGTGAGATGGAAGACAATATGCAGTGATATGGCTGGTCGTGTGGATGAGAGATATCTCATTCTATCATTCATTAACGCTATGTTCGCAACCAATATGCTATATATTCAAATTTTTAGAATCAAGAATACAATCACAATGACTGAGTTGCGAGAACTTCAAGAGGAGTACATTGCTCTAGAGGAAAAGCAAAACGAGATGGAATCATACCCCGTTGCGAACACAAGTTCAAAAGCTGCGAATACAAGCTTGTTACCTAAATTAATAAACACAGTGGCGAGCACCTCGCAGGGTCAACAAGAAACGATAACGGACGATGGTCAGCGAAAGTTAGTAGCCATGGGGAGTCGTGATCAGGAGGAATTTGAGAGAGAGATAAACTTCTATAACCGTGGAGGAAATAACAAAATTCAAAGACTTGATCAGCCGCAAGAAACTTATGGAAGTCAGAGGCAGAGTTATCATAGAGGACAGCGAAGTCACAGGGTAGTCTGGGAAGACATCAAGATGCCACCATTAAATGCTAGTGTGGAAAAAATATGGGAAGCTATAATCTTAATGGAAAATATACCTGCGCCATGGAACATGGGAAGTGAGCCACCTCCGAGTGACAGAAGTCATGAATTTTGTTCTTATCACCATTTTCATGGACACTCCACAAACGATTGTAGAAATGTAAAAAGAATCATCCTCAGAATGATAGACCAAGGGAAACTAAATCAATTTCTAAAAATCAACCTCAATCTCAACCATTACCACCACCGCCAGAAATTCACAGAGCAAACACAACAAAAGGAGGAGAAACGTTTGTGATAGAATTTGGAGCGAAAGCCAAGAATTTGTCTTGCAACTCTATTGTACATTCGTACAGGACAGTAGAAGATTTTCATGATAGTGTTATCAGTAGGGTTTTCGCAAGAGATGCTGATAATAGAGAAATAATGAACATCGCGAAGACATCGCCACTAAAGGAATGGCAAAAGAAGATTATTTCTTTTACCGAGAAGAAGTACCGAGGGTGGAGAGATGCATGACAACCCATTAGTGGTAAGATTGGAGATTAACCCAAAACCCGTTGATGATGAAGATGATGAGGCGAGAAAATTCATGGGCAATCAATAGAATCTTAATCGATCTTTGGAAGCTCAGTAAATATCCTTTTTATCATACTTACAAGACTATGGGAGGGAAGGACGAAGATCTAATACCTTCAACTTATAAGATCTATGGTTTCAACGGCATCGCCAACAAGCCTAAAGGAGAAGCTCATATGCGAATACCACCGAAAGGATTATCAACTCGAAATTTTGTTCTCGCATAGTCGATGTGGAATCTCCCTATAACGCATTGATTGGGCGACCTTGGTTACATGAGATTTTGGGTGTAGCATCGACTTATCACCGGTGCATCAAATTTCCTCATCCCACCGGTGTCGGAGTCATAAAAGGAGATTGGGTTAAGGGACAGAAGTGCTATGAAGTTGATGTGGAATCTTGCGAGAAAAGAAGTGCTCAGAAGAAGAACTGGAAGCAAAACATCAAAAATGAACAAAGAAGGGAAAGACTAATGGTGGACGCAATAGAGGTGAGAGAAGAAAATACGTTGCGAAACCAATGCCTGAAGAAAGTTGGAAGTTGCGATGATTTCGCAAAAGGGAAGTGTTTATGGGTGAAAACTATTCCTACCGGTTTTGGTAATTTGGGGTGTGTGGATGAGGAATGAATCTAAACCCTAAACAAATGCACTGCGCGGTGAGTGCTTGTAGATTCGGAAATCAATCTGTGCAAGTCCGGCCTAAACCAAGAAATGGCCGCCTGCAGACTTGTTTCGGTCACAAAGTGAAGGAGATGGGGTTGATCTTAGGGAGGGAAGCGAAGAAGGTGTTGAGATTGTGAAGTTGTTGGCTATGAATGACTTGTATCGAAAAGTCGAATCGGCTTGCAGGAGTAAGCAATCGTTCCGGTGTTTGAATACGATTGTATAAACACTTGCCTCTCGTTGTCTGGACTTGTTTTATTTCTTTTGTCTCTGTTTTTCTCTGTGTTGGAAAATAGGTAGGAGAATCTATTTATACAAGTCATTTGAGCCTTATTCACGTCTCTCGTGGGAAGTGGAGGAAGTGGAGTGATGGAGTAGTGGAGGTGTGTGTTGGTGTTACACGACCGGTCTTGCCCACTTCTCCTGTCATCTCTAACCGTCCATGACTTCCCCGACACGTTCTTGTGATGGCGCGTTGCACGCCGCACGCCGTAAACCGCCAGACCAATACCCCAAAGATGTATCCCCCGATTTGTGACATGATTGATGTCTCGAGTGTGTGGATCGTGGGATCCACGAAAGGTAGCATGTAATGCTAAGTTGAATAACTGCGTTATTCGGAAAGTTGATACTTGTGAAGTATCGTGTGTATTTTATGCAGTATCGCATCATGGTGTGGTAAAGTGACGGGAGATGACGCCTCACCGACCAATTAACTCCCGACCAGGGTTGTATAACCAAGCCTGGTGAAGTTGGACGGATGAGATGATCTTTGAGACACTCATCTCGCGACCGTTAATGAAATTAGGGTTTCTAGAGGAGGTGCAAGGGTTTCTGGGATATGAGGTGCGTGTACATGCGTATAGACGGCATGACGGTGTAGGCGCCTATACCCATTACTTCACGAAAGTATGATCTGGGCCACTCAATTCGTCCGGTGAAGTTGAGTGGTCGAGATTAATTTGTGACAGAAAACCAGTACCGCAAGAGCCGCGCGTCATGCCCATTTCGGGCGCACGTTCCAAGATGACCAATCTTGGTCGGTCTTGGCCGATCGGTCTCGGGTGTGAAGGTAGTAGGCTGGTGTTCACGCCTATACCCGAATATCCCATGAAAACGTGATCGAGCCATCCAAATCGTCCGGCGAAGTTGAGCGGTCGAGATCGGTTGCGGTTTGGGAGGTGTGACCACGCTAGTTTGGGCGCGCGTCTTGGAATAACCAAGAGGCATGATATGCCTTGGCCGATCGGGTGAGGGGATAGATGGGTCCACGGTGGTCATCTTTGGTATGACCGGACCTGCTTAATCTAATCTTGGACCCTCCATTCGTGCCGGAGAAGATGGACGCTCGTGATGCTCAAAACCCTAATTTTGGGTTTCAAGGTTGTGCGACCATGCTTTATTCGGCGTATTTAATTGGGATAACCAACCATGGTTGGTCCTGACCGATTAGTCGGGTATGTAGGAGGGCCCACGGTGATTGTGTTGACATGCTCTTGTGCGGGCCCTTTGAATCTACATCTACACCCTCCATATATACCGCAAAGATGGATGGTTGAGACTGGAGCTTTTGCGACACATGTAATATGCCGCAAACCCTAATTTAGGGTTTTCCGTCCATACGCTCACGGTTTGGACGTTTTTGGTCCATACGCCTCGGTTTGGACGTTTTGGAAAAGCTAGGCCAATATTTTGGGGAGGCCAACCATGCGGGGTCCACGTTGGTTCGGCGGTGGATATTCCATACCGCTTGGGGGTGATGGAATTGATCCGGGTCATCCAATCATGCTTGTGGAGTTGGATGATCGTGATCATATCCGGACCGATACGGTCAGTCTGGATGCTCAATCGGCCTAGTATAACACACCGAGAGGGGCTCAATCGGGCTAGTATAACACACCGAGAGTCGGCAGATACGGGTATTTCGTACATGGTTTCATTATAATGCTTGGAGGTTCGTGTTGCTCTGTAAGAGCAACACTCGATCGTCATGTCGCACCGATAATGAGTACAGAAATACAAGGCTAATTGCGCATTAATTAATAATGCTAGAAATTCATAGGGTATATGGGATTGTTGCTACATGCTCCAACCTGGATGAATTTCGTGTATTCACTGAGAATGGGATTGTTGCCACATGCTCCATTCTAGGTGAATTAGTAAAGTGAAGGAGTATCCAACACTTATTAATGGCTTTATCTTTTACAAGATGTCAGCGCATGATTTTCTGGTTTTTTATAATTTTAACCTTAAATGAAAATCCACCATCAACAGGAATGCAGTATTAGGAAATTTGAATAATGAAGAAGCAGAGAGCAACATAAGTAAGAGGCGAAAGGAGTGAATGATTGATTCTAGACTTGCGAAGGTTGTAAAAAAAAAAAAAAATCTAACTTTTGAATGATAAAGACAGGCTGAAGATGCAAAGATTATGATAATCGAAAAAAGAATACGCGAAGCTTTCGCAGAGATTTGAGTGATAAAGACTACAATTCTCGAAAAAATGATGACAAGAAACAATCTAAAATCAATGACATATTAGAATGGGACGAACCTTTATGGCGTACACCCTAGTTCGCGAATAAAATTTCGCAAGAGGCAAATGTAAGACCTAAAGTGCGTCATATAAGTGGATATCTCTTTACATGGCTCAGGGAAAAGGTTACACCGCCCCTGGAAACTGATTCATGGAGATTTGGGGTCAATAAAGCCCATCCAGGAGAGATACCTTGGATTTCCAACTATATATATAAGGTTATACCCTAGTTGGACGACCGAGGGTCTCTTCTAAGGAGTCAGCGTATGATCAAGGCGCCGAGGTACACGGTTGAGCCAAGAGTTCCTGGGGCATTTGAAGTGTCTCGGCCATTCTTGGCAAGTCTTGGCATATGTTGCACTCGGCCCGAAGAAAACTCCACTTAGGGTGCAGTCTCGTAACCATAAGCCCTATAGGTAAAAGGGATAAGAGGTTGCGAAAACAACTGGTTGTTGTTAAGACCGGATGGGAGGAGCTAGTCTTGTATGGCCGATGTACGCCTCCTTGAAGGGGCAACCAGGGAGATGATAAGGGCGGCACCCTCCATTAGGGGGTTGATAAGTGTCTTAAGACGCAAATGTCATGAGGCTTTATTTTCGCAAGAAAATTTAGGCTTGTCATATTTGTGCGATGATCCTGAAGAGGCAATAATACAAAAGACAAAGATAAGACGAGATCAAGGGGTCAGTATATGAAAGTGTAAGGACGTCCTGCGATTTCGTCGCAAGACGGCAATGTCATGGGGCTTTATTTTCGCAAGAAAATCTAGGCCTGTCATATTATCGCAATAAAATTATCCTGCAGAGGCAACAATACTAAGAAATGATAAGGCAAAATCAATGGGTCTTTACATGAAAGTGTAAAGACGTCCTGCGATTTTGTCGCAATGACAAGAGGTGGCGCAATAAGACCTTTAACTAGGAAGGCAAAATAAGACCACACAAAAGAAAAAGAAAAAATGAGATCTTGAAAACAACCAAGAAACATTCTCTCGCGAGAATTCAACAACAACAGTTGCGAGACTGAGGCATGTTATCATCTAAAGGTTATTTGCTTAATCTTTCATTTGAAAACAAATAACAGAGAAAGGGACAACAAAAGTAGAATTTGTATTTGGAGATCCAAGAAACTTACAATAAGAGATTATAAAAATGGAAGATTAAAAGGATAAGTGTACAGATGTTACAAAAAGAGAAAGAAGAAAATGGAGCTATTTCTTGTGTGATTCTTCTTCTTCATCAGATCCTTCTACTTCATTATCTTCATCAGATTCTTCTTCGCTAGCATCGCTATCAGAGATATCCAAAGAAGGCATGTTCTCAGGAATTTCGTCAAGAAGACAAGGGTATGAAGAATGAGGAATACTGTTGTCATCGCAGACTGTCTTAATAGTTTGATTGCGAAAGAGAACAACATCATTTTTGAAGTTCGCCACAGTAATTTTTAGTTACTTCTTCAACTTGGAATACTTGTCATTGCGAAGAGAGAAGTCCTTTGCAAGTTGCTCTTTTTCGGATTCAAGTTCTTCAATTCTTTTCTGAAATCTCTTTTCAGCCTCTGCGAACGTAGAACAATGAATCAGCAACTTAATAACAACTTCATATATAATAAACAATTAAGTAAAGAGGAATGATCAACAACCTTCTCTATCAGAAATCATATCCCTAATCAAGGATGTATGCTCAACTTGAAGACTAACATTAACACCTAAATTATTTCTGGCGTCATCTAGAACTTTCGCAGCCCAAGCGAACTCATCGTCAGTGTTTATGAGAATAAGGGAACGAATTTGATTCTCTCTTTCGCTAAGAATAGTATTTTGGCGAATGGATTCATCTCGCTCAACTTGAACTTCAAGAAGAGTTTTTTGAAATTTTGCTAATGCTTGGGCACCTTGATTAGCAATGCGACCTTTGTCATCTATAAGATCACTAACCTTCTTCCTTAAAGTACTAATTTTCTCTTGGGAACTAAGGTGTAGGTGTTTAAGTTGGTTGGCTAAACTTAACCTAGATCTATGATCAGCTTCTAAGAGACGAAATTTGGATTGAAGTTCATTTAGAGAAAGATGTTTGATTCTGTCATTTGAAAAGCTATTTAAAGAATCATTTAGATGGGCAAGAAGAGCATCGTTATCCATAGACTCAGGAAATGTGTGAAGAAGAATGGCTTCATCAGAAAGGTTATAAACGTCTGCGAAAATGATAAGTCAGATAAAGAAAAATAAATGACAGAACAAAAGCAAGAAAAAGAGAAGAATCTTATACCATAAAGTTGTTGATTAGCATTTTGAAGGCTAGATATCTTATCCTTCTGAGAGGAGGATTCAACTTCCAGTTGTTTGGTATTTTCGCGAAGTGTAGCAGTTTCATTTTCAAGTTCTTTATCTCTCTTGCGAAGAGCAACAACTTCAGCTTCCAATTCTTCATTCTTCTTGTGAAGTTGAAGGTTTTTCTTTTCAAGAATGTTGCGCCTTTTCTCGAGATCTGAGGCAACAACAAAGGAAGCTCTCCCAGACTATAAAGGAAAATAAAGAAATCATCAAGATGAGGTTTATAGTTGAAACCATGCAGAAATAAAGAAATATAGACATACCAAGGCACTAAGTGCGTTTAGGAAACTGGGAGTCACTGCTCTAGAAACTCCACGAAAAGAATCATCATCCTCTAGTAAGGGGGCATCGCAGATATTTGCGAGAGCTTCGCATGTGGCAGAGAAAAATGATCATCTCCCATTCCTTGCATAGAGTCAGAGAAGATACTAGATAGTTGCGCCATAGAAGATTCAATTGGATGATTCTCCTTCGCAAAAGAGGTGTCAATATCATCATTATCTTATCAGAGCTCTCGCTGGATTGAGGACTGGAGTGAGAAGAAGAATGGATATTACGTTTTTTAGAAGGTGGAGCAGCAGATTTCTTCTTGCGAAGAGGAATTTTACTCTTGCCTTTAGCTTTCACAGCTTCAGAAATATCCTCTTCTTCAACAACTTCAACGCCAGCCTTCGCACACGAATGAAGATAAGAAACAGAGGCAACAATATTGTTAAAAATAATGAAGAAAAGTATTTCTTACTTCATCCGTGATCGACTGGAGAATTTCCAGAGTACTCACCTTAGGATTTCTCTCGTAACTTTTTCTCAATTTAACAATCTGAAAATTTCGCAAGATTAGTAGATGTAAAAAGAAGTAATAATTACAAACTGAGCGAAATTCGGGAAGCACACCTCTTTAGCTTTCTCGGGCCAGTTAAATACCCAAGGTTGATAGTTGGCGAGGTTCGCAGGGAGTACATTCGAACCTGAAATATAAGGTCCATTCAAAAATAGTGGAAAGACACACCATTTTTCGTCTTTAGAATGGCGAGGAACATTGTTCTTGCTAGAATGCCAATCGATATCCTGCATAAGTTCTTTGTCGCTGGGGATATTTTCTCTTCTTTTCAAACGTGCACCCCAGCGAGTTCTATCGTTCTTCATGTTTATTACTTCATAATTCTCAAAGAAACTCTCTATGAATACTTCTCGCGAATATCTCTAAATCTACAAATTTAGGATCTCTCGATCGCATTAGAATAGAGAGACCCCTTACCAAAGACCACGGTTGGCGAACTCAAGCATTAAGTGGATACAATCTCCACTTAATTGGTAAAATGACTCGCGAGAATTTCTCATGAGCAAGAATTTCATAAAACAAAGGAAGTTCAGGGGTTGTAGAGAGGAATGGGAAGGCCGGCGAGAATCTGACCTAACGAGATTATGATCTTTTGATTATCACAACAATGATCAGTAAATAATTTGGCGGAGAGAATAGATGAAGATTCTTGATGGGAAATAGTGGATAATGTGAAACCTTTCTCTTGTAAATCCTTTTGAGCCTCTCCCAAGAGAACTTCATATCTACGTCCAGGTGGAGCCATTTTCGAGTATGGGAATGATTAAGGAGTTGAAGATCAAAGGAAAAAAGAAAATTTACTGAGAGAGAAGCGGAATTTACGGAGGAGAATTGAAGAAAAATTGCAGAGAGAAAGTAAAAAAGAAGAAGAGGAGGATGAGAAAACTATATATAGAGAAGAACTCTTGAGAAGATAAACGCATTTAATGCGAAAAGAGACGTGAATGGTTGAGAAGTAACGGTTGAAAGGGACGTGTCAAAAAGTGGGTGGAAGAAGAGACACGTATTATAGATTTTGTGTAAAAGTATGAAGTCAAATCGCCAAACAGATAAGGATGAACAGTTGCGGAAGTTTGAAAATAATAATTCTCATGACATTCTCTCCTTCACATAGAAGACATGAGAAGAGGCAAGATGTAGGATCAGAATATCGCAACACCAACACCACTGCGAAATCCATAAATGTTACATAGCGAAGGCGTCGCATACGAGTAAAATAAGTGACGCAATGGATGACGACAGCCAGAACACGAGAAAGGTGTGAAGACCTAGCGAGATCTAGGAGTGTCGCGAGATTATGCATTTGTACACGTGCGACACTTCGCAAATCATTCCCGAAAATAAAGGACAACTTAGCTATCATCCATTATGTAACACCCTATATAAAGAGCCGAATAGGCCTATTGAGAGGGAGATCTTTTTCGAGTGTTGGGCAAGTCATTAAGAGAGAGAAAGTTTATAGTGATTGTGATTTCTTTAGCTCTTTTCCATTTTATCTTGTAAACATTCAAGAAATTAATCAACAAAAATTATAATTGTTCATCTTCAATGGTTTGATTGTGTGGATTCTTGTGAGGGGTGTAGTGTAGGATTTCCTGCAACTACACTACAAAACTCAAACGACAATAATCGGAAGCTAATGATATATTCCTCTTACAAAACTATATATTCCTACAAAATAATTAGCACAAATCGAGAGTTTAGCACCACCGTTTACCACTTTGAAATTCAGTCATGTATAATTTATGTTTAAAATTAAGATTGGTATATGGCAAGATTTGGTATCTCGGATTATGCTCATTTTTTGTAGGGGTGTATAATTTTATAAGAGGAAAGTATCATCGAAACATTATCTTCAAATTCATTGTCGTTTATATTTATAGAAAGATTGGTGCAAAACTTATGAGATGGTGTGTGAATCAAATTGTGCACGGATATTACCTCTTATTCAATAAACACAAATATATATAGGGGTCTTAATATCTTAGTCTTCTTTCTTTCTATTAGGTGTGCAATAGGAGCATAACTACTTGATTAAAAATATTTGGGTAAACAAATGAAATAACAACTGAAACCATAACCAATATGTTATACAAACACATTAAAAACAACTATATATGCATATGTGAATGCCTTATCAAAGATCCGAGTGGTCATATGATCGGCAATAACGATCCAATTAATCAAAAATTCTTGATCAAGTTTGGGGGGGGGGGTTGTGATGATCAAAACCATTAACAATTGATTGATAACAATGTAGGGATGTTTGCAAATAATAGTGTTAGCCCAACACTCAATATTTCACCAACTCAAGAACAATTATAATTATGTGAGATCATTTAACAATTTAGGCTTTTTCATCCTTAAGCTATTTCACCAAAAGTAGTGGTGGTTGTTCCAAATTGGTGAACTTCCAGTATGATATTGATGGAGTGAATAATTTATTGATGCTACGGGGACTCAGTTGTTATCAGCCAGCTCATGATGTTGATCAGATACTACCAAAAGGGATACAATTTTTAAATTGAGTGGATAATATATGGAAAATAATGGATGGCAAACGCATAAATATTAACACTAATGAACGTTGACTCTCCTAACGGTTTGACCAAAATACCAAGTTGACTAACGACTGAACGACCTAAACTCAAAATCGGCCAAATTTACCAACCCAACCCTAAACCATACCAAAACTTACAACCCAAACGCAAAATAACTCCAAATAAAACTAATTTAAATCGTAAACTTTAATCCTTATTTGTTGGTTAAACTGTTTTTTAAGGATATTTTTTTTTATCAATTTGAAATTTACGTGGTACTTATCTCGTACTCGAATCGGAGCCTTGTGATTTTTTGTTCGCTTTGGATCTCTAGATTTGCATGTGTGTATTTGCAACATATTAAAATATTTTATGTTTTCTTTTTTTGGAATCTTCATCCAAATCTAACAATATATGGGTTAATGTTTCTTCCCCTTGCATCCACAAAAACAAAGCAGCATTGACATTCTTATCAATTTTCTTACCCATATCAATTATAATAGACTTTAAATTTGTAAAAGACGTAAAAATAATGATAATAATTGAGAAACAGGTAGAATATTGTGAGTACCGAAGGTATGTAATAGTAGAGAATGAGGTGTAAATAGGTGCGAGTTGATAGTGGGTTGGATGGGTTTTATATAGAGTTGTGGGGATGATATTGAATATTTGAAGGCTAAAAGATTTCCCAACAAACAAGTTATATATTGGCATTAACGTCCAATTCTTGGATGGTTATTCTCCTATAGATTTAAGTTATCCACATGACCTATATTGAATTTTGGTTTTTTATGACTTCATTATGATTTTCTTTAGGATTTGGGTAGTTAGTGCATCCATGATTAGATTACTAAAGTGTTAAGTTAAGTGTTAGAGCATTGCTCGGTTAAACCCACCAAGCGCGTATGTCAAGTTTGGTTGTCATTTTTAGTTCCAAAACTCGAAGCTCCTTGATTAGATTACTAAAGTCAACTTCGTTAGGTTAGACTAGGAACAGTAAGAATATTGATACTCGCTCGTGTTACTCTGAATAACCTTAAGACGTATTGGCATCAACGAACACATCATCCTTCCATTTGATGTTAGTAACACAGACTTGACTTGTTCGGTTTTTATATACGTTTTTTACAAGTTGTTTAGACTGGAAACATAACATACTAAGTTTGTTTATGTATCTGTAGTATTGGTGACTTGTCATATCATTATAATCAAAATGTCAAGGAAATATATACTAGTTGTTTACACAACTTAGGTACATGGAGTTACGAAGTTGTTAGAGCATTCCTCGGTTGAACCCATCAAGTGTTGGTATGTCAAGGTTGGTGGTCATATATTAGTATCAAAACTCAAAGTCGCTTGATTAGATTACTAGAGTCAACTTTGTTAGGTTAAAGTAGGAAGTCTAGAAATGTTGAGACATACAAGTATTACTCTGAAGATTTGGAGATGCTAAAGACCTGTCGACATCAACAAACACATCATCCTTCTACTTAAGGTTAGTAATACAAGATTTGACTTGTTTCCATTTCTACATACGTCACTTTCAAGTCGTTTAGATTGAAAACATAACATGCAAAGTTAAATATATGAAACTATAGTATTATAGACTTGATCATCTTATTATGATCAAAGTGTCAAGGAAAGAATATACAAATTGTTTCACAACTTATGTATATTGAATTACGAAGTATAACGTCTATCTTTTAAACTTCATAACCGCGACATAGACTTAATCTTTGTAACTCGTTAGTAGATTGTGTAATGAACCTAATATTGATTTCATGCCTAGAAAACTATGTTTGATTACACGAGTTTAAGAAAGTAGTTGAAAGAAATCAATGGATTTGTGGTCCGATTCATATTGAGGATCTATAGCAGGACCGATCCCTATTGGGGATCTCTAGCAGAACCGATCCCTACCTATTGGGGATCACTAGAAGAAGCGATCCTCATGGAAAAATATATTTCCGATCTCACGTACACTTTAGGGTTTGTGTGATTTTGGAAGTTGGGTTTGCAAAATAGGTAAGTTCAAGATGTCGACATAATGAGTAATTTGAACATGTGTACAATTCTTATATTTTATTGTTCAAAGATATTCCATGATACTCAATGTGAGATCCCAAATCGTAATGTTTGAGAATCTTTTTGTCAAGATTTTAGAATATATATGTTTTGTTTTTCCAGCACGTAGAACGTATCTCTGGAAGATATATAAGTTAAGTATCTTGTATGCTAGCTAATATTGAGTTGTAATCCAAGAGGGATTTTGGTATTACAGTTGGATATTGGTTGGAATTAGACAAAACCGAAATTAGGTGTTTATTGCATATCTTGAGAATATTTCCGGTTATGGAAATTCTTTAGCATCCAAACTACCTTGGTCTATAAATAACGAAGTTTGTTCTTCTAACAAAATTTTCCTAAGGCAGGCACTTCATTTTGTAGTCACTGATGTAGCCGACTAATAGTATTACTTGTAATACTATATTGGAGAGGAGAGTAACCTAATTAGGCGAAATCTCTTACGCCCGCTAGACTTATGTGGGATCAAAAAACGTATACTAGTACCATTGGTGGGAAACTAGAATTTGCATTGTTATTTTAGTTTTCGATTATTGATTCGGTTATCATGGCAATCTTATCTTATTCTAAATTCAATATACATTTACGGGAAGAAACGATTGATACTGTTGTTTTCTTTGATTAATTGACCTGCTTAAAAACTGTTGGATGGTAAAGTAGGTGAGAAGGCATGGAAAGGCAAAAATCCAACTATGATCATCTAAAAGTGTTTGGTTACAGATTCATTTACCTAAATATCAAAAATTGAAGCTTGATAATATAGCGAATCAATGTGTGTTCCTATGATATGGTAATGAGAGGTTTGGTTACGGATTTTAGGATCAACTGATAAAAGGTTATCTGAATTAGATATTGTTGATGGTGGATTTTCGTTTAAGGTTAAATTTGTAAAAAAAACCAGAAAATCATGCGCTGACATCTTGTAAAAGATAAAGCCGTTCATAAGTGACGGATACTCCTCACTTAATTCACCGGGGAATGGAGCATGTAGCAACAATCCCTTCCTATGAAATTCATATCGGCCTTGTATTTCCGTACTCATTATCGGTGTGGCATGACGATCGAGTGTTACTCTTACGAGTAACACGAACCTCCAAGCACTATAATGAATCATTATCGATGTGGCATGACGATCGAGTGTTACTCTTACGAGTAACACGAACCTCCAAGCACTATAATGAATCCATGTACGAAATACCCAGACATGGCCGATTCTCGGTGTGTTATACTAGCCCGAGCCCTCTCGGTGTGTTATACTAGCCCGATTGAGCCTCTCGGTGTGTTATACTAGCCCGATTGAGCATCCGGACTTGATCGTATCGCTCGGATATGATTCGATCGCAGTCATCCAACTCCACAAGCATGATTGGATGACCACAGATCAATTCCATCACCCCCAAGGGTATGGAATACACACGGCCTTAGCTTGCCAAATATGATTCGATCGCAGATCATCCAACTCCACAAGCATGATTGGATGACCACAGATCAATTCCATCACCCCAAGCGGTATGGAATACACACAACCGACCCCGCATGGTCGACCATTGGCCTTCGCTTGCCAAGAAACCGTCCATACCAAGCATTATGGACGGAAAACCCTAAATTAGGGTTTGCGGCATATTACATGTGTCGCAAAACGGTCTCAACCGTCCATCTTCGCAGGCATAGATGGAGGGTGTAGATGTAGACTCAAAGGGCCCGGAGCATGTCGACACAATCACCGTGTGACCGCCTACACACTTGACCAATCGGTCAAAGCCAACCATGGTTGGTTACAACAAATTCGTCCGCCCAAAAGAGCATGGTCGCGCGGCTTTGAAAGCCAAAATTAGGGCTTCAAGTCATCACGCGTGTCCATCTTCTCCGGTACGAATGGAGGGTCACAGATTGGATTAACCAAGGCCGGTCATACAAAGATGACCACCGTGGGCCCATCTACCTCCTCTTGCGGTCGGCCAAGGCATACCATGCCCGGCTAATCCAAAACGCCCGACCAAACTCACGCGGTTACATCTCCCAAATCCTAAACCGATCTCGACCGCTCAACTTCACCGGATGACTTGAGTGGCTTAGATCACGTTTTCATGGGATAATCGGGTATAGGTGTGAACACTAGCCTACCACCTACACGCTGGTATGATCGACCAAGACCGACCAAGATGGGTCGTCTTGGAACGCACGCCCAAACTTGGGATGTCATGCGGTTTCCAACTCCTTTGCGGCAAGGGATTTCTCCGCAAACCGATCTCAACCACTCCTCTTTGACGGTCAAATTGAGTGGCCTAGATTGCATCTTCACGAGACGGTGAGACATGGACGTGTACACCATCATGCCGTCAACACGCATGTATGGTCGGTCCTCTACAAAATCCTTCCCATGCTTGGTTTCGACCAAGTCAAGAGTGATGCTTGCGCACCTCTTTAAAAACCCTAATTTCATCAACGGCCGCAGATGAGTGTCTCAAACATCATCTCGTCCGTCCAACCTCACTGACTTGGTTATACAACCCTGGTCGGGAGTTATTTGGTTAGTGAGGAGTCATTACCCATCACTTTACCACACCGTAATGCATGCACTCGCATAAAATACACACGATACTCCACAAGTATCGACTTTCGAATAACGCAGCTTATTCAATTCAAAGATTACATGCTATCTTCCGTGGATCCACGATCCACATTCCGTACATCAATCATGTCACAAACTGGGGGATACTTACGGGGTATTGGTCTCGGCGGTTTACGGCGTGCGGCGTGCAACGCGCCATCACAAGAACGTGTTAGGAAGTCATGGACGGTTAGAGATGAACAGGAAAAGTGGGCAAGACCGGTCGTGTGTTACCGACACACAACTCCACTACTCCATCATTCCACTACCTCCACTTCCCACGAGAAACGTGAATGAGGCTCAATGACTTGTATAAATAGGGTCTCCACCCTATTTCCAACAACAACAAGGGAATAACGGAGAACAACACAAGTTGCACGACGTAAAACCAAGTGTTAATACAAACCGTATTCAAACACTCGAGCTGCTTGCATCAACCGTAAGCTTGCTCATCTTTTCATTACAAGTCATAAGCAAGCCAACACCTTCACAATCTCAACACCTTCTTCGCTTCCTCCCTAAGATCAACCCCATCTCCTTCACTTTGTGACCGAAACAAGTCCGGGAACGGCCATTTCTTGGTTTAGGCCGGACTTGCTGTTGATTGATCTCTCGAATCTACAAGCACTCACCGCGCAAAGGCATTTGTTGAAGGTTTAGATTCATTCCTCATCCACACCCCAAATTACCAAATTCAGCAGAGTAGTTTTCACCCATCAACAATTGGCGACCACAATGGGAGATTGATATATCGGTTGCATAAAATTGAATCCTCAATTTCTCGTTTCCATCTCGCAATGTATCCGAAACTACGGGCGATTCAGATATCATGGGAAGCATAGCCTGGAATCTTTCGGAGGATGTCTTGGCAAATCAAGCCGGTATCACCGGGAGGCGTAGAGCGAGACATTTCGCCTTTTGAATGATATAGCGGCACAATTACAAGAAGGGTCGACGAGCATCTACCAGTAGCAAAGACAAGAAATGTTGAATCATTAGCCAGGAGTCACACCTTTACCGGTGGAGAAGCAAAAAGGGCGCGTAACCGCAGGAGACTCAGGGAAGATGAACGACATTGTCCAGTCAACAACGGAGACCCGATGCAACTCCACAGAAAAAGAAACTTATCCGGAATACTACAATGTCTTCCAGGTGAAGAAGGGGAACCTACAGCCTATGGAGCCTTGCTAGAGGGTTTATACCTCAAAACTCTTGTCGGAGCCCGGAAGACTGTCCAATCCGCGTCGGCCTTCCAACCAACTGGAGAAACGCTTGAGGAAGGAGAAATCAGTCAAGAAATGCCTGAATACAGAGGATGGGAGCGTTCAATTCGGCCACTCAGCAGTGACATTACGACACCTTCCACATCCCTCTACTTAGGAAGGCAATCCGCAGATATGATGACGCCCGCAAGTCTTCCAACCTCATCTCCTGTTCCACATCAAAGCCACGGGGAGACACTGCAACGCCCGCTAACGCAGGAAAAGCTAGACTCAAGGTACTTACATTTCCCCTTCCCAATGAAGAAGATTATGGAACTGCTGGAGACGTGGGTGCGAAATGGAGAGGTGGATCTACCCCCGGTATGGCGTCCGCCTACTGATCAAGAAGTAATGGACCCGAGGTACTGTCATTACCACCGGTTCCTTCATCACCCCACCAGCGAATGCAACACTTTGAAGCGCATTGTTCAGGAGAAGCTTGGTTCAGAGAGATAGCTTTCAGAGGATTTTCTTAGAGAGGCTACTCCGGTTTGATATAAGTGAGGCTTCAAAAGGCAAGTAAGTTTTACTCAACAACTTTACAAGAAAGATAGCTTAGAATTCACTGGGGACTTAGCATCCCGCACGTGGAGAAAGAGGCTCAGCGATCAAACGCCATGTTTGTTCCCATTTGTACCTCCCTTTTACATAACATTTGCAACTTCATATATGTGCAATCATTCATGACCAAGATGCAAATCTCATTTAACAAAATCTCTTTCAAAAAAGTTGTTCACAAAACTATCTCAAAATAAGCCAATTCAATTACCTATTAAATTCAAAACCGAAAATCAAAAGAAAATCCTCACTATCGCTCAAAAGTATCTAAAAGAAAAGACAAGTCGGTAGCTACAATCTTTCAAGGGAAGTCCTTCAACAGCAACTCGTCCTTCTGGGCCAGAGAGGCTTTCATCCTTTGGAGTACAGCCTGTTTCATCTCCAGTTCCTTAGACAGCCTCCCAACCTCTTCTTCCTGGCGAGCAATATACGGTCCCGCAGTAAGGGACTTCGTCTTGTAATTTCGGGAGCTCCTGAATCTCGGAGAACCCTTCGAAGAACCAAGGAGCATTGAAGCCGCATCGCGCAAACACGTCCGGATGGCACCGCCAATCTTCAATCACCTCTTCGAAACCTGTTCCACCAGCCGCAACGCTCATCCTCGGATAGAAACTAAAGCTTCTTGGACGCGGTTGACCAATGCAAGACGACTCTTGAGCTTCGTGGTGGTAGCAATATGTCCGTGTTTCTCCCATATTGCCGTGTACAACCCTTTGAACTGAACCGGCACGCTGAATCCACCAACCAACACATGTCCTGGATAAGGAGCAGTAAAAGGAGGATCGAACAAAGCCCCAGGCTGCATCACCGATAATTCACCAACCGCAGGAACCTTGTCAGGTGCAGGAGGCTTTTCAGAAGAAGTCACCACAATGGCCATATTGACCGAGCCTGCTCGTAACGAATTTCAAGAGGAGCCGCCCCAACTACAGCAGGCGCCGCCTCTCTTTCACTCTGGATGCTAATTTCCCTCACAGCCCCGTCAACAAGATCACTAAGGGAAGCGCCTTGTTCAACCGAGCTTGCATCATCTCTGTCATGGTCAGAAAAAGGAGCGGTTTCTCCAGACTTCTCAGCATGAAGGTCAGTACCGCCAGACTTCTCAAGATGAAGGTTCAGACCGCCGGACTTCTCAAAGATGAAGACCAAGCATCGCCGGCCTTCCCGTTTTGAATGCGTGCCAACCTTGTGAAGGCATTATCTTTTGAAATTCCCTGATTTAAAACAAGGATCGTTTTAGAAGAACTTACACTGGAGAAATGAAAAAACCGATGGGAGGAGATTTAAATACCTGCATATTGGAAGAATTGAGGATTACCGGACCGCATGCTTGCCTCTTAAGTCTCTCTCCTACTTGGGGACTGCAATCCTCAGCTCTGGTCCGTTTAGCTGGAAGTGGCTTCAACCGGAAATGCTTCGTCAAGACATCAGAAGATGGCTCACTACGGGAATTCGTCACAACACTCTTCGAAAATTTCTGGAAGATCAACAGTTGTTTCCCCCAAAATTCTTTATACCTGTCGGTCACCACTGGTTTTCTCCCAATAGGCCAGAAGGGAAGGCTCAACCGGTCTAAGAACACATTGGCGTTAAGACTTTGTGGAAGGAATTCTTAGGAGCCCCTAGTGGACGGATAAATGGGACACCCCGATCGAATCCCATTTGGCGAGCAGCCTGTCAATGTTGTACGGAGTCACGTAAAATCCTCCGTCGAATAGAGACTCGGACATATCTCGGAATGCGGCTGCGCAGTAAATAATTTCCCAGATCTCATGGTCTTGACATCGGTACGCAACACAACGCCGTGGATCGTCAGCAAAGGTCTTTGGCTGAACGATGGAAGGGTGAATCGGCCCCCATGGACGAAAATCTATGGAAGAAATGTTGTCAAATACCTCCACAAGTTTCGCACCGGCTTTAGGACGCTTCTTATTCCATCGGAGTATTCTCGAGCCACCGTACAGGTTAACGAGTGAAGGTGCAGGAGTAGGAGCATAACTTCCGAAGTGTTCCCATAAGAGCGCCTGAAGAAAAGCGAAATGAACGTGCGACTCCACCTTCTTGTACCCGTTAGAAACATGCATATCCATTGCTAAAGCGTCTAGGTGAGAATACAGCGATCCAAGGAACAATGCACCTAGAGGAAGAACTTCACCCGCGCCGCCTTTATAGCAATTTTGACAAGGTTACGTCTAATTGTCCTCTTTCAGGAACCGTCATCAAATACGTCTCTCGGATAGCCATAGAGACAGAACGCGATCAGCCGAGCTCGTTTTCCAACTCTGCAGAAGACCACTCCGAAACCCACCAGGTGTAGAAGCATTTCGCGTCTTTTTTCTCCTCCTTCTCCAGATTGTCGAATTCCGCCACCTTTTGAAGTATAGCGGCATAATTACTCTCCTCCGTGTCAGAGAGTTCGTAAGAAAGACTTCCAAAGAACGGGCAGGTTCATTAATGCAGCTACACTCTCCAAAGTAATAGTCATCTCTCCCCATCTAGATATGGTCTGTGTGAGTGGAAATACGCCACCGAGAAATGAAGGTGATCAAGCCCGGTGTCTTTCCTAATTTCGAGGGTAGCAGATGCCATGACCGCATCAAGAATTCGTGCTTTGGTCAAATTGTCCTTAATGCCCTCATTACTCAACATGCGTCTCATCCATCCTTCATAAGAACCCAGTGGAGCATGGCAAATCTTGAAGTCAATAGGAGAAGGCGGATATTCGTTCCTTTGGAGACAAAATCTCATCACAAGTGCGGAAGAAGAAAATGGGTCAGCATCCATATTTTCTGAATCGGAAAGCAAGACTATCTTATGAGAAGGATGCTTCCTAATATTTGGAAAAGACGAGATGAACAACTCATCATTGATGTTCGGCATATCCTTGAAGCTGTCAACACTTCCTGACTTGGCACCAAAGCATTATCTTGTAAGACATGTTGATAGGAGTTCTCTTCTTTCTACCGCAATGAGATAAAAGACAGGAGTTAGAACTTGTATGAAAGCACATGAGAAGTGTAGTCACACACGGCAAGACACAACTCACGAGCGGAGCATGTAATGGCCGGTCCAAATACCATTCAAATCCGGGCATAAAATTCAGTCGATTTGATGCTGGGTACGAATTTTAGTCCCATACAAGTTTTGATCCAGTATTGACTTCAAGTTCTCCGTATAACTTTCAAGTCGGTATAAGTTTCAAATTTCAGTCAAGCATATGTGATAAGACCCACGTTCCAAGCATACACGGCGGCCCGCATTCATCCGCATACATCACAACACAATTTTCTTTATTCATGGGAATCGTGTCTACTGGATTCAAGTCAAATGGTGGGGAAAGCTAAGCATGCATATGTCTTACAAAAGGTATTTACCTAACAAAACAAGGGTAAAAAAAAAAAAAAAAAAAAAAAAAAAAAAAAAAAAAAAAAAGGAGCGAAACCTACCTTGAGCGGCACGGACGGAGCAACTCCCGGCAACGGACGGCGGCGGTTTCCGGCAACAACAATTAATGGGCAACAAGTCGATGATCGGCAAAAAGACAAGGTTGGACGAGAACAAAAGAAGAAAAAGAAAATTCGTGAGAAAAAAAGAAAAGGGGTTTGGCTTCTTTTATAGACAAAAAATTAGAAGAATCCCAATAGAACAAGGATTCCTCTTTTGTTTGGTTTCCTCTTCTGATTCAAATACCCAAAGAAAGAAACCGGCCCCACCAGGGATTCCATACAAGCGTGACGGCGTGGAAAACTAGCGGTCGGCCGACACTCTAGGGTAAACTCCTTTTACCTTGTCTTTCTCATGTATGCATGTCACCATCTCATGCCTACCACACAATAATGTAACCATTATGTGCTAGGCAGGGGACTTAATGTTGATGGTGGATTTTCGTTTAAGGTTAAATTTGTAAAAAAAACCAGAAAATCATGCGCTGACATCTTGTAAAAGATAAAGCCGTTCATAAGTGACGGATACTCCTCACTTAATTCACCAGGAATGGAGCATGTAGCAACAATCCCTTCCTATGAAATTCATATCAGCCTTGTATTTCCTGTACTCATTATCAGTGTGGCATGACGACTGAGTGTTACTCTTACAGAGTAACACGAACCTCCAAGCACTATAATGAATCATTATCGATGTGGCATGACGATCGAGTGTTACTCTTACAGAGTAACACGAACCTCCAAGCACTATAATGAATCCATGTACGAAATACCCGTACATGCCGATTATCGGTGTGTTATACTAGCCCGAGCCCTCTCGGTGTGTTATACTAGCCCGATTGAGCCCCTCTCGGTGTGTTATACTAGCCCGATTGAGCATCCGGACTTGACCGTATCGTCTCCGGATATGATCTCGATCGCAGATCATCCAACTCCACAAGCATGATTGGATGACCACAGATCAATTCCATCACCCCCAAGCAGGTATGGAATACACACGGCCTTAGCTTGCCAAATATGATCTGATCGCAGTCATCCAACTCCACAAGCATGATTGGATGACCACATATCAATTCCATCACCCCCAAGCAGGTATGGAATACACACGGCCGACCCCGCATGGTCGACCATTGGCCTTCGCTTGCCAAGAAACCGTCCATACCAAGCATTATGGACGGAAAACCCTAAATTAGGGTTTGCGGCATATTACATGTGTCGCAAAAACGGTCTCAACCGTCCATCTTCGCAGGCATAGATGGAGGGTGTAGATGTAGACTCAAAGGGCCCGGAGCATGTCGACACAATCACCGTGTGACCGCCTACACACTTGACCAATCGGTCAAAGCCAACCATGGTTGGTTACAACAAATTCGTCCGCCCAAAAGAGCATGGTCGCGCGGCTTTGAAAGCCAAAATTAGGGCTTCAAGTCATCACGCGTCCATCTTCTCCGGCACGAATGGAGGGTCACGATTGGATTAACCAAGGCCGGTCATACCAAAGATGACCACCGTGGGCCCATCTACCTCCTCTTGCGGTCGGCCAAGGCATACCATGCCCGGCTAATCCAAAACGCCCGACCAAACTCACGCGGTTACATCTCCCAAATCCTAAACCGATCTCGACCGCTCAACTTCACCGGATGACTTGAGTGGCTTAGATCACGTTTTCATGGGATAATCGGTATAGGTGTGAACACTAGCCTACCACCTACACGCTGGTATGATCGACCAAGACCGACCAAGATGGGTCGTCTTGGAACGCACGCCCAAACTTGGGATGTCATGCGGTTTCCAACTCCTTTGCGGCAAGGGATTTACGCCGCAAACCGATCTCAACCACTCCTCTTTGACGGTCAAATTGAGTGGCCTAGATTGCATCTTCACGAGACGGTGAGACATGGACGTGTACACCATCATGCCGTCAACACGCATGTATGGTCGGTCCTCTACAAAATCCTTCCCATGCTTGGTTTCGACCAAGTCTGAAGAGTGATGCTTGCGCACCTCTTTAAAAAACCTAATTTCATCAACGGTCGCAGATGAGTGTCTCAAACATCATCTCGTCCGTCCAACCTCACCACTTGGTTATACAACCACGGTCGGGGAGTTATTTGGTTAGTGAGGAGTCATTACCCATCACCGTACCCACCGTAATGTCATACCGCATAAAATACACACGATACTCCACAAGTATCGACTTTCTCGAATAACGCATTATTCAATTCAAGATTACATGCTATCTTCCGTGGATCCACGATCCACATTCAGGACATCAATCATGTCACAAACCGGGGATACTTACCGGGGTATTGGTCCGGCGGTTTACGGCGTGCGGCGTGCAACGCGCCATCACAAGAACGTGTTAGGAAGTCATGGACGGTTAGAGATGAACAGGGAAAAGTGGGCAAGACCGGTCGTGTGTTACCGACACACAACTCCACTACTCCATCATTCCACTACCTCCACTTCCCAAGAGAAACGTGAATGAGGCTCAATGACTTGTATAAATAGGGTCTCCACCCTATTTCCAACAACAACAAGGGAATAACGGAGAACAACACAAGTTCAGACGACAGAAACCAAGTGTTAATACAAACCGTATTCAAACACTCAGAGCCTGCTTGCATCAACCGTAAGCTTGCTCATCTTTCTGTTACAAGTCATAAGCAAGCCAACACCTTCACAATCTCAACACCTTCTTCGCTTCCCTCCCTAAGATCAACCCCATCTCCTTCACTTTGTGACCGAAACAAGTCCGGAACGGTCATTTCTTGGTTTAGGCCGGACTTGCCGATTGATCTCTCGAATCTACAAGCACTCACCGCGCAGTGCATTTGTTGAAGGTTTAGATTCATTCCTCATCCACACCCCAAATTACCAAATTCTGCAGGAGTAGTTTTCACCCATCAATAGATATGTCTTGTTTAAATTAGATTTTTGAAGACTTTGAGAATATTAAGATGTTAAAGCTTTAAAGTGATATGATCTTGTATCCAAATCTAGTCGTTAATTATCTTGACCAATATTATAATAGTTATGATGATAATGCTAAAGAAAAAACCAATCCTGAAGATAGAACTCATGAAGATGCTCCAGTGGGTGATAATGAGCAAGAATTGCAAGAACAACTAAAATTTAAGTTAAGAAGACTCATCAAGCCCCTGAAACCATCAACAAAGTATACACAAGTGTAATACCTCGATTCAGCAGGTAGGGCTCGCTGAATGGAATATAAGTAACGGTTTGTCCTTTCCTAACATTGAGGCCTTTTCAACACAATTGGCTCCGAAGTTGGTAGAATACACTGCATTTAATTAAGCATGCTCGGGTAGGAGTAATCCAGGGATGGGTGACTACCCATGAAGCTACTGCTGGATGACCGTAGTGGTGCCCGTTGAAAACCCTATATTGTTGGATGACCGTAGCGACGCCCGTTGAAAACTTCACATTCTATTGGCTAAGTGGGGACAATATCGATGGAAGATCGGGTCCTTACAAATGGTATCAGAGCCAACAACGGGTCACCTATCAAGAATGGGATAGTACGCTGGACGAGATATATAGGTCAGGTACCGGTCTCATGAGGGATAGTGAACATCGAATATCTGGGCTTGAATAAATTCCGTAGCCGAGGACGACTCCAATTTAAGGTGGTGTTATTGTAATACCTCGATTCGGTAGGTAGCATTCGTGGAATGAAATATAAGTAATGGTTTGTCATTTCCTAACACCGAGGCCTTTTCAGCATGATTGGCTCCAGGTTTGGCAGAAAAGTCTACAATTAAGCGTGCTGCTGGATGACCGCACCTGCGCTGTTGAAAATCCTACACTTCCGGGTGACTATAGTACTGGATAAGTGCGGACAGTATCGATGGAGTATCAGGTCATTACAATTAAGATTCTGATGTTACTTAGAGAGGGGAGTGGATGGAAGTTATGATAGAAAATCTTACGAGTTACTTCCATAATGAAAATGCGGGGGTACCAAAATACACCACCAACTTTTTCTTTGGCAATATGTATGGACTAAACTCAAATACAATTCCTAGAGTTACAACTTAATAAATCTCAATCAGGAATTACATGAAGAGTTTATATATGCTTCTCTCACAATCAATATATAAACTGAAACAAGTCTATGAACCTGATAATATCGTGAGAGTACTTGGATGATTCCAAAGATCAATATCCAAGATCAATCAATTCGTATCCAACAATTAATATGGACGTATCTACGTTGATTGATTTTACGCACAACGTATGTGTTTGTGGGTGAAAACCGTTTCTGCTAATTTTGGTTATTTCGGGTGTGTGGGTGAGAAACGAATCTAAACCCTAAATAATGTACTGCACGGGAGTACTTTTGATTCGAGAGATCAATCTATACAATCCTGGCCTAAACCAATAAATGGCCGTTCCAGGCTTGCTTCGGTCACAAAGTGAAGGAGAAGGGTTGGTCTTAGGGAGGGAAGCGAAGAGAGTGTTGAGACCAGAATCGTTGATTCTGAAGGTGTGGTTGTTTATGACTTGTATCTGAAAGTAGAACTGGCTAGCAGAACGAAAAGCTACCAGGTGATTTCTAGATATTGTATTGTTGCCGACCAAAACTTGTTGTTTGGTGAAAATAGGTGAAGCCTATTTATACAAGTCATATTGAAACGTACCCTGGTCTCTTAGGAAGTGTAAATGATTGAGTGGTGGAAGAATAGAGTAACGTGTAACCGTCAGACGTTATGCTTCCATGATGAGGGAAGTGAATTCGTGTAACCGTCAGTCATTACGCTTCCATGATGAAGGAAATGAATTATTTACACCGTTACTTTTCACCACCACTAATTGTCCTACTTCATGACACTTTCTTGTTGTAAATCGCCAGACCAATACCCTGATGAGTATCCCCTAGTTTGTGACATGTTTGATGTCTCGAGTGTTTTCGTGGAAAACGTGTAGCAGGTTGCTATGTGTGGCAAGTCAAAGTCAAGAGACTTTGCCATAGGAAAATAGCATGTGATGCTATTAGGCTTGCCTTGGTTGGCCTCCTAAAACTTGCCACAAGTCTGTCAGTTTGGTGGCGAACTTGAATGGATGAGATTACATCTCATGAGGAAGGGTATCCGTTGATTATGGCCACATCTTTGTTGTGTAACAAAGTGGCGCCATTAGCATAGTGGCGCCTGGCGTAGCCGTGGCGTAGCGAGTTGCCTGGGACTTGCCACAAGTCCTTTAGTTCAGTGGCGAACTTGGATGGTTGAGATTGCATCTCATGACGAAGAGTGGCCATCGATTATGGCCACATCTTGTTGTATAGAGAAGTGACGTCATTGGCATAGTAGCGCCTGGTGGAGCCATGGAATAGCGGCATGCTAATATCACATACAGCCACGTGGATGAAGGTAATTATAAATTGGCGTGGCAAAATATCACATATAGCCACGTTATATGGCGTGTCTATAGGTTCTTCAATGAACGGCTCACAACGTTACATGTGGACGGTGAAGGATGCATATAATTTAACGGTCAATATTGCATCATCTTAAATGAGATCCAACGATTCCTAATACGGCCACGTGGATCAAGGTAATTGGAAATTGGCGTGGCTAAATATCACATATAGCCACGCTCTATGGGGAGTGTCTATAGGATATCCAATGAACAGCTCACAACGTTACATGTGGACGGTGAAGGATGCATATAATTGAACGGTCAATATTGTATCATCTTAAATAAGATCCAACAATTCCTAATACGGCCACGTGGATCAAGGTAATTGGAAATTGGCGTGGCTAAATATCACATATAGCCACGCTCTAAGGGGCGTGTCTATAGGATATCCAATGAACGGCTCACAACGTTACATGTGGATGGTATTCAACGGTTTCTAATACAGCCACGTGGATGAAGGTAAGTGAAATTGGCGTGGCTAAAAAATAATATATAACCACGTTAAACCTATATGGCGTGTCTATCGGATAACCAATGTCTACGCCAAAAAGAAATTTGCGTGTCTAAAGTGAACCAAATAGCCACGCCAAAAAGCAATTTGCGTGTCTATAGTGAATCAAATAGCCACGCCAAAAGCAATTTGCGTGTCTAAAGTGAACCAAATAGCCACGCCAAAAAGCAATTTGCGTGTCTATAGTGAATCAAATAGCCACGCCAAAAAGCAATTTGCGTGTCTAAAGTGAACCAAATAGCCACTCCAAAAAGCAATTTGTGTGTCTATAGTGAACCAAATAGCCACGCCAAAACAATAAATCGTGTGTCTATATAGTACCAGTACTTAAGTTTTTGGGACACTATATAGCAATGCCTATATGGCTCTGGCATGTCTATTTCATGCAGAAATAGACACGCAAGGCAAGCGTGGCTATAAGCTACCTAAAACCACGCCGTGTTACCTAAAACCACGCAAGCAAAAGCCACGCCAAGTCCAAACCAAATTGGCGTGTCAAAACCCCTATGGACACGCCAATTTGGCGTGGCAAAAGGGTCTGTTTGTACTAGTGTTGGATGGATGAGATTGCATCTCATGAGGAAGAGTGGCCATCGATTATGGCCGCATCTTGTTGTATAGCGAAGTGGCGCCATTGGCATAGTAGCGCCTGGTGGAGCCATGGCATAGCGGCATGCTAGTGGCATGTCAGTGGCATAGCCATGGCATAGCGGCATGCTAGTAGCCATGGCGTAGCGGCATGCCAGTAGCCGTGGCATAGCGGCATGCTAGTGGCGTGGCATAGCGGCATGCTAGTAGACATGGCATAGCGTCATGCTAGTGGTCGTGGCATAACGGCATACTAGTAGCCGTGGCATGGCGGCATGCCAGTGGCGTTGTGGCATGGCCACGCCTGTGGCGTTGTAGCATGGACAAAGCTAAGGTTTGGCTCCGTGGCCAAAATTAGGGCTTGGCGGCGTGGCCAAGGCCAGGATTTGGCGTCGTGGTAAGAATTAGGGCTTGGAGGCGTGGCCGAGGCTAGGTTTTGGCGCCGTGGCCAAGGCTAGGATTTGGCGTCGTGGTAAGAATTAGGGCTTGGCGGCGTGGCCAAGGATAGGTTTTGGCGCCGTGGTAAGAATTAGGGCTTGGCGCCGTGGCCAAGGCAGGATTTGGCGTCGTGGTAAGAATTAGGGATTGGCGGCGTGACCAAGGCTAAAGTGGCATGCTACCGCGGCAGAGTGGCATGTTGGCATGCCAATCAATATGTTGTTGTGGTAAGGCACGTTTGGCTTGCCAGTTAGTATGGTGGCGCGGCAGGGTGCGTTTGGCCTTTAATATATGGTGGCAAGTTTGGAGCGACTTGATTGGCCGAGGAAAGGGGCCAGCCAAACATAAGGCGCGGCTACACTTCTGGTGAAAGTGTGGCGGCTTTAGAGCGACCTGATTGGTCGATTAAAAGAGGGCCGGACAAGCATGGGCGTGGCTACACTTCTGGTGAGAGTATGGTGGCTTTAGAGCGACCTAATTGGTCGATGAGAAGTGGGGCCGACGAGTATGGGCCTAGCCACAACTTATGTGCGCGTGGCTAATTTGAGGCGACACGATTGGTCTAGAGAAATATGGCCGGTTTAGGAAGGGGCGTGGCCAATGGCAAGTGGCGCCAGTTGGCCTAAGGCGTGGCCACGCCTCCATTTGTTGCTGCGGCTCCCTGTTTTCTGATTCTAGGCAAGGTTTTGCACCTGCTAATCCATGGCGGATTGATTACCTAGTTCGCCTAGGCTTAATTTCGACAAGCAAGGTCTGATATACTGCGCGAGGCGCAAAACCCTAACTTCTGCAAGTTAGTCAGGGCAATTGATTGAACTCTATGTGTTGACACAGAGTTCTTTTAAGTTCATTTCCAGAGAGCAGCATGCTTTTCTGATTGAATACCTTATGCAAAGACCTTATCATTGATATTTGGAAATTCGTGCTACTCTGCTGCGAGCGAACACAAATCGTCATGCCATATCAACATTAAGGGTTCAGTCGGAGAACATAGCATAGAAGGCATTCAAAGGAACTTATATTAAGTGAATATAGGCGAGGCGCCGAAATTTACAGAACATCTGGATGGTTGCTACATTCGCCAGTCTGGATAAATTTCATGTAAGTATATTGAATGGCTTAATAAATATGCCGGTGGAGAGGTTAGCACTCACGGCACCGTTTCCTTACAGAGTGACGTCACATCAGATGCAAGGTTTTACGATTTCAACCCTAAGCTAAAAACCACCATCAACATTAAGTCCCCTGCTTAGCACGTAATAGTGGCATTGTTGCGGGGTAAGCATGAGATGGTGACAGACAAGAGTAAAATCGAAAGGGAAAGACGTGAAGAGATTGCCGAGGAAATTCAACTAACCTTTATCGGAAGGCATGAGGAATCTGTGATCTCTGTGTTGGCGGCTCTGCGTAATTATGTCTTGGCCATCGGGTGTTGGCGTCGGCGCTGAAACTTCGGTTATTGATCGGCAGAGGCACCATTGCAACTTGGCCCACGGAATGGGCGCTAGTTGGCTAGGGGAGGTAGATGACGCGGCTAGCTTGAAGTGGTTGATGGCGCGGCTAGCTTGGAATAGTGGATGGCACTTCTGGCTTGGATGCGGACTCTGGCATGGGTATGGTGCTGCTGGCTTAGCTACGTTCGTGACATGATGGATGGCGCGGCTAGCTTGGAGTGGCGAATGGCGCGGCTAGCTTGGAGTGGCGGGTGACACGGCTAGCTTTTCCGTACAAAGATGGTGCCGCTGGCTTGGGCCACGAAGCGCTGGCGCTTGGAGTTGGCGTGGCGTTGGCTCGGTCGTGGAGATTTACGCCTGGGGCGTTGTGGCACCACAGGCCAAGTTTCCTTCTTTCGCACATGGCCAAAAAAGGAAACCTTCTCCTACTTAAACTCCAAAACGCTATGCATATAAAAGACGTTCCCATCTTCTTTATTTTTGTATCGTTGGTTTTGGCTTTGTTTCCGCGTCTTCGTGTTAGCAGCGAAGGTGCATCATCCGTGAGCGTTGGAAGGAAAAGCAGTAGTAAAAGCAGGCAAGCATATTTAAGGTATGTGTTCCAACGTTTTTTCCCCTTCTGTTTGCTCGTCTATTTTGATGTAAACCCTAGCCATCGTATAAATACTCCAATATGAATGATTCCTATCTGCCGGTAGTATTGTAGTAACATTAGCCACAATATCAATAGTAGTGGAGCCGATTATTATGTAAAGCAAGCACGTATGGATGGACGCCGTAGGCTCCTTTCTCCGTAAAACCTAGCTTTAGTTTGTATTTGGTCGTGAGCGCCATTACCGCGGCAAGACACGGTTTTGGCCAAGAGCATGTTTTCCATGGCAAGTGTTTGTTTGAGTGAGCACCAGTCTCCATTCCCCTTGACCACGAGTGCCGTGACATGTGGCCAAAGAAAAATTTCCCATAGAAAATTTGTTGTCGGTTCTTAATCATTGTACCCAATTTCTTGGAAAGATCCTCATGTGTGGTTTCCTTCAAAGTAGTAACCTTTCTGTTTTGTTCCGTTGTAGTTACTTCGAAAGTAAAAGTAGCATAAGGACCTTTGTTAAGATGTCACCTGAAAGCAGTTTTGTCGCCGCCTCAAGAAATGCTAACAACTCCAAGTCGAACGTGGATGATGAATTCTTCACAAAGTCTGCCACAGTTACAATGACTCATCCCAAATTCGTGGCAACCCTTCTGACTGAATCAGATAATGATGGAGAAGTCCAATCAGTCTACCCAGGGCGTATAATGAGGTTTTGTCTTCAGAAGAAAGAATATCTGGCTTCTCCCATAGACTTCAAAATTTGCCATAGTCCATTGCGCTCTTATGATAAATGGATGAACTTCATTATAAGCCGAGACCATGTAAGGGCTAATCTGACTGGGGCGCAAATCATGAATGCTGTCATGGCATCTGTGACGCTTCAAATCAGAAAAGATACCGCAGGTTTGATTACTTTCATCTCCAGATGGTGTCCCGAAACTCATACGGTTATATGTAGATGGGGTGAGATGACCATTACTTTGGAAAGCATAGTCATTCTGTTGAGTCTTCCAATAATGGGGAATCTTAACGTCGTCTTATCTGAGGAAGAAGAAGAAATGCATGCCATTTTGGTTACGAAATCAACAGGATATGTCCGGAAGCATCATGAGGAAAAGTGCTTCTATAACTGGTGGGTGTCTGAATGGTTCCCTGATGAGCCGGAGCCGAATCAGGTATTGGATGATACACTCCATGTTGCTGCGTTTTTAGCTTTGTGGTTATTCAGGGATATTTTTGATGATGGCTATGGAAATAAGGAGATAAGGCAAAAACTCGTCAAATTCGCCATCAAATTAGCGAAAGGCGTTGCTCTTCCCATCGGCAGTTTGTTCCTTGGATCTTTGTACACCCACCTGGATCACTTAACATCAGATATGTATGTCTCTAATGGATATATGAAAATAGACTCGTACATCCATGTCGCCTTTCTCCAAGCATGGTTGTGGGAGCATTTCAAAGATTACGCTCCTAAACCGAGGACCTCATTTCCTGATACATATGGCGGCTCCTGGATACTCCGTTGGTTGGATAGGCGTCCAAAGCCTGGCTCGAAGCTCATTGATTTTCTTGACAACGCGCATGCAGTTAACTTTCGTCCCTGGGTTTCGGTCCACACCTCCATAGTCAGCCAAACACTTTTGCTTCTGCCTCAAACGTGATGTTACATTCTACCGAAGAGAATATGAGCATTGGAGAAATCGTGTTCATGCGAAGTTGTATTCCTGGATATGTGCCATCTTTTTTCAGAGGGTCTTGTGAAGTGGTTCCTTACAACATCGACGGGGCCGCTCGTCATATGGGTTTTGATCAGGGGGTTCCGTTCTTCCGTCCATTCACGGCTTCAAAAGAGCTGTTGCCAGCCGTTTTCAATAGATGTGTCCCTGCGTCTCATAAAAGTCTCCATTTTCTGCTCCCAGAAAGAAAACCGATGACGACCTCCAAATATAATGTTTTCTGGCAGGAAGAGTTCCTCGCTATTCATCAATTCGTGCAGGATGTTATGACAGTTCCACGCGTCAAGCCCTCTCCTAAAGCTCTGGCAAATCACGGATTGTTGAGGTTGCCTTCTTCGGGTAAGCGGAAATCTGTCAGTCCCCAGGTAAAAGAGCGAAGATCGAAAAATCGTGCGAGTGGCTTCCAATCGGATCCGACGGCTCTTGTGACTTTCAGTTCCTTCAACACACAGGTGTGCATGGTTCCCTCACTGTCTTGGCTGAATCATACAAATTTTCCATTTCGTCACTGACTCCTTTTTTTTTTTTTGTGTCTTAGGGTCTTGAAAACTCGAATATCTTTGCCAGACTTTCCCACGGCCAAAAGACGGCGCCTCTTGAGAAAGGAGGCGACGAGACTGAATCTCTTGAAGAAGAATCCGAAGAGGAGGAAAGCTTGAGATCTGGTGACGAAAGGAGCACTTCTGAATATAACAGCGAGTCTTCTTCCAGTGGGCCCACAAATGAGTCGGTGAGTTTTCCACACTTTTCTCTTGGATTATTTATTTATACCGAATGAATGCTCAATTGATGATATTTTCAAGAAGAGGTCGCTTCTGAAAATAACCCGGAGATGGAGATCCACGACAATGAAGGTGTAACAGTGTCTCCAGTCATGAAAACCGTACCCGCCGGTAATCTGGAGATGGAGGTTGATCGTCATGAAGATGTTGCTGTGTCTCCAATGGCGGAAAACGCTGTCGTGACGACAGGCGTGATTGCTCCCAAAGAATCTTTGCTAATCGCATATCCAGCCGCAGGTGTCGTTTTCGATCCTCCATTTGAGGATCCTTTTGAGGGTCATGTGTTGATTGGAGGATTCAGAGTGCCAGTGAAGTATGCGGAGATATATACCAAGATATGGAAAAGGTATGGGCACATCGCCACGACCAGGAAGGTTGATAGTCGCTTTGCATTGGTTAAGCGCTTGGAGGAAACCTTATCTTCAATTCATGACATGTGCGCCATGACTGGACACACTGTTTTTGGAGACGTAGTCAAAAGCTGGGAATTCCATCGGGATTTGTGTGTAAACTTCGAGTTTAACGCCTCCTGGTTCTGTGAGGGATTTTCCGAGATCCAAAGGCTGCAGGCTGAAGCGGTTGATGGTCCTTCCGCGGATTTGATTACTCAACAGGAGGCAGAAGTCGAGAAGTTATCCCAGGAGTTGAAGCTGAAGCAGGCGGCTCTTCAAAGCATAAAGGACATTTTCTCCAAGAAGAACGAGCCGTTGTTAGGCAATTTTCCTTGAATACTTTTATTTTCTAAACTTCCTTTTCTTAGGTTTTTTTTGAAAGGTAAAAGAAACGCCTAGTTTATGGTTTGGTTTTCTGGTTTTTGGATTGATAGATGATTGATTCTTATAAGAGTTTTTTTTTTTGGATTATTTTGGAATAATGGCCCTTTGATCAATCAATATGTCAAAATCTGAATTGCGAATGTAAGTAGCAAAATCATTCGGGGAAATTGTGAAACCGTGAATGTTGCGTGAGAAAGGGTGAGATATAAAATCTTGGGATGATTGGGTTACCGACTTCCATTGTAAATGTGAAAACCCAAACAATAGATCGTGTAAACATTGTCGGGCAGAACTTACTCGCTTTAGGGTCTTTTACCAAAACTAAATCTTCAGGGAGTGAATCCGAGTCTTTATATGACGCCCTCCTTGCCCGATAAGTCCCTAGTTATTCTTAATTATCGATGGAACATCTTTTTGTCGATCCGTGGTAAGGTGGAGAATCTCTAGTCCCCGGACGCAATTCTCATGAACCAATCTTTTCTTGGACGATGCACTTCAAAGCATGGCATTCACTGGTAGGATGATGGAAACGAGAGTTGAATTTGCAACCGATAGATTAATCTCCCACTGTGGTCACCAATTATTTGTGGGTGAAAACCGTTTCTGCTGATTTTGGTAATTTCGGGTGTGTGGGTGAGAAACGAATCTAAACCCTAAACAATGTACTGCACGGGAGTACTTTTGATTCGAGAGGTCAATTTGTACAATCCTGGCCTAAACCAAGAAATGGCTTTTCCAGGCTTGCTTCGGTCACAAAGTGAAGGAGAAGGGTTGGTCTTAGGGAGGGAAGCGAAGAGAGTGTTGAGACCAGAATCGTTGATTCTGAAGGTGTGATTGTTTATGACTTGTATCTGAAAGTAGAACTGGCTAGCAAAACGAAAAGCTACCAGGTGATTTCTAGATAATGTATTATTGCCGACCAAAACTTGTTGTTTGGTGAAAATAAGTGAAGCCTATTTATACAAGTCATATTGAAACGTACCCTGGTCTCGTAGGAAGTGGAAACGATTGAGTGGTGGAAGAATAGAGTAACGTGTAACCGTCAGACGTTATGCTTCCATGATGAGGGAAGTGAATTCGTGTAACCGTCAATCATTACGCTTCCATGATGAAGGAAATGAATTGTTTACACCATTACTTTTCAGCACCACTAATTGTCCTACTTCATGACACTTTCTTGTAACGAGCGCATTGCACGCCACACGCTGTAAACCGCTAGACCAATACCCTGATGAGTATCCCCTAGTTTGTGACATTTTTGATGTCTCGAGTGTTTTCGTGGAAAACGTGTAGCAGGTTGCTATGTGTGGCAAGTCAAAGTCAAGAGACTTTGCCATAGGAAAAAAGCATGTGATTCTATTAGGCTTGCCTTGGTCGGCATCCTAAAACTTGCCACAAGTCCGTCAGTTTGGTGGCGAACTTGAATGGCTGAGATTACATCTCATGAGGAAGGGTAGCCGTTGATTATGGCCACATCTTTGTTGTGTAACAAAGTGGCGCCATTAGCATAGTGGCGCCTGGCGTAGCGGGTTGCCTGGGAATTGCCGCAAGTCCGTCAGCAGTTCAGTGGCGAACTTGGATGGCTGAGATTGCATCTCATGAGGAAGAGTGGACATCGATTATGGTCGCATCTTGTTGTATAGCGAAGTGGCGCCATTGGCATAGTACACCTGGTGGAGCCATGGCATAGCGGCATGCTAGTGGCATGTCAGTGGCGTAGCCATGGCATAGCGGCATGCAAATGGCGTAGCCATGGCATAGCGGCATGCAAATGGCGTAGCCATGACATATCGGCATGCTAGTAGTCGTGGCGTAGCGTCATGCTAGTAGTCGTGGCATAGCGGCATGCTAGTGGCCGTGGCATATCGGCATGCCAGTGGCGTGGCATAGCAGCATACTAGTAGTCGTGGCATGGCGTCATGCCAGTAGCGTTGTGGCATGGCCACGCCTGTGGCGTTGTAGCGTAGCCGTGACATATCGGCATGTCAGTGGCGTAGCCATGGCATAGCGGCATGCAAATGGCGTAGCCATGGCATAGCGCCATGCAAATGGCGTAGCCGCGGCATATCGGCATGCTAGTAGTCGTGGCGTAGCGTCATGCTAGTAGTCGTGGCATAGCAGTATGCCAGTGGCGTGGCATAACAGCATACTAGTAGTCGTGGCATGGCGGCATGCCAGTAGCGTTGTGGCATGGCCACGCCTGTGGCATTGTAGCATGGCCAAAGCTAAGGTTTGGATCCGTGGCCAAAATTAGGGCTTGGCGGCGTGGACAAGGCCAGGATTTGGCGCCGTGGTAAGAATTAGGGCTTGGCGGCGTGGCCAAGGCTAGGTTTTGGCATCGTGGTAACAATAAGGGCTTGGCGGCGTGTCCAAGGCTAGGATTTGGCGCCGTGGTAAGAATTAGGTCTTGGCGGCGTGGCCAAGGCTAGGTTTTGGCGCCGTGGTAAGAATTAGGGCTTGGCGGCGTGGCCAAGGCTAGGTTTTGGCATCGTGGTAAGAATTAGGGCTTGGCGGCATGGCCAAGGCTAAAGAGGTAAGGCGCGTTTGGCTTGCCATTTAGTATGGTGGCGCGGCAGGGTATGTTTGGCCTTTAATGTATGGTGGCAAGTTTGGAGCGACTTGATTGGCCGAGGAAAGGGGCCGGCCAAAAATAAGGCGCGGCTACACTTCTGGTGAAAGTGTGG
Organism: Papaver armeniacum; assembly: GCA_023531295.1. Lineage (NCBI taxonomy): Eukaryota > Viridiplantae > Streptophyta > Magnoliopsida > Ranunculales > Papaveraceae > Papaver > Papaver armeniacum. The sequence goes on from JAJJWW010004209.1 coordinate 61,065, forward strand.
CGGCTTTAGAGCGACCTGATTGGTCGATTAAAAGAGGGCCGGCCAAGCATGGGCGTGGATATACTTCTGGTAAGAGTGTGGTGGCTTTAGAGCGACCTGATTGGTCGATGAGAAGTGGGGTCGGCGAGTATGGGCCCAGCCATAATTTATGTGCGCGTGGCTAATTTGAGGCGACACGATTGGTCGAGAGAAATAGGGCCGGTTTAAGAAGGGGCGTGGCCAATGGCAAGTGGCATCAGTTGGCCTAAGGCGTGGCCACGCCTCCCTTTGCTGTTGCGGCTCCCTGTTTTCTGATTCTGGGTAAGGTTTTGCACCTGCTAATCCATGGCGGATTGATTACCTAGTTCGCCTTGGCTTAATTTCGACAAGCAAGGTCTGATATACTGCGCGAGGCGCAAAACCCTAACTTGTGCAAGTTAGTCATGGAAATTGATTGAACTCTATGTGTTGACATAGAGTTCTTTTAAGTTCATTGCCAGAGAGCAGCATGCTTTTCTGATTGAATAGCTTATGCAAAGACCTTAACCTTGATATTTGGAAATTCGTGCTACTCTGCTGCGAGCGAACACAAATCATCATGCCATATCAACATTAAGGGTTCAGCCGGAGAACATGGCATAGAAGGCATTCAAATGAACTTATATTGAGTGAATATAGGCGAGGCGCCGAAATTTACAGAACATCTGGGATGGTTGCTACATTCGCCAGTCTAGATAAATTTCATGTAAGTATATTGAACGGCTCAATAAATATGTCGGTGGAAAGGTTAGCACTCACGGCACCATTTCCTTACAGAGTGACGTCACATCAGATGCAAGGTTTTACGATTTCAACCCTAAGCTAAAAACCACCATCAACAATATGATATTTTAATTATGTAAATAAAAAATATAATGCAGAAAAGAAATAACACAGACACCAGAAATTTTGTTAATAAGGAAACCGTAAATACAGAAAAACCCCGGGACCTAGTTCAGATTTGAACACCAAACTTTATTAAGCCGTTACCGAATCTATCCTACTATTAATACTTCAGACTAGAATGTAGTTGAGACCGAATCCACCGTCACAGTAATTCAGTTACAGTCGCGCTCCTTACGCCTCTTGAATCTCGCAAGACTCTGCGCAATTGATTCGCTTAGCTGACGTCATTTACAGCCTAAGAGTTACTTCAACTCAATTGATGACTTTAAACCAATCTGCCTCCCACGGAAAAGCCTATATGTGATTTCCGTTCTGATCGTCAGATCAAAGTGAGATACGAAATCGTTTGCATTAGACTAGGTCTAGCATACCTCAAAATCCGGTACTTACGACTCCTGAAGAGCATCCTAGATTATTGTTCACCTCACAAGTAAAACCTACTCCGATTTAAACAAAGAATCGTTATAGAGGGATATAACTGTGGAATCACAAAGGCCGAGACAAAGATTTCTATCTATCTTGCCTGATCGGAGTAAGACTCAATAATCAGTAGCAAGATCAGGATACACGAACTATCAAGATAAAGATAATCGGACCTGGATTCACGAATCCCTAAGCAAAGTCTTTTTAGTTGTTAAACTTAAAAAGGTTTAAAGGAGAGGGCGACTCTAGTTTATAACTAGGACACACAAGAAAATTTTCAGGGGTTCAAAGATCCCAATTGCTTGAGGTTTTCCTTTTATATACTTTCAAGATCAAAGGTTTCTTTATATTTAAGCTAAGGTAGCTTTGGAATCAAGCAATCAGTATCCACCGTTGGATGAATCTTTGACTTGAGATAAACACAATAAATTATACATTCTGGTCGAACAATGTATAATGACTTTTTCATGAAATGTTAGCCGAAACTAGCCAGACGAAATATAAGCTTAATCATTTTCATATAACGCTTTTAGATGTTTTTTTAGAGAGTTGTTCAAATACTGATTATCTCATGGAAATAATTCTGATGCATCTGAAAATATTCGACTAGGTAAGTTCGTTTACTTAATTCCAGTTCGTGAGTTATTTTTGTCAGGGTACGTATACCGGGTGTGTGTACCCTTAATACAAAAACAGTTCAGGATACCCTACAGAACTTTTTGGTATCTATACTAGGTATGTGTACCTTCCTGAGTTCACGAGTCAACAGATCTTTTTGGTATCCATACTGGGTATGTGTACCAAAGTCGTTTCCGAACTATAGCTATGCCGGTACGTGTACTGGATACATGTACTGCATCTCCGGACCTATAACAGTTATGCCAGTATGTGTACTGCCCTGTATCCAAATTTACAGTAGTTTTATATCTCTCTAATAATCGATTTGAAACATTCCCGAATAACATCAATGACACATATCATTGTTCCAGACTATTTTCAAATGATTAACTTGAATCATGATTTAGGTCATAAACAGTAAATTGTTCTTAACCAAATTTATCAAGTTTTGAACAAATGTTCTTAAGCTTAGTCATTCATATTTCGAGAATAATTAACAAGATAAACTTGACTCGAAATTTTTATTGTGCTTGTAAAAGTCCACTTAATCATGCGACTTAGTCTTATAGATAAAAAGGTGAAAACTTGAGTAATAGGTTGGTTCAGTCTTCACTTACCTTTTGTTGATGAATTTCTCCAAATGTCTTTTGTTGATCTTCACCTTCAAACGGTAGAACGCAGTGATGTCTGGTACTCAACTACACACTTCTGTCCTAATCCGAGACTTGACTAAATGTAGACTAGAAATCAAGATTTAGTTTTGATCAACTAAATTTGACAACAAGATTGAGATAGCAACACTTGTGAGTTCGACCGAGCAATGATCTAACATATAACAATAGCACTTATGAGTTACTTGACAAGCCAAAAAATTAGAAAGTTCTGAAGAAAACTTAGGTTTACATATTCAAGTTTGCAGAGATTAAGAAATGTGTTGGCTTTGAGGAAACCGCTTATGAACAACACTATTAATATGGAAAACTTAAGTTTACATAATATTTTTCTTTGAAAAATTAACACCTCGGGTACTTTTTGTTTTGATACATTCTGAGAGGTTAATAGAAGTATAGAACCTCAACTAATAATAATAATTAAAAAAAAAAACTCAACTAACAAAACCACGCATAACCAAGTTTTGCATTACAAAAACCTCACAAAAATACCTTCTTTTTTTCTTTCAATTCGCACCATTCTTAGCAATCGCTCAAAATTTAGGCATGGAATTCTTCTCATTGGGACTGACAAATCTACGTACGTGCAGGATGAAGACTAGCTAAATAATCTTCTACTTGGTTAATTTCTCTGTAGCAGTAGGAATAACTAATCAAAAAATTTAAGGAGAATATTAATCCTCGTCCACATTTGTAATACATGTCATGGAGGCTTAGGTCCTTGCTAGTAAGAAGGAGGAAAACCGAATTAATATTTTATGAGAATTACCAAAACCACCGTGCTAGTTAATAGATTTTTCTTCTAAGTATTTTCAACTCCCTAAATGGCCATGTTATTGGATTGAGAATTTTTGAAAGTCACTTAAACATCTTGTTATTGTATTTGTAATTCAAACTTTTGAATTTGTTGTTTTTAGAGATTGAAGAATTTTAAAGAAAATAGGCATAACCAAAGTCTCTCCAAGATAAGCTATATTTTCAAAGACTCGGGACTTGGGTTATCATATGAAATGGTTCTGGTTTTTAACTCGTTTTTGTTTTTCTTCATTTAAGTTCTTTGTCAATAATCTTGTTGATGGTGGATTTTTGACGAAGGTCATATTCGTAAAAATCACATCGGAAATTATGCATCTCTGATCAGTATCGGAATCATAAGAAATTCGTTTCTTCACCTACCGCAAGAGAAGTGAATTGCCGTTCTTTAATATGATGACAGTAATAATATATGACGACGATATTAGGGTTTCCGAGGCAAAACTTTTAATATTCCATATATTTCATGATTAAGCTGAAAGACTCAACATCTCTGTTGAATTAGGAATTCATCTCTGGTGTCTAACCAAGATTAATATTCAGAATAAATATGATGTTGATCACATCATATCTGAAGCTATTAAAGGTTCCTAGACATGTGGCATGCTAGTGCAGAGAAACCAATTAAGTAATTCTAGTGATGTATTCATCAGTTGAATTCCTAGAAAAAAATATGCTAATTAAACCCTAACATTCACTTACTCCGATCTTTGGCTTTTCTTAGCTGAATCTCATGGAATAGTAATGGATATTCATCTTTCGGGCATTTGGGGCACCTCCGAGTAAGTCCTGAGTAAGAGGCACGGGTTTATTTAGTAATATTGCTTAAAGGAGCATCCAAAAACATGAAAGAACTAGGATATGGAAATTTGATCAAAGAAGGAAAATGAAGAGAGATAAAATAATAATAAAATAGGAAACCGTGAGGGGTGGTCCCCACACGGCTAGCCCTCCCCCTCCCCCTCTTTTTCTTTATTTTATTATTATTATATTATTGGATAAAGAGTATTATTACAAGAAATTAGTTGGAAGCCTAACAAGCTAAGCTCCAACAACGTACTACTACATTAGTTGAATATGTTACCGTGCTAGCCTACCAGTGAGCCTCATGAGGAACCAACCAAGGGAGCAAGGGGGGCAAGCTAACTCTACCTTCCATGTCAAATTTTGTTCTGCAATATTGCATCATCGGGGACTCGACCGTTGGACCTCCTAGAGCACATGAAACCTTCAAGGAATAAGGATGACCAGCTGAGCTAGCTACCCGTTTTATATTATTTTATTATTACAAGCTCCTAACCTGGTGCATACGCACCGGATATTCGTGCCTCTGGACACAATGGTCATCTTAAAAAGAAAAATATTTCGGTAATGTACTACGTAAATTGTGGCTGATGTATATATGACTTTTTTTTTTATAACTCCGCAAAAGGTTTGTACTCTTCAAATCTCTATCCTATCTCCTAAATTTATTAGGTCCATCGTTAAATTTGTATTAAGATTTGTAGTTATAAGCTCCAATATGTTCTTACAGTTTTGATGGTTCTATGTATAAAATTGTGAGGTTCGGATTCCGATTACCTAACTTGACAATATGGTGAAATAATTGTTCAAAATACCAAGATGAGCTTCTGTGGTGAATATACATTTGTACCGGAAAAGTTTCATATAATTACATGTAAGATAGTTGACTTTACCGGTTGTTGATCACATTTACTTCTCTGTTATTTTAGACATATTATAGAAAGTTGCTTGCAAAAGTATACTCAGAAAATTTTCGGCGGTGAACAAAATACATAATGTTTTCAAATAACAAATTGAGATAAAGTAATAGTACTTGACCTTTGGTTCTTCAACTTGTTCCAGTTTTCATGTATGTACACCTGAGATGCTTCATTTACATGTCTTTTGGTCCGAGAATTGTGAAAGCGTCGACTATTGCATCATTAGTAATTAATGTTTCAGCATAACTTTTTCAAAATTACGTATTGTGATGTATATACCAATAAAATGAAAAGCTATTATCCCATTGTGCTATTACTTTGGTTTGTCTTGGTATTATTTCATTAATTTGTGAAGATTGCAAAGATGTCCATGATTTTGTTGTACATGTATCTTTGCTCACGCACTGTAGCGAATGATCTATTAAGAATATATAGGATCTAGATACATTTAATTTATCATTCAAAAATTGTTGGAGAACAAATATACTTACATGGGACTAAAAATAATGTAGTGCATTTGATGTCATCGTACCGTTTCTTGAGATTGGAATGAACACCGTCGGCTGTCTGTTGAGAGAAAGAATATCAGCCTCCCGTTTGTTGATATTGGAATGAATTTAAATATCTATGTGGCATGTGAATTCATCCTACGTATGAATTTAAATATTTGGGTGTTATGTTCAAAGAGTTGTGCATACACTGATCTGCATATGAGAACGACCGAGACAGAAATGTAAAAATTTCATTTTCGGATTTAGAGTTTCAAGCTTCACGGCACAACCGTTTTATAGGAAAAATGAACATGGAAGAGACATGATACAGCCAAAAAGATTTAGACTGTTTTACCGAAACACCTATTCATATATGCCTCTTTGCTAGGGCGGTATAAGGAAAGCCATATGTGGACCGTTGCGTCTTTTGGGGTTTATTCTAACACACCTAGAGATTTGTGTCTCTTTGCTGGGGCAACCGTAAAGCTAGACATTTGTGGAAGGTTATGTCTTTTGGGTTTATCCTAACATATTAAACACTCTTGTAGTTGAAGAGACACGTCTATTGTATGCAAAGGAGACGACATATATTGTGACTCTACGATTGTAATGTAGATGTTCGTGATACATTGATGACCTTTGAAGAACTAATGACGTGGCCAATTAGATTGTGATGAAATGGAAAGATAGTGCTGATGTGGCTTCACCAAAATCAAGAATAATTAAAACGTCGACATGTGGCACTTTTGGGGTCTCTTATTATAAAGAAAGATTTAGGGTTTCGCTCTTTCAAGGACTTCCTCTTTAGATCAAAACTCTTAAAAACTTCCATATCCTCTCCATGGACCATATCGTTAGCAAAGCTAGTGGTCCCGCAACCATCATGTTTTTCTACCATGAGAATTAAAATAATATTATTTTAATATTTTTAATAGTGGTTCTTCCACCAATATTAAGAGTTTCAGTCAAACTCAAATTCTTCATACAATAATGAAATAATGCTCGATGGACCATCAAAAAATACCAAAATTCCCAGGATTGGTCCGCGGATAGCATGGCGACACGGTCATGGTTTGACCTTCGCTTGCAAAAAGCCGGTCCCACCACTTTGATGATTTTTGACCTAATCAATCATCCAAAGTCCATATTTGGTTCAAACTCTTTCCTGCAACTGGGAAGATCATCCACTCACCATCAGATGGTCCCAAGATCACCAAGGGCTAGTTTCACACCCCTTGGTCGGTCCCTCCTCTCTCCATAATTAGGTTTTACTACCTATTGCTCGGTCAAGCACAATTTTAATTATGATATTAAACAACAATTAATCATCATTTCACCAACTAGTCTGCAAAGGACTTTGGTGGTTGCTCAATCAAGCATCTAGTCACTACATGGTCGGTCCATCACCTCATGTTGTCGGTCCCTCTCTCTTCCATTGGTTGATTCTCAGTTCATCCATTGATCAAAATTAGGGTTTTGAACCTAATTTATGTCTAGCATAATTTTGAAAGGTTCAAACACCAATATTTTAATATTGATCCAGCTAAATAATATTCGGTCCAGCTACCATTATTCTTAATTAATATTTCATTTGGTCTTACTGCAATATTCATTGATCTAGCAGTATTTGCTCTGATTATCAATTGCATCATCTATCTCCAACGAGCAATATGGGTCACAACCAACAAGGTTCAGAACCGTTACCTCTGGCAATATTGGTTCAACTATCAATATTTAATTGCTCTACAGAGCAATATTCCTCATATTGATTCATCTATCAATATTTGAGTAGCAGTATTTTTCATATTGATTCAGCTATCATCATTCGAGAACTTCATATTGATTCATCTATCAGTATTTTATTGGTCAATCAACTAACATTTGGTTCGTCAGTCGACCATTATTTTAATATTATAATCTCTCCTTGTCATTCAAATGACTCATGACACATGGATCGAGAAATACTTTCTATGATCATTCAGCAATGATTATTTTCATAACTGCTCAGTGTACCAACATAATGATTTATGATCGATCCAGCAATCTCATCAAACCATATCCAAGTCATTCGACTATCATTACTGCTTCAACTAGCATAATGATGTGTCATGACCTAATTCCACGTCTACAGAGCATGTCGCTCTTCCAACACTCCATGCTTCATCGATCATAACCTTGAACTTCGTCTGTTCAATTTAGAGTTAAGACTCATAATCTTAGGTCAAATATTGACCTCCTTAAATACGTCTGCAAAGCAGACTTTCACATGGGACATCAATTCATGTCACATGGGGGGATATCACTAGGGTTTTGGTCTGGCAGCCTACAACACGTGCGATGTGAAACACATCCACGGTGAGAGCTGTGGTAAGTTGTGCTGGCAGTTTAAGGAGAAAATGGAATAGTGGATGGTCGATCAACCAAGTCTTCCATGCAAAGTGGAAATGGTTTTTGCACGATCTCTCACTTCCCCATTCTTCCACTTCCTTAAACTGTCACCACTTACAGAAGATTGATGTGCTGCAATAAATAGGTTTATGAACCTATAATTTGATAAGTCTAACAAGACTCAACGCAAGCAAACCTACACAATCAAATTATCAAAAACTTTACAAAAAGAATCATCTTCAAAGCAGTTCAACACATCACATCACCAACGGATCAATCTCTACACAATCTGAGCTTCCCTCCATACAGACCTACCATTCTCCTCCTCTTGTGACCGAATTGAACCTGGAACGACCATTGTCTTGGTTTAGGCTAGGGTCCTACAAATCAGTCTCTCGAACTCAAAGTAATCCCGTGCAGTACATTTGTTTAAAGGTTCAGACGATTTGCTTTATCGAGCACTTTCTTTCGCGAGCACTTGCCTCCTCTACCACTTTTTACCAGAAAACCAGTAGGTTGTTTTTGCCCTCAAACAAATTACTACACGATGTTTTTCATTCTTGTTTGGTACATGATCTTCCCACTTTGTGTTATTGTCTATTCAGTTGTAATTCCAATGAATAATAAAAATTGCATTCTAATAGTATATTGCTTCACTTAAGTGATCTAGAAGCAGATTTTTTTATGCTCAACTTTTTGAATTGTTGTAGTAAGTTGGGAATTATTCCGCAAAAAAATATATTTATTTATTCTTGTTTAAGGATTGGAAGATAATTGATATGAAAACTTAGGCACCATACTGCAATGAGATTTATTTTTACAAGGGAGACATACTTTACTATGCCATTTGTTGTACTCCTGTTGATATCGTAGCATGCACAATAAGAGAATAAATCTTTGCATTATTTATCAAGTTGGTAGGTGTTTTGAATTTACCAGGGTATATTTTTGTCTCTATAAATAAGTTCTCTATAAATCCACTAGATTCGATCTGTATGTCACTAAAATACTCTTAGAGAATCACTTGAAATTTCTAAATTATTAGAGAATTTCGAGAGTCACTTAAATACAAGGTTTTTTAAAAATTCTAAAAATTCCCAATTTACTGGCTAACCCCCTATTATATACTCATTTCTACGAGCCAAAAGCAAACTAACTTCAACTCCTTGTAGATCATGGAAAGTAGAAAAAAATAGCGTGAGAAACTCCATAAGCAGCATCTTGAACAACTCCTCTATAATCTCCAAGAATAATCCCAAAATTAAGCAACATACAACTTATTCCAATAACCATCCGAATAAATCATGACTTCATCTTTAGGATAAAGACTCTGACCGCATTCATTCTCATTGGGAAGAAAATTATTACCTCGAAAACTATAATTTCCAACAACCTCTTAGAGTATCTGTAACATTATGCGTAATACCAAAAACTTTGATCTTGACATCTTGAATGACAAAATAGATAACAACTTCACTAGAACTGGTAAAGTTATTTCTAGAGAATGATCTCATGCATCAATAAATTTCTCCATTCCAGGTGGTGTAGAATCTCTATTGTATCTCATCTTAATCAATAATCTTTTGTATGTTATTTTTGTAAAGTCACGATAGAATAAGATGTGAGCTTCAGTCTCCACCTGACCCCACACAACACACAACTAACATCAACAATTTCTCCCCCATTAATTTAACCGTTCTTTTTGTGGTCTTCAATCTCCAATGCTGAGTTGTCCAAGTAATAAAGAGTGTTTAGGGATGTTAACTTTGAACCATATCAAGGAGTATCATGACAAGAATATACTAGAACATAAGTACCCTTTGTGGTAAAAACACTAGAGTTGCTAGGTTTCCAAACCACCCTATCATCAATGAAATCATCAACCTCACGAGAACAAGCAATCACCTCAAATAACATGTATCAATCTCAGTAAAAGACTGAATAGAAATGGTTCAAGCACCATCTTTAATAAAATCAGTAAACGGGACGAAGATATTATAATTATTAACAACAGTTATTTGAGTCACCAAAGTCATAACTAATATACGCTTTCTTAACGGAGGTACAAGGAAAAAAGGATTATAATTTCACCACATGATCAGGTTCGACTATAAGCGTTACATTTTCAAAAATGTATTTAGCCGTAGTAGTAATTACAATTTTTTCTGTGTTTGATAAGATTGAATAGTGGACCCTAGAAATATACGTAGATTTATGCTATTAGCTTGTTACAGAGGGCTCGATCCCCAACCTTCCTTGTGAAGGAAGCTTGAGATTTGAGAACCATCGGATCACTTGATGCTAAAATTGTACTACTGTCACTAAATGGGGGATGTTGGTTTCTCTATAACCGTTCCGATAATATAAGCGTATGTGAAAAATACTATAACCCCCATTCTATATGGGTTCAACATATAGAAGCCCCCACTACATGGATCATTCGTTGTCAACTCCATACTTTAGGAATTTAAATGATATTGTTAGGCCCAAAAAATCAAATTTTCTTCAGATCTGCCAAGACTACCCTTTAGTATTTATATGCAATGAAACTAACTATTAGATTTCATTTTCATTTTCAGTTTCTCTCTCTCTCGCGCGTCACTGCTCTGAAGAATTTTAGGGTTTTCAAATCAAACAGAAGAAAACGATTACATAGAGGAATGATTTTAGCTCTATCGATCTCTGTTGATGAGTACAAACCGATGAACAAATCACTCACTTTTAGTTTTCAGATCGAATCTCAGACCAAAGCTACACAGATTTTTCTAGGGTTTTTTTTCTTCTCAATTGATTTATAGATTAGTTAATCGATTTAACAGCTCAATCATCCAATCGATTTGATCTAAGTCCTTTAATCTGGATTTTTCAGTTGATTCGAAGACATCTCATGTAATCGATTTGATTCAAATAGGTTTAACAACTGATCATCAATCTACAAATTCAAATCAATCATTTGATTCCAATTTGTTATTTCGAAGCTACTTCAGGTAAGGTTTTCGATATGATTCAATATGTTTTTCTCATTGAGTAGTTCTATTTTCTTATTAGTTTGATTAGGTTTTTTGATTTCTGTTTTGGTTGTTCTATTCAGATCGGTATAGAACAATATGATTTTTGATGAATCAACAAGTTTTGATTCTAGGTATGTTTAGATTGTTGTTGTTACTGGTGATGTTGTTGTTTAAGTTGGATTTGTTGATAATACTAGTAAAAATTTCATAATTACAATGGATTCAGTTGAGTTTGATTAACTTGTTGGTGTTTTTATTTTGCTTATCTTGAGTCCTACACATGTTGAGTTTGATTAACGAATCTGTGGTGGTATTGGTGGTGGAGGTGTAGGTGTAGGTTCTGGAGGTGGATGAGGAGGTGGTTGCGGTAGAGGTGGTGGTATTGGAGCAGGTTTGGAGGAGGATTTGAAGTCAGTTGTGGTGTTTTTCAGAATTTGATAAATTGAAGAGATGGTGAGAAGAAAGGGGATGAACCATTTTAAGTTTCTGCTGCTGCTGCTGGTGCTAATGGTGGTGGTGGTCGTCACATGTAATTAGCTGATTCCAATTATTGATTTTGTTAACTTGTTTACATGCCTTCAATTTCGTTAACTTGTTTGCGCAAATTATGCATTCAATATCATTAGCAGTTCATTAATAGTAAATAGTTTACTTATTAGTTAATATACTTATTGTCCAGGTTCTTTAAATTACTTGATAACAATAAATAGATCCTCTTATTTCAGTGTTGCTATAATGCTCTCACTCTATTACATCTCAGTATTCGTATTGTTATCAGTGTTCTTACCACATTTCAATTTGCTATTATGCATCTAGTGGTTTGGGTCATGGTGTAGACCATGCTTTCTTTTGCTTTCAAAGCGTTCAATGGGTATGCTGAAGGGAACAAATCAGACCAACTATTCATCACAGATGTTCATCGAAGTGCAACTTAGATGGTTAGTTTAGTATGAGAATGAATACAATATACCCTGATATGACATGTGTAACTGTTGATTACACATGCATATTTGCATGTGTAACTTCCAATTACACATTTCATATGCATGTGTAACTCCAAATTACAAATGCATTTTTATGTGTACTAGCTGATTATACATGCTTGTTTTATGAGTGTTTAGTTAGTGAATTTCCTTTTAGATTGGTAGATGTAATAGCAGCCTAATGATGGATGGTTTACTTTGGTCTTACTGTATTGCATTCCTTGAGCCAAAGCACATTCGTGGCTCTGACTGTGTAATCGGTTAATCCCATGTCTAAAACTTTCTTATCAGTTGCATATATAAGATTGAATAGGAAGTTATCTGAATACGAAGTAGAATTAATTTTAATATTTTGCATCGTTGTATCTCTTAGAACTGATTTGTGCTCTAATATCACAACAGTAATGGTTGCTGAGCTAGTGCGCATAACGAGAAGTGAAAGCATTGAGCCAAATAGGCTAAGGTAAATTCCTCCCCTAATGTTCAATCTTAGGTATTCAAGTTTCTTTTAGAATAAAATGCAGACGATAAATAGATGGTAACTGCAATCACAATTTTTTTTTTGTTATATTGTGGAAAGAAATCAAGTCACATCATGTACCACAACAAACATATAGTACACCATTTGGAGCAACCTTTTTGCTTGGAAATTTACACAACATCATTCATCTTGAGCATGTTTCAGGATTTGGGATTGAATATTGATATTGTAAAATGCTTTTCTTTCTTCCCTCTCTCTCTCCCCAAACACATATATTTCTATTACAGTGCAGGTTCGGGTGGTGTTGGTCCGACTATACTAGCAGCAGGTTTTTTGCTTCTATGGAAAGAGGTTGTTGCTTGTAATAAATGTCAGTTTTCTGAAACTCTCTTTTGTCACAGTGTCTTCTTTTCAGGTGTAATTCTATACTTTTCATTGCTAACTTTGGTAGGACAAACCTTTTAATCAGGAGAAATGTCTATTTGTAAAAGGGATTAGGAAGAGAAATGTCTATTTGTTGTAAGTTATCTGACCTTTTTTGGATGTGTAACTATTAGTTACACATGCTAATTAGATGTGTAACTTTTAGGTACACAAGCTAAATGGATGTGTAGCTATTAGTTACACATGCTAATTAGATGTGTAACTTATAGATACACATGCCAATTGAATTAAATATGATACAAGGAAATTCTTTTCTTGTACAATGATTAGAGGAATTTATTGGGACATTTTGATTTATTTTTGAAGTGCAGGATGAGGGCTTACTGTCTTGGAGGAAACTGAAGATGTACTTTTTTTGTTTTGAGTAATTATAAGATTTTCAATTATTTAGTATTGTATGAGCACTATGCAATTATGTTTAGTTTAGCATGTTAAAAATGCTCAATTATTAAAAGTTTGCTACTGTCCGAGGCTCTTGGCTTTAGAAATGTGCCCTTTTTGTTTCTATAATATTGATGGGCTTACATCTGTTCTCTGCAAAATTAACTGTTGGCCTCTGCAACTGCAGACAATTTGCTGAAACATAGCGAATCCGATGAAATAGGGGCTGCGATAATAGCTACTGCAAAATGTGTAAAGTATCTGCCAAGCACCGGTATGTTGAGCTGAGAGCCATTTGTTTCATGGTTTCTGCTATCTTATCTTACTGACGCTGCATGGTCCGTACCAGAATTTTTGTTGCCGGGAATGTTGTGCTGCAATTGTCTACCTTGGGTAATATTTATATTTCGATTTTATTCACTTTCCTATTTCGTTTCCTATGTTACAACAATTGCTCTTAATATAGCCCCCCCAATCTGACGATATGGAGACACATTTTCTAGATGTTGCATATAATGTTATGGGATTCAAACCTGATCCATGTGTGTTTCATATTGTTATCGTACAATACTAGATTTTATTTCATAAGTAATGAAATAGTAGAAGATGTCTGCACAGTAACTTCCTATTTGAGTGACGTTGACTCCTAGTTAGATATGTAACTTCCAGTAACACATGCTAATTTGATGTGTACCTGCTAGTTACACATGGTTAGTTGGATGTACGCATGTGTAACTTCTCCTTACACAACTCAGTTGCATGTGTAACTTCTCCTTACACATTCTATATGTATGTGTAACTTCTCCTTACACTAGACATATGCATGTGTAATTCTAGTTACACAAGTTAGATGCTTGTGTAGCTCCTTGTCACACATGCTAAAATAAAAATAACTCATTCTCCTTACACTAGGCTTCAGAGATAAGTTATCATGTGCCTTTTATGTGATTTTTTCTATAATTTTGTTTCTTTATTTTTTGTCCATCCAACCTAATTCTGTGGATGTTTATTCTTGTTTGCAGGTGTGCAAGTATATTGGAATCGAGAAAGAAAAAAAAGGAAGGAAACATTTCTATTATAGGATATAGTGGATTATTTCTAGGATTTCGCTTTCCATATCTCGTGTTTTAATTCGTTTATTGTGTTCAAACAAGCAATTACTATAATTGTAGTAATTGATGAACGGACAAATTATTGTAAATGAAAATTAAAGTAATACATGTATTTTCTGATGAGTAACTTGTAGATACACTTATATATAGCATGTGTATAAAAAGTTACACATGCATATGGATGTGTAACTTGTATATACACATGCCATATGTATGTGTAACTTCTGTGTACACAAGTGTAACTACAAAGTACACATCTATGTACAAGTGTAACTTTGCATTACACATTTTATATGAATTTGTAATTTCTGGATACACATGTCATATGCATGTGTAATTCTTGTGTACACATCCATATGTTGGTGGTGGTTGGCGGTGGTGGAGAGAAGTGGTTGGTTGTGGTGGGTGGCGGTCGACGACGGTGTTTGTCAGTGGCGGTGGGCGGCAACGGTGGTTGGAGGTGGTGGTGATGGTCGGAGGTGGCTGACAGCGGTGGTCGGGGGTGGATGGTGGTGGTGGTTGAAGGTGATTTGACGATGGTGGTTGGCGGTGGTGGTGGGCGGAGGTGGTTGGCGGTGGCTGTGGTGATCGGAGATGGTTGGAACATCATCACACTATATATTAATAATTTTGGGCCTAAATTTAAATTTTATTTAATTAAAGGTTTGACAATATGCATAAGGATATCAACGTCTTTTAATATTTCGGGGCCTAGATTTAAACTTCTTTTAACTAGGGGTCTGATATTACGGATAACCATTGGGCGTTAGCCTAAGTTTCCTGTGGCGTATTCGTTATCCGGTAATATCCTAAAGTTTCCGTACAGGGTCGGATGTCGGATAGGTCACTATTCCGCAGAGGCACTAGAGGGTCCTACTTACACTCATTGCCATTTTTCACAATCCCGCATATTTTCAAGTCGCACTTATAATTTGGCTTGGTGCTAATCAGAATACTCACTAGTTGATAACTCCACGGAATCATCAATTCCAGAGGACTGAGTTATTCGGTTTCCATGGCATTTCCTGAAGCAACATCTGGTTATGAAGAAGAAGGGAATGAAGCAGTGCCTTATCACCCTTCTGCTCCTGCTTCTGAGGTAACAAACAAAAACCCTAAACCCCAATTCCTTTGCAAAATTCATTTGATTACATAATTTTATCTAATGAAAAAGTAGGGTTTTCCCTATACAAGGAACGGGTTAGATTCTTTGCCCCAACTTGAAAACCACATCCGTCTCAAATGAGTAGTTCTGCGTATGTGTAATTTATGACGCTGAGTAGATTTTGAGGTGATGATTTATGGTTTTTTCTTTTAATTTCTTTACAGTTATTTGATGACTCAACAACTACAATTGATCCAAGTTATATAATCTCATTGATACGGAAACTTCTGTTGCATGTTCCTCACAATGTGAGGGATAGTCGTCCTGATGATGGAGCGGGTGCTCGTTGTAATGGTTTTGTTGAAGATTCGGAGATGGTTAACGGTCAGGAAAGTACACCTGCTGTGCCTAATTCCAATGTCCAAACCTGTACAGACAATGAAAGTGAGCCCATGGATATTCTTAATGGTTCTGAATGTTGTGAAATTTTAACGGAGGAGGAAGCTTGGGAAGAGTATGGTTGTGTTTTATGGGATCTTGCTGCAAATAAAACACATGCAGTTTTCATGGTACTTGAAATTTTGACTTCCATCTATGTTGGTATAGTAGTTATTTGAGGATTTATTTCGGTTGTGGTTGGATTTGCATTTTTGGTTTTTCATGACAATGTGGTGAACATGTGAACAGGTAGAAAACCTTTTACTTGATGTGCTTTTGGCAAGTCTGGCTATTTCTCAATCTGTGCGGGTTATAGTAAGTTAGAGAGGCTCATATCAACTGATTTTGATCTGATATGTTGATCTCTGGTATTTTCACATGATATGAAAAATTAGTACTGATTGAATCTGGGACGTTGACCCTGAACTTTTGGTTTTTCGTTTTTTTATGTAGGAAATTAACCTGGGTATCCTTGCAAATCTTGCTTGCCATGAGGCTCCAAGAAGCAGTATAATCTCTACAAATGGACTGATTTACGTAATTGTAGATAAGTTGTTTGTAGATGACTCCACATGTCTGTCTGAAGTTTGCCGGTAATAATGCTTGACTGTTCACTGGCATATTACATTTCAGAAAGTTGATTTAGATAGCAGTGATTCCCATTTACTCTGCAAGATTTATATAAGAGTCTTATTAGTTATAGCGGTGTTGGGAGTTAGTGCGCTTGGTGTTGTATGCAGACAATAATATCCTACTCTTCTGCCGTTGATAAGAAAAAACTTATTCTATCACCTTGTAGTTGACACTTTATCCTGACTATGTTGCCGCAGGTTCTTAACTTTGGCTCTTCGACATAGTGGATCTGTCACCTGGGCTGAAGCATTGAGAAATGAACGTGTTCTACTCCGTATTTTATGGGTTGCTGAGAATACACTTAATTCTCAGCTTTTGGAAAAGGTATTTCAAAGAATACTTGTGTTCTAATCTTATTTGAAAATGTTATGTGATTGTGATCGATACCAGATGTAAAGTCACTTGTTTTGCACAATTAATTTTTTTTTTTTTATCATCTACTGATTGGAAGTTTATGAACTTATCATTCAGCTGATGATTCATGTTCTTATGTAATAGTTCTCTTTAACTGTTCTATCCATCAGCAATAACTGCTGATTTTAAAGCTGTAAATAAAATTAGTCATTTTCTTGAGTCTGCTATGATTTGTTGAAAATTCACTCTTTACTTTGAGCCTGATTGCGGAGATGTTGGGTATGCTACTTTGTATAGGTTCAAGAAATTCATAATGTGATGTCCTTTGCAGAGTGTTGGTTTACTGTTGGCAATGGTAGATAATCAACATGGAGTAACAGTATTCCTTCTTCCACCACTGATGGAGTTGGGTTTGCCGAACAGGTTGATTAATCTGTTGGAATTTGAGGTGAAAAGCTTATACAGTGACAGAACACCTGATAGGTAGTATGACAATCGAGTTTTTCAAAGTATCTCACACTATAAATAGGCCTGGAGGCTTTTATTTGTATTTCGTTTTCATATTCAGCCATCTTTATTTTTGTATTTTAGTATCTTACACTGGTAAGTTATCTGCCCAAGAGTATTTCATCTTTAGAAGGTCTGGACTTTTACAGACTATCTTCTGTATTACATGTAACTTCACTTTTTTTCTTTTTCTTCTGATGGTATACTTATATTCTGCAGGTTCCCCGCTCTTGATGTGATTCTTGAAGTCATTGAGGTTCTTTCTGTCGGTGAGTATTCAACGCCGTTAGCCCAGAACAGGGAACTTTTGAAGTTAATTGTTGATGTGGTAAAGCTTCCTGACAAGGCTGAGGTATGCATTTTTCTTCTTTTGATGACGTCACATGCGGTCTACGCTGTAAGTGGGACTGTTAGTAACGTCGGGACTCTGAAATGTATTTCATGTATGCTCTTTGTTGTAGGTGTCCAACTCTTGTATCACTGCTATAGTCTTGTTTGCAAATTTCCTGGCAGACAAACCAGATTTAATTTCTGAAGTCTTACAAGGTAATTTTTGGTTTTTTCCCATATGAAATGGCTTGCTAACAGCTCTGACTTGAAATTTGTGGCATCCTCTTTAGATGTTCCATTCTTACAGGGTTTGCTAGATACCCTTCCCTATGTCTCGGACGACTCAGAAGCACGCCATGCACTCTGGAGTGTTGTGGGGAAGCTGTTACTTGAAGTTCATGAACATGTGATACCTCCATCACTTCTGCTCCAATATGTGTCTGTTTTCATTGGAAAATCCGATTGTATAGAGGAAGACTTGATTGACCATAGGGAAGAAGACCTGGGTGAAGAATATAAGAAGTCAGAGGGGTTCGATATAAAACGGAAGGCGAGAATTTCATCTGTATCCTGCTTTGTGTATGCCAGGATATTTTCTGTTATTCCTACAGTTATTGTCATTTTTTGCTAGTATTTATCTTCCCTTGTTTGTGTTTTCCTTATATCCTTGTTACAGCTGAACAAGATTGCTATGATTTTACAATATTGGTCATCTGTAAGCCACAGCGTTCCTGAAGCAGACGTTCCAAAGAACGACCACCCTGATGATGGAGTACTAAAACATCTGATTGAATGTTGTAGATCAAACCTTGTGTAAGTTTGATTTCCCTAAAATGGTTTTGTTTATTATATCTGTCATTTTTTTTATGCAAATCCTTCTGCTTAGATTAAGTCGGCCTTTTTGAATTGCAGATTTCTTGAATAAAGGTGGGGATAGACTTGATGAACAACAGGGCAACTTCTTTGACTTATGCAAATCCGTACCGAGTCGATGATGTACAGTTGAGGATTACTGTAACAGTAATATGTATATCTTGAATGGATCAGCTACTCTTTTAATCTTTTCAACTAGTATTGTAAATAGAGTGAATAGAGAGGAAATGAGAGAAATCAAACAGAAACTCGAGAGGTCATGTCTATGCAATGTTGGTTCTTTCAGAATGTATTACACTTGAAAATAGAGGACCCTATTTGGTGGGCATATGCCTAAACTGGAAATTCTGTTATTATTTCATATGATATACAGATCCATCTTCTCTTGTGAACGATGATGTTCTGTTTTCATGAATATACACATTGAATAACTATAAGCAACTCTAAATACATTGATACTCAACTACGGTAAGTAACTCTACCGATCAGCAACCTGAATGTTCAATCTTCTAAGCCAGATGGAATGAAGAATCATGTGGAAGACATCAAACCTTTCAGGCGGTGAGTTCACTTCAAAATGTCTTCGAATTTTAAGCCCTCTTTGTTGCATCTTTATATACCGCCTTTGAGATATACTTGTTAATATTTTCTTCAGGTTTTGTATCTCATTTACAGGAACCACAACGGAAAACGATCTCCAATTCAAAACATCACCAAAAGGAAGCGCATAATAATCATTTATCAACACAGGAACACAGCCCGCATAGAACGCTTCCACAATTCTTGGGCTTGCAACTTCGTAACCACTTGGACAAATGCAGAACTTGCTCTTCTTCATCATGTCCTGGTATGACACATGTTTCGGCAGGTACTTATAAACCCTGATATCATCATCTTTGTTGAACCAATGATCTAAAAGAATGGGTCTGACTGGGCCGTGTAGCCCTCCAGCAAAGAATGCCAATATTGGCCTGTGAGATGGAGATGGCCCACCAAGCCAACCTTTTGTATCACCAGTTCTCAAGTTGATTTCAGGAATAGAAACATCCTTGGAAGACCTGAATCCTTCTGAAGTATTAGCATTGCAGAGAGCTCTTATGGAATTATTGAACATATGAGGCACATATTTTGATGTCATTGGCCCCTGTTGCATAAAACACGAAAGGAACAAAGTCAGGCAGCGACCAAACCGGAACTTACTGAACATGACACTATCGAATAAGATCCGGACTTTGTTGCAGTGAACAAAGTGGTGCGTTTTGCTGACCCCACTTCAAATGGGGAGGAGCTAAATTTGATAGGAATACACCAACATCTTGACCATGATTTGGTCTGACCTAACTTCTTCCAATGACGGTAAGAGTCATTTTGTTTATGAAAATCTGTTTCACTTGTGATCATTGAAGTGCCTTCTCATATTAAATGTCTAATATGATGAGTCAAAAGTAACCTAGCATTCTCAATGCAGGAGGAAAGAGTGAAGAGGAAAGAAAGAGTAAAATGTTAGTTACCCAATCATGGCAGGAAAGCATGAAATGATCAGCTCCGAGACTTCTATTCCAGAATGGGTATCTTGATCCAATGACATTGACATAATCAACTACGGCTTTCTTGATAGGTGTGATATCATGTGAGTTTGGCACATAGGCAAACCGAACCATCATTGTTATACTGAAAGGAAGAAAATAAACGTGAGCTTTATCTGGATCTCGAGTGCGAAACCGACCTTGCATCTCCATCTGATGAATGAAATTTCCCTCCATTGAGTATATACTCTTGCAGGGACCACTATGAAACAGTGGTGGATCTCCTTCTTCATATACGAAAACCTTGAATTGTTTCTCCATTTCTAAATAACTCCTGTAATTTTTGAAAAATACACAAACTATCAGTGTTAATTATCCGACTACACCAAAAACAAGGTCATTAAAGAAGGAAAGCTTACAGCATACCTATGGAACGCATGGGAGTTCCAGTACATTGGCCCTACTGGAATCAAATTTGGGTCTGGTATCTGATTATTTCTATACTTAGACGCTTCTCTTATTGAAGCCCTAGCTTTCGCGAGACCTGATTCAAGGTGTTGCAATTTGCTATCCAGTACTTTCTTCTTGGACTTAATTGCCACATGATCATCAGATAAGTTGGTGAAACTTTTTGATAATCCCTCTTGCTTCAATTCCTCACCCTGCATAGTCCATTTATGATTAAACTCCGTAATAGCTGACATTAAATTTTGTTTAATTCCTCACCCTGCATTGTCCTTAATTGCTTTAATGTTCCAAACTGAAATTAAATTTTCAAACACATGACCATACTGACATAGGCACATAGCTTTTGAACAATATTGACATTGTTTCTATCAAACAAATCAAGAAATAAACAACATGGAAGTGTCATCAGAAGATTGAAGAACCTCGTCTCCCAGAAGCCCCAAGTCATTTAAGGTTGCATTTACTGAATCATAATACATAAGTAAAGACGAATTTATGACTTTCTAATTAGAGAGAGAGAGAGATTTATAAGTGAGGAATAATTTTCAAATTTGAAACTTAGTTTGCAAAACATAATAACAAAAAATTAAAAACAAATACTTCATTAAAAAATAAAAATAGAAATAGAAAAAAATAGTGAGTCTCACAAGTGGTTTATGGATTTGAATGGTTTCTTTGGCAAGTACTGACGGAGGAGAAGAATGGTTGAAGCTGGCTAGAGCTTCTTGTGATGAAAGAGCTTTTTGTTTATGATCATAATGAAGACCTATCATTTGTTTGTTCAAACCATGATCCTTACTTTCTTTAGCTATTGATGAAGAACTGTTAGAAGAAGAAGAAGAATAAATCCCAGTCCTCGTCTTAACCCATGGAGAATGTGAAACTGAAAACCAAGAAGAGTTACTAGCAGACTTATTTGGATCCAATACAGAAACAAAACCAGCTGATATGAGAATCAACGGAATAATAACCAACATAAGCATAAATGATGAACAAGATGAACCCATGCTGCTGCAGAAGCTAGAGCACTCCTTCATCTCTCCCTTTCTCTATTAGAAATTGTGTTGTCTTGTTCTAAAATAGAGTATACATGCTCTATAGTTCTTCTCATTCTTCCATCCCTCAGGCCTCTATCTCTATTCTCTAATTCTGACTTCTGTTGTCTGTTTATTATAATCAGTTTATGTAAAACCTTGTTGTTGTTAAATGTTAAAGATTCTGATGAGAGTTGTATTTATCTGTTGTGGATTTTAAATGTAAACCTGTAATTAAACATCTGTCATATTTAAACTGATATCAGCCTTTCCAAGCCAAGTGTCAATACATATAAGGTCCCACCACCATGCAAATCCTTTTATTTCCATCTGTATCCTGTGCACTTTCTCAGCTCCCTCAACAAGCATCGCTTTAGCATCTAGTCTATATGGGAAGTCGAAATATCAATCTAGACTAGGGAAATTAGTTAGTCAACGTCAATGTATAGAGAAATCAAATTAATTGGTTAGCTTGGCTCGCTGCTATTAATTGATGTTTTTCTCAATAAACCAAAATTAAACCGTTGCTAAACATTTTTGAGACCAGTGATTACATTAACTAGGCACAGTTACCTTTCGCATACACCTAATAAGCAAAGAAAGAGAGCCGAGTAATTTACTTGAATCTCTCTGTTTAGTGATAGTTCCAACAATTTATTACACTTGTCGTTTTATTGGGGAAAGTAGGGCATTTATGGTAAGAACGAATAAGAAAATAGTTTACTGACTTCCCAGTTTGCATATCTTGCTGAGCTTTAGTCACTGTTTTGGGTTTCTTATTTGATTCCTTTACTACTTCTACTCTACTCATTAGCTTGATGTAACTAATTTAGTTTGGCTCTTGCAGAAATTTGGTCAGGCCCATTATTTTTTAATTGTGGTCCTTGGATGAAATTGTGACACCATGTGGAGAAAAGTTACCAGATGTGGAATTGTTGGTTTCGGAAACTGTGGTTAGAAAGATCGAGCAGTAACCACCTCATGTGGATTTTATACAAGAAAGGGATTCAGATTTCAGAGCAAGGAGGTACCGAATGAGCATTTTGATACTGTAGCCTGAGGGTGTGGTACTTTGGGTATGATTTCTAGAATTCATTGGCTATATCGAGAAACTTGCACTCAAATTGATTCTTTATGCATTTCCTTTTAATTTTTTGATCGGTACTGATGATTTTTCAGGTTCTTCATCGCTTTACTCCTTCTCTTCGGCACTTTGAACATCGATGGCATTTTCGAATATCGGGATACTTGTATTTCTAGCCGCCTGGGTGACAAATATGTATGCAGAGTCAAAATAATTCATAATAACAACATACGAAATTCTATAATTCAGCGACTTCAAAGAAAATCTTTACCGACATTGGAGGGTGCTGGGATGCCAAGGACAGCCGGGATGCAAAATTCAAAAGTCTGAATGCTCGAACCACTGTCGGGAGTTGCTCTAACGGGCTACGTAAGAAGAACGCGTCAAAACAAAGCATATATGGACGAAAATAAGAATTATACAGCAGGAGTACCAGACGCTTACCTTCTTCTAGGACGATATTCGCTTCCGGGCATAATTATTCGTGGCCTTTT
>JAJJWW010004210.1:0-270390 GCA_023531295.1 Papaver armeniacum
AGCTACCAACCCTCCCACCAATAGAAGCACTATTTTGATCTCTTGAGTGTTATTTTATCAATCATGATGGTGACATCGAATTGCTAACTTACATACCACTTGTAATCTTGTTCATGATTAGCACCATCAACTTTATCTCTCTCTACACCAACAGGTCCATAGAAACACCATCATCATCAACAAGAGGAGAATCACAAATTCGAAGGAAAGTTGAAGACGTTCAAGGTTTACAAGCAACGGTACAGAAATGAGCAGATTTCATATTCAAGTAAAGCAGAATTTTTACAAGTTGACGACTATTGTACAAGAGCGAAAATTATCAAGGATGGGAGTTCGAGAAGTTTATGATATCAAGACATACAAGTTGTGAAGAATCAAGCGGTAAAGTGCTTACACCATGGACATTTGTACTTATTTTATTTTTATTTTCAGTTTGTGTTTATTTCTCTCGTCTCATTAAAAAAAAAAAAAAATCAGGAAGTCGACTTAGGTCTCATCTCCAATACTGGCTCGGACTTAAGACCTGCGGATATTCTAGTTCATAACTGGATTTATGGGCGTGATGTTTGTATGGATGTGATCGGTGTCACTCCCTTCACAGTGATGGAGTACGTGCTTTTAACCTGGGTGGCAAGCTCTCGCTAAGGCTATTGATCGTAAACGTGTTAAATATCTTGAGAAATGCACAGAGCATGGGCTTGGCCTTGGGGTCCTTGCCTTCACCACCTTAGGTGAGCTCGGTGATGACACTATCAAATTCCTTAAGAGACTACGGAATTATATGGCTAGTAATGATGCAAATGTCAAAGTGGGGGATTTTCTTTTCCATAGGATAGGTGTTGTCATTCAAAAGGCGGTTGGGGCTCAGCTTGTTGCTAGACTCCCTTCCAATTTCTTGCCACGTGATAATGTATCTGACAGTTTATTTGGATTAATATAAGCCTGCATTGGCCTTTTCTTTAAAAAAAAAAGAAACAAAAAAAAAAAAGATTGAAAAAAAAGAAAAAAAAAAGAGACAAGAGAAAATTTTGTTAGGTTCATTATTAGTTTTATTATTTTATTTTGTTTTGTTTTCATTTTTGTATTTTTTTTATTTTTCTTGTCTCATAAAAAAAAAAGAAAAAAAAAAGATAAGAAAAATGTGTTGTATCATATTTTGGTTTGTTTTTAGTTTTGTTCTTTTAGTAAAGCCAATGGAAACAAGAAATATCCATAATGAAGTTTCAAGCAACAAGGAATTAGAGAAAAGGGTAACATTGTCAAGATTCTACGGAGTTCAAGAGTTATCATCAACAGTTGAAGACCGAAGACGAAGATGAAGACACCGATTGAAGACCGGAGACGTTTCTATGGATGCTGTGAGAGTGGTGCTAACTGCACGCCGAACGGATAACGAGGTAAGTAAGCATATTCCCACCTTTGTTAAGTGGTTGATTTCCTTTCTTAGAGATCGTCAGGAAAAAAAAGGGTTTTCAAAATGAATAAAAGGTGGGTTTTCAAAACAATTCGGAGGGTTTTACCTTCCTACTATTCAACGTGTCGCATGATTCTCTCTTTATTCCTACCTGGACACATGTGTGACCCATAAAAAGATTTTATTATTGAGAGCAACTTCATAAAACCCTTTCTTGTGAGGCAGAGTCGAGACTTTCGATCACTCCGAACCCGAATTTCTTTCGATAAGGGATGGTTATTTCTCTCTCAACTTTTAAGGATGAGATTGTGTTCATATATGTGTCTAACTTCTTATGACTAGTGTGTAGAATATCTATGTCTTCTTAGCGCGTTGGATGCTATCATTTCGGAGAACTAGTAAGTTGGAAAAGTAGGTTTTGTGGGTATATCTCTAGTAAACCCTCACGAGAGTTGTATGTATATTTTAGAATAAGTTTTGTTTCATTTGCTCCAGGACTAGCAAAGTCCAAGTATGGGGGAATCTGATAGGTGTTGTAAAACTCCTAATTTTATATCTAGTATTTATGCTTTCTTTGCTATTATCCTTGGGAATTGCATCTCTTATGTTTAGTTTTGAGTTATTAGGTGCGATGGAGTCCTTGGGAGCAAAAGAAGGAGAAAACGTCCATTTGGAGCGAGAACGGCAAAAAAATCAATTCCTAGTCGATACTTGGAGCAGGCTAATGTTGCGAAAAAGAAGGAGTAAAGTATAAACTGTCAGTTCGAGGCCGACAGCTTAATAGTGCATGGATAGACCTTATCTGAGTTCTGGGTGCCTTTGGTACTTTTTATCATTACCAAACCCATGAATTCGAAGAGAATTCATTTCTCTTATCATTGGCTTTTATTGTTTCTTCTTGGTCTGAATAATGGCGGCTTAGAGATGTGAAGGCTGTTGTCTGAGGATTAAAATCAAGAGAGATACAGATACGACGAGGTTGAATAATAAGACTCGTTCTTCACTCGGTGATGAAAGAAATTGATGCAAAGAAGATGAATCAGATCGAGATTGGGGGTTGATATGCATCTGAGATGAGTTAGGGTTTCTGAAATTGAGAGGATGATGAGGAATTGGGGGTTTTCTTGTTGAGGATAATAAATTTGGTTAGGGTTTGAAGAGTTTGTGGTGAATTCATGTGTTACAGAGAAGAAAGTAAAGATGGTTTTGATTTGAATATGTGATGGTCGAAGAACAATGAGATTTCTGAGAGAAGATCGGATGAGTCAGCGCTAGGTCGGGAATATAGATTTGAGCTGCTATTCAAATGAAGGTGGTGGTCCGATATTGCATACATGGAGTGTATGGTTCAATGATGATGAAGCTACGAAGGTGATAATGTTGCTCATGGTGGTATATTGCGGCGACATGTGATAATTTGAGATCTCTATGGTGTTATGAAGATGGAGATGGTTGAACTAAGAAGAAGCAAGAAG
The DNA here is from genome assembly GCA_023531295.1 of Papaver armeniacum. Taxonomy (NCBI): domain Eukaryota; kingdom Viridiplantae; phylum Streptophyta; class Magnoliopsida; order Ranunculales; family Papaveraceae; genus Papaver; species Papaver armeniacum. Next base: position 2,890 of record JAJJWW010004210.1, read on the forward strand.
GTAAACTGGAGGAGTTGTTGTGTTACTATTCTTTGTGATGGGAGTGTGCAATTAAATTTGAAATGGGTTGAACCTAGTAGAGTATATGGAGTTCTTGCTAGTGATGTTAATGTTCTTTGCTTAAAGTTGAATTGCAAGAAGGAGTTGTGCTTTGAAATGGCCTGAACCTAGATGTATGTTAGGTTTATTGGAGTTGAAAGTTACAGGTGACTTGAGTGAAATTGCAGTGTAGTTTACAAGAGCAGAAATAAGAATAGCTTGACGTTGTTGTGGTTTTGAAGTGAGATCTGAAGCTAGTAGAGATGGCTTAACTTAAGGCATTGCAACTGGTGCAGCTAAGGATGTTGCAGCGAACAAATGAATGATTCATTATGTGGTGGTCACTGTCAAGAAGAAGCTGTAGGAACTGAATCTGGTGAAATTGCAGGCATGAATTGCACTGACTGTGTGGCATTGAAGCAATGGTAAGAGTTGGATTGAACTGGATTTGTTATTACAGAGAAGCTGGTGATGTTGGTGCTTGTTGTGTGTAATTAGAAGAAGAGGATGACGGGGTGACTTGAATGAGACGGGTTCGATGAGAATAAGAGAAGATGAAGCTGATGGTGCGATATGAAATGAGAGAAGGAAGATAGGGTTTGTTGTCATGAGTGAATCGAGATGGTGGAGGAAGTGATGAGCAGAGGCTGCAGGTTTACTAATGGCGTAAGATTGAGTTGAAATGGTATTGTGTCTGCATTGGAGACGGACAGTGTGATAAATGTGATAATGAATGTGTAAGTGATGAAATGGCCTGAGTTTATGGGAGTTCCGGGGTTTGAGTTACAGTATGTAGCCAACAAGGAAGGAGCAACTAATTGTTGATGGTGATTGCAGAAACTAGATGAATGTTAGGTTTCGTGCACAGATTGCAGGTCATAGTGTTTGTTATGAAATGGTGAGTCCGAGATGAACAATTTGAGTTGTGTAGTTTGGAGAATGTGGCCTCGGGAATTTGCGGGAATTGGTAGAAAGTCAAGCCGGAGTTCGTGATAAGTTGCGGCAATCAAGGAGCTGGAACAGGAAAGATATGAAGCTGGTAAAGCACAATGATTGTGCAACAGAGCTTAGGCCAGTGTAATAGCCTTGGCCAATACCAACTCAGCCCACTCAGATGAGTTAGCTGATCTGACTCATACTTGACTCAGTGTGACTCACTGAGCTTGACCGGGTTGACTGACTTGTTTGACCGGTGACCGGGTGGACTTTGTCGGTCACCTGAACTACTTCCGACCAACTTCAGGCCACTATACCAGTTTTCCGGCGACTACTTTTGGGACATATTTTCACTTGGGTTTTTCTCACATATGGGCTTGGTGGACCACTTGGACTTTGGGTTTTGAAGACCTAGTTTTGAAAAGAGGAAAGGCTACAAAAAGGAAAAGTTTCTTCTTTTGGAGATCACGTATTTTCTACTGGGAGTTTTGGAGAGCGGCGACTAGGGTTTTCTTTCGTTTATTTTTCATCTTCTTCATTTCATTTTTGGTTATAATTATGATGAACTCAAAGGTTATGAGTAGCTAAACACATATTATTGGTTATGGGATAAAGTGGATTTCACAACATGATATATGATTCAATGAATTAGTTTTGTCTCAATAATTTATTGTTTATGATTCATTGTTAATATTGTCATATGATTTGAATACTTGTTAGGTTGAGTCCGGAATCAATCCGATTTGCATTCATTTCTAGAGCTATATTAGGGTTTCAATACGAAAAAGTTGTTTATCCCTGATTCTAAGTAGCATAATTGTGGGTAGTGCTTGTAGTGATATATCCTACTAGTCACAAGTGAATCATAACTTTTGTTAAAACGGATTAGTGCTTTTACACGTTCGTTTGCATTAATTAGTCTTATTCCATAGAACTTATTGCTTTTAGGGAGTTAAACTTGATTGTGCTTTTACACATTAGGTTGCTTTCTATGAAGAATTCACATATACATCTTTTAATGTGGTTGTGATGAAATCAGGTGTTTATGGGTGAAAACTACTCCTGCAGAATTTGGTAATTTGGGGTGTGGATGAGGAATGAATTTAAACCTTAAACAAATGCACTGCGCGGTGAGTGCTTGTAGATTCGAGAGATCAATCTGTGCAAGTCCGGCCTAAACCAAGAAATGGCGTTCGAGACTTGTTTCGGTCACAAAGTGAAGGAGATGGGGTTGATCTTAGGGAGGGAAGCGAAGAAGGTGTTGAGATTGTGAAGGTGTTGGCTTGCTTATGACTTGTATGTGAAAGGTGAGCAGGCTTGTGATTGATGCAAGCAAGCTCTGGGTGTTTGAATACGTTTTGTATTAACACTTGGTTTTCTGTCTCGTCCTGGACTTGTGTTGTTGTTTGAAATAGGGCGGAGAACCTATTTATACAAGTCATTGAGCCTTATTCACGTCTCTCGTGGGAAGTGGAGGAAGTGGAGTGATGGAGTAGTGGAGTTGTGCGTCGGTGCCACACGACCCGATCTTGCCCACTTCTCCTGTTCATCTCTAACCGTCCATGACTTCCGACACGTTCTTGTGATGGCGCGTTGCACGCTTCGTAAACCGCCTGCACCAATACCCCTGATATGTATCCCCGATTTGTGACATGATTGATGTTCGGAATGTGTGGATCGTGGATCCACGAAAGATAGCATGTAATGTTGAATTGAATAACTGCGTTATTCGGGAAGTCGATACTTGTGAAGTAAGTGTGTATTTTATGCAGTCTTTTGCATCATGGTGTGGTAAAGTGATGGGTAATGACGCCTCACCGACCAATTAACCCTAACCAGGGTTGTATAACCAGTGGTGAAGTTGGACGGATGAGATGATCTTTGAGACACTCATCTGCGACCGTTAATGAAATTAGGGTTTGAAGAGGTGCGCAAGCATCACTCTTGACTTGGTCGAAACCAAGCATGGGATACAATTTTGGCCAGGCCGACCATACATGTGTGTAGACGGCATGACGGTGTAGGCGCCGTACTCCATTCCCTCACGAAAGTATGATCCGGGTCACTCAATTCATCCGGTGAAATCGAGTGGTCGGGATCAATTTGCGATAGAAAACCAATGCCGCAAGGGCCGCTCATCACGCCCTCTTTGGGTAGCGTCCCAAGACGACCAATCTTGCTCGGACTTGGTCGGTTGGCCTTTGGCGTGAAGGTGGTAGATCGGTGTTCACGCCTATACCCGAATATCCCATTAAAACGTGATCCGAGCCATCTAAATCGTCAGGCGAAGTTTTGTGGTCGAGATCAGTTTATGGTTTGGGAGGCGTGGCCATGCTAGTTTGGGCACACGTTTTGGATTAACCAGGCATGGTATGCCTTGGCCGAACACATGAGGAGGTAGGTGGGCCCACGGTGGTTATCTTTGGTATGACCGGACCTGCTTAATCTAATCTGTGACCCTCCATTCGTCTAGGAGAAGATGGACGCGCGTGATGGCTTGAAACCCTAATTTTGGCTTTCAAAGCCGTGCGCCATGCTCTCTTTGGGCGCATTTAATTTGTTGCAACCAAGTATGGTTGGTCTTGACCGATTGGTCAAGTGTGTAGGCGGGCCCACGGTGATCGTGTTGACATGCTCGGGGCCCTTTGAGTCTACATCTACACCCTCCATCTATACCCGCGAAGATGGATGGTTGAGACTGTTTTTGCGACACATGTAATATGCCGCAAACCCTAATTTAGGGTTTTCCGTCCATAATGCTTGGTATGAACGGTTTCTTGGCAAGCTAGGCCAATGACCGGCCATGCGGGGTCGGGCGTGGGTATTCCATACCGCTGGGGGGTGATGGAATTGATGCGGGGTCATCCAATCATGCTTATGGAGTTGGATGACTGCGATCGATCATATCCGGACTGATACGGTCAGTCCGGATGCTCAATCGGGCTAGTATAACACACCGAGAGGGGCCCAATCGGGCTAGTATAACACACCGAGAGTCGGCTGTACGGGTATTTCGTACATGGTTTCATTATAGTGCTTGGAGGTTCGTGTTACTCTGTAAGAGTAACACTCGACCGTCATGCCACACCGATAATGAGTCTTTCGGAAATACAAGGCTGATATGAAATTCACAGGAAGGGATTGTTGCCACATGCTCCAACCTGGAGGAATTTCATGTATTCACGAGAATGGGATTGTTGCTACATGCTCCATTCTTGGTGAATTAAGTGAGGAGTATCCAACACTTATAAATGGCTTTATCTTTTACAAGATGTCGGCGCATAATTTTTCCGGTTTTTTACAAATTTAACCTTAAACGAAAATCCACCATCAACATTAAGTCCCCCCGCCTAGCACATAATGGTTACACTATTGTGTGGTAGGCATGAGATGGTGACATACATATGTGAGAAAGACAGGATAAAAGGAGTTTACCCGCAAGAGTGTTGGCTGACCGCTAGTTTCCCACGCCGTCACGCTTGTATGGAATCCCTTGGTGGGGCGGTTTCTTTCTTTGGGTATTTGAATCAAAAGAGGAAACCAAATAAGGGAGGAATCCTTCTTCTATTGGGATTCTTCTAATTTTTTATCTATAAAAGAGACAAAACCCTTCTCTTTTTCCTCACGAAATTTTCTTTTTCATCATCAAGCAACTCCCGTCCGTGACCTTGCTGCCGCCGCCGACCGCCGTTGCTGCTGCTGTTGCCGTTGCCGGAACTGCTATTGTGCGCCATTGCGGAATCGCTATCTGTGCGCCGTTCGGAAGGCCATCGTGCGGCAGTCCGAGGTAGGTTTTTTTTTTTTTTTTTTTTTTTAAAAAAAAAAAAAAACTAAAACCCTAGTTTGTTAGGTAAACACCTTTTGTAAGACATGTATATGCTTAGCTTTTTCCACCATTTGGCTTGAATCCGTAGACACGATTCCCATGAATAAAGAAAATCGTGTTATGATGCATGCGGATGAATGAATGCGGGCCCGCCGTGTATCCGGAACATGGGTCTTACTCACATATGCTTGAGTGAAATTTACACCGAACTTGAAACTTGTACCGGACTTGAAACCAATACCAGATGAAATTTGTACCGGACTTGAAGCCAATACCGATCGAAAGTTACCAACTTGAAACCAATACTAGACTGAAAGTTGTACCGGACTTGAAACCAATACCAGACTGAAATTTGTACCGGACTTGAAGCCAATACCAGACTGAAAGTTGTACCGGACTTGAAACCAATACCAGACTGAAAGTTGTACCGGACTTGAAACCAATACCAGACTGAAAGTTGTACCAGACTAAAATTTGTACCGGACTTGAATGGTGTTTGAACCGGCCATTGTGTGCTCCGATGTGAATTGCGTCTTGCCGTGTGTGACTACATCTCTCATGTGCTTTCATACAAGTTCTAACTCCTGTCTTTATTTCATTGTGGAAGAAAAGAATCCCTGTTGAGATGTCTTCTGAAGATAATGTTGGTGCCAAGTCAGGAAGTGTTGACAGCTTCAAAGATATGCCGAACATTGATGATGAGTTGTTCACCTCGCCTTTTCCAAACATTAGGAAACATCCTTCTCATAAGATAGTCTTGCTTTCCGATTCAGAAAATATGGAAGCTGATTCATTCTCTTCTTCAGCACTTGTGGTGAGATTTTGTCTCCAGAGAAACGAATATCCGCCTTCTCCTATTGACTTCAAGATTTTCCATACTCCACTGGGTTCTTATGAAGGATGGATGAGACGTATGTTGAGTAATAAGGGCATTAAGGATAATTTGGCCAAAGCGCAAATTCTCAATGCGGTCATGGCATCTGCTACTCTTGAAATTAAGAAAGACATGGCGGGTTTGATTACCTTCATTTCTCGGTGGCGCATTTCTACTCATACAACCATATCTAGATGGGGAGAAATGACTATTACTCTGGAGAGTGTAGCTGCATTAATGAACCTGCCTGTTGCTGGAAGTCTTTCTTACGAGCTCTCTAATACGGAAAAAAGTAACTATGGTGCTATACTTCGAAAAGTGGCGGAATTTGATAGTCTGGACAAGGAGGAGAAAAAAGATACGAGGTGCTTTTACACCTGGTGGGTGTCGGAGTGGTCTCTGCAGACCCGGAGTGAATCAAGAGTTGGAAAATGAGCTCAGCGTGATTGCGTTCATGTCTTTATGGTTATCCAGAGATGTATTCGATGATGGTTCTGGAAAGAAGACCATTAGAAGTGACCTTGTTAAGATTGCTAAAAGGCTGGCGAAGGGTGAAGTTCTTCCTCTGGGCTCATTGTTCCTTGGATCACTGTATTCTCATTTGGATGCTTTAGCAATGGACATGCATGCTTCTAACGGGTACAAGAAGGTGGAGTCGCACATTCACTTCGCTTTTCTTCAGGCGCTCTTATGGCAACACTTCAAAAGTTATGCTCCTACTCCTGGAAATTCGCTCAATAACTTATATGGCGGCTCGAGAATACTCCGTTGGAATAAAAGGCGTCCCAGAGGTGGTGCGAAACTTGTGGACGTATTTGACAATGTGTCTTCTGTAGATTTCCATCCATGGGGCGGTCCACCCTTCCATTGTTCAACCAAAGACTTTGCTATCGCTTCCGACGGTCCCGATCTTTTGTGTTGTGTACCGATGTCGAAACTATGAAATCTGGAGAAATTATTTACTGCGCAGCCTGCATTCCAGGATATGTCCCGTCTCTATTTAACGGAGAATTTTACGTGACTCCGTACAATATTGATAGGCTGCTCGCCAAATGGGATTTGATCGGGGTGTCCCATTTATTCGTTCACCAAGGGTTAGAAAGAATCTCTCCGAATATTCTTAATTATTTGGCATGTTTTTGGAACGGGTGAGCCTTCCCTTATGGCTTATTGGGAGAAACCCAGTGGTAACCGATAAGTACAAGGAATTTTGGAGCAGGCAACTGTTGATTTTCCAGGAATTCTCGGAGAGTATTGTGACAGGTTCCCATAGTGAGCCATCTTCTGACGTCTTGACGAAGCATTTCCGGTTGAAGCCACTTCCAGCCAAACGGACCAGAGCTGAGGGTTGCAGTCCCCAAGTAGGAGAGAGACCTAAGAGGCAAGCATGCGGTCCGGTAATCCTCAATTCCTCCAATATGCAGGTATTTAAATCTCCTCCCATCGGTTCTTTCATTTCTCCAATGTGTAAATTCTTCTAAAAACGATCCTTGCTTGAAATCGGGAATTTCGAAAGAGAATGTCTTCACCAGGTTGGCGCGCATTCAAAATGAGAAGCGGCGTGCTGATCTTCATCGAGAAGTCCGCGCACCGATCTTCATGCTGAGAAGTCTGGCGGTACTGATCTTTACACTGAGAAGTCTGGGGAAACCACTTCTTTTCCAGACCATGACAGGGATGATGCAAGCTCGGTTGGACGAGGCGCTTCCCTTAGTGATCTTGTTGACGGGGTCGTGATGGAAATTAGCACCCAGAGCGAAATAGATGCAGGAAGGAATGTAAGAGAGGCGGTTACTGCTATAGTTGAGGCGGCTCCTCTTGAGATCCATCCGAACGAGTTCCAGTCAATATGGCTATTGTGGTGACTCCTTCGAAAGGCCTCCCGCAACCGACAAGGCTCCCACGGTTGGTGAATTACTAGTGATGCGGCACGGGGCTTTGTTCGATCCTCCTTTTATTATCCCTTATCCGTGCCATGTGTTGGTTGGTGGATTCAAACGTGCCTTGTTCGGTTCAAAGAGTTGTACACAGCGATATGGGAGAAGCACGGTCACATTGCTACCACCACGAAACTCAAAAGTCGTCTTGCGTTGGTCAACCGCATCCAAGAGGCTTTATCTTCTATCCAAGGGATGAGCGTCACGACTGGTCGAACAGTTTCTGAGGAGATGGTTGAAGACTGGAAGTGCCATCAAGACGTGTTTGCGCAGTACGGTTTCAATGCCCCTTGGTTCTTCAAAGGTTTCTCCAAGATTCAGGAGCTCCAGAAATTACAGGATGAAGTCCCTTCCGCGGACTGTGTTGCTCGCCGGGAAGAAGAGGTTGAGAAGTTGTCTAAGGAACCCGGAGTCAAGCAGGCGTGCTACAAAGGATGAAGGTCTCTCTTGCCCAGAAGGACGAGTTGTTGCTGAAGGACTTTCCTTGAAGTATTCGTGTTATATACTTGCCTTTTAGATGCTTTTTTCTTTTTGAGTGATAGTGAGGATTTTCTTTCGTAATTTGGCTTCCGGTTTTGAATAGGTAATTGAATTGGTTTGTTTTGAGATAGTTTTGTGAATAAGTTTTCTGAAAGAGGTTATTTTAAATGGAATTTGCATCTTGGTCATGAATGATTGCACATGTCATATGAAATTGCAAATGTCGTGTAAAAGGGAGGTTTGAAAGGAAACAAATATGGCATTTGATCACTGAGCCTCTCTCTCCATGTGCGGGATGCTAAGTCCCCAGTGAATTCTAAAACTATCCTTCTTGTAAAATTGTTGAGTAGAACTTACTTGCTTTCGAAGCCTCATTTGTGTCGAACCGGAGTAGTCTTTCTAAGAAAATCCTCCGCACCAATCTCTCAGAGTTATCGTTCTGGACCAAGCTTCCCCTGAACAATGCAATCCTCCGCACCAATCTCTCAGAGTTATCGTTCTGGACCAAGCTTCTCCTGAACAATGCGCTTCAAAGCGTTGCATTCACTGGTGGGGTGATGGAGGAATCGGTGGAAATGACTGTACCTCAGGTCCATTACTTCTTGATCAGTAGGCGGACGCCATACCGGGGGTAGCTCCACCTCTCCATTTTGCACCCACGCCTCCAGTAGCTCCAGAATCTTCTTCATTGGGAAGGGGAAATGTAAGTACCTTGAGTCTGGCTTTTCCTGCGTTAGTGGGCGTTGTGACGTCTCTCCGTGGCTTTGATGTGGAACATGAGATGAAGTTGGGAGATTTGTGAGTGCCATCATATCTGCGGATCGCTTGCCTAGGTAAAGGGATGTGGAAGGTGTCGTAATGTCACTGCTGAGTGACCGGATTGAACGTTCCCATCCTTTGTATTCAGGTATTTCCTGATTGATTTCTCCTTCCTCAAGCATTTCTTGATCGGTTGGAAGGTCGACGCGGATTGGACCGGTCTTAGGAGCTCAAGTAAGAGTTTTGAGATATAAATCCTCTAGCAGGGCTCCATAGGCTGCATGCTCCCTTTCTTTATCTGGCACACATTGTAGTACTCCGGACAAGTCTTTTCCTCTGTCTGGACCATGTTGTCCATCTTTCTTGATTCGTTTTCGACTGCGTGCTCTTTTTGCTTCTCCACTTGTAAAGGTGTGGCTCCTGACTAAGGATTCAACGTTTCTTACGCTGTCTGATTTGATGCCTATCGACCCTTCTTGTAGTTGTGCTGCTATATCATTCAAAAGGCGAAATGTCTTGCTCTGCCTTCTGGTGATACCGGCTTGATTTGCCAAGACATCCTCCAACATTCCAGCTATGCTTCCCATGATATCTGAACCACCTGAGGATTCCTGGTGAGGATACATCGTGAGACGAAAACCGAAGAATTGAGAATTCGATTCTTGTAACCGAGAGATCAATCTCCCACTGTGGTCGCCAATTGTTTATGGGTGAAAACTACTCCTGCAGAATTTGGTAATTTGGGGTGTGGATGAGGAATGAATTTAAACCTTAAACAAATGCACTTTGCATGCGGTGAGTGCTTGTAGATTCGAGAGATCAATCTGTGCAAGTCCGGCCTAAACCAATAAATGACCGTTCCAGACTTGTTTCGGTCACAAAGTGAAGGAGATGGGGTTGATCTTAGGGAGGGAAGCGAAGAAGGTGTTGAGATTGTGAAGGTGTTGGCTTGCTTATGACTTGTAACAGAAAAGGTGAGCGAGGCTTGTGATTGATGCAAGCAAGCTCTGGGTGTTTGGATACGGTTTGTATTAACACTTGGTTTTCTGTCTCAAATGCCGGACTTGTGTTGTTGTTTGAAATAGGGCGGAGAACCTATTTATACAAGTCATTGAGCCTTATTCACGTCTCTCGTGGGAAGTGGAGTGATGGAGTAGTGGAGTGATGGAGTAGTGGAGTTGTGCGTCGGTGCCACACGACCAGTCTTTCCCACTTCTCCTGTTCATCTCTAACCGTCCATGACTTCCTGACACGTTCTTGTGATGGCGCGTTGCCACGCCGCACGCCGTAAACCGCTGAGACCAATACCCGATATGTATCCCCGGTTTGTGACATGATTGATGTCTCGGAATGTGTGGATCGTGGATCTACGAAAGATAGCATGTAATCTTTGAATTGAATAACTGCGTTATTCGGGAAGTCGATACTTGTGAAGTACGTGTGTATTTTATGCGGTACTTCATCATGGTGTGGTAAAGTGATGGGTAATGACGCCTCACCGACCAATTAACTCTGACCGGGGTTGTATAACAATTTGGTGAAGTTGGACGGATGAGATGATCTTTGAGACACTCATCTGCGACCGTTAATGAAATTAGGGTTTTGAAGAGGTGCGCAAGCATCACTCTTCAGCTTGGTCGAAACCAAGCATGGGATACAATTTTAGCCAGGCCGACCATACATGTGTGTAGACGGCATGACGGTGTAGGCGCATGTACTTCATTCCCTCACGAAAGTATGATCTGGGTCACTCAATTCATCCGGTGAAATCGAGTGGTCGGGATCAATTTGCGATAGAAAACCAATGCCGCAAGGGCGCTCATCACGCCCTTCGAGCGCGCGTCCCCAAGACGACCAATCTTGATCGGACTTGGTCGGTTGGCTCCGGCGTGAAGGTGGTAGGCGGGTGTTCACGCCTATACACGAATATCCCATTAAAACGTGATCCGAGCCATCTAAATCGTCGGCGAAGTTGAGTGGTCGAGATCGGTTTGTGGTTTGGGAGGCGTGGCCATGCTAGTTTGGGCACACGTTTTGGATTAACCGAGGCATGGTATGCCTTGGCCGAACACATGAGGAGGTAGGTGGGCCACGGTGGTCATCTTTGGTATGACCGGACCTGCTTAATCTAATCTGTGACCCTCCATTCGTGCTTAGGAGAAGATGGACGCGCGCGTGATGGCTTGAAACCCTAATTTTGGCTTTCAAAGCCGTGCGCCATGCTCTCTTTGGGCGTACGAATTTGTTGCAACCAAGTATGGTTTGGTCTTGACCGATTGGTCAAGTGTGTAGGCGGGCCCACGGTGATCGTGTTGACATGCTCTGGGCCCTTTGAGTCTACATCTACACCCTCCATCTATACCTGCGAAGATGGATGGTTGAGACTGTTTTTGCGACACATGTAATATGCCGCAAACCCTAATTTAGGGTTTTAGTCCATAATGCTTGGTATGAACGGTTTCTTGGCAAGCTAGGCCAATGACCGACCATGCGGGGGTCGGTAGTGGGTATTTCATACCCGCTTGGGGGTGATGGAATTGATGCTGGGGTCATCCAATCATGCTTATGGAGTTGGATGCTGCGATCGAATCATATCGGACCGATACGGTCGGTCAGGATGCTCAATCGGGCTAGTATAACACACCGAGAGCGGCTCAATCGGGCTAGTATAACACACCGAGAGTCGGCATGTACGGGTATTTCGTACATGGTTTCATTATAGTGCTTGGAGGTTCGTGTTACTCATAAGAGTAACACTCGGTCGTCATGCCACACCGATAATGAGTACTTTGGAAATACAAAATTTGATATGAAATTCACGGGAAGGGATTGTTGCCACATGCTCCAACCTGGAGGAATTTCATGTATTCACAGAATGGGATTGTTGCTACATGCTCCATTCTTGGTGAATTAAGTGAGGGAGTATCCAACACTTATAAATGGCTTTATCTTTTACAAGATGTGATAGGTGTAGAATACACCGTATTTAATATCTAGTATTTATGCTTTCTTTGCGAGTTTTCTTGTAAATTATGTATCTTATGTGTGCTTTTGAGTTTATTAGGTGCAATGGAGTCATTTGGAGCAAAAAGACCAATTGGAACTCGTTCAAATACAAGATTTCTACTTTTCATTGGGTAGAGGACGAGAAGATGAAGACAATGCCGAAAGAATGGAGTCATTCTGAGTTCGTATGAAGAAGTTATGGGCAAAACAAGAACTCATAAGCAATAAGGGCAAGAGTGTCATTTCACGAGGCATGTGCTATCTGGAGCCCAGTCACGGTTAAGGGACAACTCTATTTGAAGGAACACTATCGGGAGCCGAGCCGGTGTTAAGGGGCGACTCTATTTGGAGGAGTACTAGACACGGACCCGATTAAGGATAAGGGACAACCGGTGGAGTCTCACTAAAAGCACCCATGGGTGTTAATAGTCATCCCCAAACTATTCGACCTACTTGAGTCGAATTGGTTTTGTTGTTTTGGACAACACAACCTCTCTTTATTCAAGTTCGGACAATTGAATCGGTGAGAAGATTAAATGAAGAGGAAGAAGTATGAAGAAATTCTGCATTTCTTTGGGAAATCGAGAGAAGAAGAGAGCTGTTTCTTTGTTAAGATTAGAGAGATGGTTGAATTTCGGGGAACGAATTTGTGAAAATTACTTAGGGTTTCTTTGGAAATAAGAAAAGGGGATTTGATGCAGAGACGAAGATGAATTGAGGTTAGGGTTTAGGCGATTAAACATGGAAGGATGGGTATTCATCAGATTGGGTTTTGATTTGAGCTTTACTGCTGACTGATGGTGGTGATTTTGTTTGGAAGGATGAAGAATTGGTGGAGAAAAGGGTTGTTCTCTGATTCATACAAGTGTTGCTTCTGTGGTTGTTTGTGGCAGGAAATGGGGGTTTGCTGTTGATCGAGAATTAGCCAGGGTTAGGTTCTTGGATGTGTTGGTTGCCATGGATGCCTACAAGAGTTTGAGCTGCACAGGAAGAACTGAAGTTGCAGGTGATGGGAATTGTGGATTCCTGAGCTCAGATGGATGTTGAAGTAGCAAGGATTTATGGCTGTGGCTGAGGTGGTCTTGCAACAGATTAAGCTGGAACTGATGATGTAGCGGGTTGTGTTCTTTGCTATGTGTCTTCTTGTTGATGGAAAGAGGAGTAAGGGAAGGTTGAGCTGGAGATTGAATCTGGCAAGGCTGAGCTATGAAGTGGTTATGGGGATTTTGTTGCTCAGATGATTATGTTGGTCTCAGGCAAGACAGGGGAAGAAGTGCAGCTGAGTATGTTACTTTCAAGCCCAGAGAAGGAAAGAAGAGAATGTGGAGTTGGAACTGCAGGTTAAGAACTGTAAAGGGAAAGCTGAAATGGATGGTGTTTGTGGTGGAGTTGCAGCTGTTTCAGGTGCTAGTAATGTGCAGGATGGTGCTACTGCTAGAGCTGGAGGTGGTTCAGGCATTGGAAGATAGGAGCTGTTGGCTGTTGAAGTTTAGTGATGGAATGGAACCGTCTTGCCAGATTACCGGGGAAGTGTGCAAGCCATTATGGCTGGGATTGAAGTGGTGATGCACCATCCTGGTGCAACACGAGAGACTTGGCTTTGCAAAAATTGCCTTGGCCTGGCAAACCAAATAACTCAGATCAGCAGAGCCCAGTTAGCTCTCAAGCACAGCTGACTCACATCTGAGTCATGGTCTGACTGAGTTGACCAGACCTGACTCTCCATGACTCGGTTGACCTGATTTGACCCGGTTTGACCTAGCCGAGATGACTCGGTTCTGACCCGTTGACCGGTGGCCGGGTGGACTTTGCCGGTCACCTGAGACACTTTTCCGGCGACTATTCCGGCGGGATTCCGGCCATAATCCCAATTTTCGCGAGCGTTTTGGGACATAATTTCTACATGGGTTTCTCTCCATGGTGGGCCGGGTGAATTTCCAACTAATGGACTTTGAAGACAAAACCTAGTTTTGGAAGGAGAAAAAGAGTATAAAGGGAAGACTTCTACAATTTTTGGACATCACGTTTTATTATCTCTTCTCTACTTTGTTCTAGGGTTTACACCATGAAATCTTTTCTCTTTCTTCTTGTGATGAACTCCTTGAATATGAGTACCTAAGTTTATTATTGGTTATGGAATAGTTGGATTTCACATAATATGATTCTTTGATTCAATACATTAGTTTTGTCTCATATTTATCGTTTGCAATTCTCTGAAAATATTGTTTGATGATTGATTGATTGTTTTGTCAAGTTGCAAATTGGTAGAACTTCTAATCACATCTATTGCTAGTTTAGGGTTTATTATACGCAAAAGTGATATTCCTTGGATACAAGTAGCATAATATGATTATAGTTTGTAGTGATATACTCTTATGATCATATGTGAATCGTAACCTTTGTTAAATTGAAATAGTGCGCTTTCCACGTTCAATTGCTTTGATTGGCCTGATTTCATAGAACTTAACGCATATAGGGAATTAAACTTGATTAGTGCTTTTACACGTTAGGTTGTTCCTTTAGGTAGAATTCATATTCGCATCTTTTAATGTGTTTGTTGATGACATGAGGAGGTTTGCGGGATATTCTTGCGATCAAGGTATTCTAGGGTCTTTGATAAAAGTTGAGATTAAAAATCAATTCTAGTTATTGTGAAAAGCATGTTAGTGAATGAAAACGAAATCCTTAACCAATATCTCTTCTATCTTATTTGTTTCTTTGCTTTTATATTTGCTTAGTTTATAAAATCACAAAACTACCGGTGTTATTTATAGGGAACCGAAACAATTTGACAACCTAGACCTCTCTGTGGGATCGATCCTTTCTTGCCCTTGCTATATTTATATTTTGAGTAGTAAGAAAGTGTAAATTATATTTGTGTCGCTTACGACAGCGACCAAGATGTCAACGCATAATTTTTCCGGTTTTTTACAAATTTAACCTTAAACGAAAATCCACCATCAACATCAGGGAATTAGCGGGATATTCTTGCGATCAAGGTATCCTAGGACTTTTAGTAAATGAGAGATTAAAGTACCAATTCTAGTCATTGATGAAAATACATGTTTGTGAATGATACTATCTCATGACCAATATCTTCTCTTTATTGATTATTCAAATTATTTTATTTGCTTTGCTCTATTTTATTGCTTAGATAAAACAAAAATCCCACCTTAGTTACTAAGAAACTGAAATTCTATAACAACAAAAGCCTCTCCGTGGGAACGAACTCTTTCTTATCACGTACTTCATTTATATTAGTATAGTGAGAAAGTGAAATTATTTTTGCTCGGCTGACAACCGATCACTTTCAAGTCGTTTCTGATTGAAAACATAACATGCAAAGTTATATACATGAAACACTAGTATAACAGACTTTCTCATCATATTGTGATCAAAGTATTAAGGAACAATACATATCAATACTGATAAGTGTTTTATATTGGTATATTGAATTACGAAGTACAATGCTTATCTTTTGAACTTTATAATTGTGACATCGACATAATCTTTGTAACTCGATTGTGTAGTGAACATGGGTTTGATTTCATGAGTTTAAGAAAGTAGACGTACAAACTTATTTTGTAGTTAAAAGGAAATCAATAGGACTGAAGGTCCGGGTTTCATTGAAGATCTTAAGGTTGGAATGATCCTATAACCGATCCTAACTTGTTTTAGGAGTCATGGTAGAACCGATCCCAATAGGCAAAACCGATTTCTCTAAGTCATGTACACTTTAGGTTTATGTGATTTGGAAATTTGGTTTTGAAAATAGGAAAGTTCAAGATGTCGACATATAATTTAAACATGTGTTGAAATCTTATTTCTTAATTGTTCAAAGATATTCCTTGTTAATCAAGGTGAGATCTGAAAAGATGAGGGTACCCAAGTACACCATAATCTTCTAATTTCAACCTATAATTCCGATACCAAGTGTGATCGTCTATGGACAATAGTCGAGACAATGCAGCAAGGTATACACTTGATAAATAATTACGGTATAAAACCAATTGACTATAAGATCACTTATCAAGTGTCTTGGATTAATGTACTAGTGTATTTACTTCATTATAATATATAATTATAATGTGGAAGTAAAGTAAATAACAAAAATAAGATTTTGTTAACAAGGAAACCGCAAATGCAGAAAACCCCCGGGACCTAGTCCTGTTTTGAATACTCTCAGAATTAAGCTGATATACAAAGAACAAAAGCCAACTTCGTATAGCTGAGACCAAGTAAACTACCCCTAGTTACTTAGTTCCCTTAATATCCCTGCGTCTTCGACCTTTTGTTCACGCACGTGAATCTCAAGACGGAATCACTATCTCGAGTTGCTAGACTCCTTTTGATCGTATACCAAATAGTAAATGAATTAAAAATGTTTGGTAAGAACTCTATTCAATCTTTGGTAAAAGATATGTGAAGTCGTTGACAAATGCTCTTATGTTTAATCTGATAAACTCCTTTGCCTGGTTAGAACAATCCAAAACATAATTGCCGAAATAATCAATTTTCGGATTTACAAACAAACAATATAGAACTCAAAGAGTAACTATAAAGTGATGTCGATATTACCAACTAGATAATCACAAGTGTAGTTTCAGGAAATCCTACACTACACCCCTCACAAGAATCCACACAATCAAACCATTTTAAGATGAACAATTATAGTTTTTATTGATTAATCTCTTTGAATGTTTACAAGATAAAAGTAAAATGAGCTAAAGAATTACAATCACTCTAAAATTTCTCTCTCTTAATGACTTGTCCAACACTCGGAAAAGATCCCTCTCTTCGTAAGCCTATTCGACTCTTTATATAGGACATTACATAGTGGATGACAGCTAAGTTGTCCTTTATTTTCGGGTATGACTTGCGAAGTATCGCAAATGTACAAATGTCAAATCTCGCGACACTCCTCGATCTCGCTACATCTTCACATCTTTCTCGTGTTTTAGCTGTCGTCATCCGTTACGTCGTTTTTACTTCCAGCCCGCGATGTCTTCGCAGTGTGTCGTTTATGGATTTCGCGAGAATCTTGGTGTTGCGATATTCTGATCCTACATCTTGCCTCTTCTCATGTCTTCTCTGCGAAGAAGAGAACGTCATGAGAACTGGTATTTTCAAAATGCCGTAGCCGTTCATTTCTTTCCTTTATTTTTCTGCCGACAAGCTTCCGTAAATCCAATATAACTGCTTACACGTGTTACTTATTCCCCTTTTTACCGGCACATTAAATGCTAACCGGTCATCCTTTTCTTGTCTATTTAAGAAGACATCTATCAATGATATCTTTATTTTATTTTACTTCATCTTCTTCATTTCTGCATTCTTTGTGAATTCTTTATCGTCTTCAACCTTTTGTTGTTGTTCATCTTGTTGTAAATCTTCTCTGCTACTGTTCTTATGGAGCCATCAAGGTATGTAGATCATACTTCATGTGATCCATTTGAACTCTTCTACTGAGATTACTTTATTTGATTTTGTTCATCTCTGATTAATTCCCTTATTGTTTCTGTTTTAGTAAGAATGTCCCTGTTACCAAATTCACAGTCCAAAACCCTAAAATATTCAAGGGTTCGCAACCAAAATCCGTTGCACACAAGAGAAAACCTGCGAATAACAAGGTATTAAGAAACATTTACTTCTTCTAATAACAATATTGTTGCCCCTGTTTCTTATTTAACTTGTGATTCGCAGGATGACAAAAACGTCGATAGATCCCCCAAGAGATTTCGTCGTTCTAAAAATGTTGAAACTTCTGTTCCTTTTCCTATATTTAAGCTTACAACTCCTCCTGCGATATCATCGCAAGATAAATCTACCCTTGATGTCTACGAAAATGTCGTTGCTGATCCTCCTCATATGTCTGAGTTTTCCATAGATGAAGTTCCTCATGGTAGTCCTGTTGTGAACGAACCATTTTTTTCTCCTACTATTGATGCCTCTGCCTCTCCCCCAGTCATTAACCTTCATCAGGTTCCATCTTCGCATGAAATTCCTGCGACGAAAGACGATTTAACTCTCCCCTCTTCTGCCATCACTACCTCTTCATCCGAGTCTATCCCTCTTACTAAGGAAAATTTGGAGGGAATGGATGGGGCTTTCAAAGTTTTATCGAATATCATGAATGACGTCAAGAAGACCTCCGTCGATCCTATCAAGTCTAATGTGTGTGAAATTTTGAGTAAATACTTTGGTTCTGACAGAATTTCGTAAACGTCTTTAGAGCAAGAAGTTAAAATTTTGAAAAACAATCTCCAAGCCATGACTGCAAAGTGTGACACTCTCCGTCTTGAGAATCAAAAACTTCAAAATGTCTTGCTGGATCGTGATAATGTTCACAAGAAGAACGAAGAATTAAAAGGTACAACTCCCCTCCCCCTTTCTCAAAAGGTATATATATATATATATATATATATATATTTTAATCTTCAAGCCCTTGTTCGCCCTTCAAGCTTTGAACCAGAAGCGAAAAATGGAGATATATCAATTGGAATCTGTTGTTGAAGAAACTCGAATGGATAGAGACGTTTGGATGGAGCAATATAACCAATTAGATAATCTTCATACATATTCTGTTGATCAAATAGATAATCTTTCTAAAGAAAATGTTGACTTAGTTCAGAAGTAGGGCTCATTAAGTAGCGAATTATCTCGCCTATCTTACTCTTTAACTACAGCTAATTTGGAGTTGGAAACTTTATCAGATGAAAATGGAACTCTTTCTCAAGAGAAGCGAGCTCTGTTAAACAAGGTGACGATTTCCTCGCAACAACTTGACGTCTGTCAAAAAATATGTAAAGAACAAGAACGATCTCTCTGTTCGTTGAGAAGTAAACTCGGAGAAGTTACTGTTGAGAGGGATAAACTTATCCAAGGTAGAATAACTTTAAGTGTAAAAACAAGCCAACTCAAGGATCAATATTCCAAGTTAGAAGAATCCCACTCTTCTCTTGCGAAGGAAAACGCCTTACTTGTTTCTAACGAAAAGAGCTTGCGATCTCGACTGAAGGGTTTGGTTGGAGATAATTTTAACAGTGCCATGAATCATTTGGAGAATAGTTGTTTGGCTTTAACCCAATTTCTTATCTCGCAAAAGGAAGGTAGTCATGATATTTGACTACCTTATTCAATTTTTTTTCTTGAATTTATCGTATTTTCCTTGCGAATTCAAGAAAAAATCTGAATTATTCTCTATACTTTTATTTATGCAGAATCCGAGAAAAATCTTCACTCCTCTATTTCCACTTTGAAGTCCGACTATGCCAAAATTCGCAAAGAAAATGGACTGCTCGCTGCTTCTCTTGCTCGCTCTCGCGATCGGGCAGAAAGAAGATTCGACTATCTCACTTACTCTAAAGATATAGAGAGTAGGAATCATCAGAAAGCACTCCTTCGCCAATTTCACCTTAAAGCTGAAGTGGTTGTGAATGATGTCTTATTGTCCAAATCTCTTGATCCTGTATCTGTCGAACCTCTAGAAGTAAGTGATGATGAAGTTCCTAACCCTCCTGATAGTGATTATGATTATGAAAGTGGCGAAGATTCCGCAAATGAAGAGGTGATTCCACCTAATGAAGCTGTCCATAAGAATTTAGTTGAAAGAGGATCTGGCGAGAATGCAAGAACTGGCGAAAGTGCGGTAGTTGGTGAGGCTAATAAAATTGTTGAAGAACATCCAGTATCTCCTTCTGGCGAAAAAATCGATATTGAGAATTGAACTTCTCTTGTAATTTTACTTCTTGCATTATTACTTATTTATGTACTTCAATCACCTTTGAGATGTATTTACTCGCTTATTATTCTTCTTTCTTGCTTTGAAGACAATCTTTGATGTTTGACAATTTCCATATTTTTTTTACTTCTTTATGAACTTCTCTTGTAATTTTACTTCTTGCATTGTTACTTCTTTATGTACTTCAATCACCTTTGAGATGTATTTACTCGCTTATTATTCTTCTTTCTTGCTTTGAAGACAATCTTTGATGTTTGGCAATTTCCATTTTTTTTTATTTTTTATTTTTTTTGCAATGAAAGATCTCTGTTATCTATATTCAAACTGTTTATGTAAATTTTTCGTTGCGACAAGATCGCAGGACGTCCTTACATTTTCATGTGATGACCCATTGATCTTGCCTTATCATTTCTCTTGTGTGGTCTTATTTTGCCTTCCTAGTTAAAGGTCTTATTTTGCCACCTCTCATTTTTGCGACAAAATCGCAGAACGTCTTTACACTTTCATGTAATGACCCATTGATCTTGTCTTATCATTTCTTTAGTATTATTGCCTCTGTGGGATATTTTTCTTGCGACAATATGACAGGCCTAAATATCCTTGTGAACGTAAAGCTCCATGACATTGCCGTCTTTGCGACGAAATCGCCAGACGTCTTTACATTTGCATGTAAGGACCCATTGATCTCGTCTTAGCTACTCTTTTGTATTTTTGCCTCTTCAGGATTGTTGCACAAATATGACAAGCCTAAATATTCTTGCGAATATAAAGTCTCATGACATTTGCGTCTTTTTTGACACTATCAGCTCCCTAATGGAGGGTGCCGCCCTTATCTTCTCCCTGGTTGCCCCTTCAAGGAGGCGTACTTCTGCCATACAAGGCTAGCTCCTCCCATCCGGTCTTAACAACAACCAGTTGTTTTCGTGACCTCTTATCCCTTTTACCTATAGGGCTTATGGTTACGAGACTGCACCCTAAGTGGAGTTTTCTTGGGCCGAGTGCAACATAAGCCAAGACTTGCCAAGAATGGCCGAGACACTTCAAATGCCCCAGGCACCCTTGGCTCAACCGTGTACCTCGGCGCCTTGGTCAAATGCTGACTCCTTAGAAGAGACCCTCGTTCGTCCAACCAGGGTATAACCTTATATAGTTGGAAATCCAAGGTATCTCTCCTGGATGGGTGTTATTACCCCCAATCTCCATGACTCAGGTTCGAGGGGCGGTGTAACCTTTTACCTGAGCCACGTTACAGATACCCCCTTACATGACGCACTTTAGGTACTTTGCCTCTTACGAAATTTTATTCGCGAACTAGGGTGTACGCCATGAAGGTTCGTCCCATTCTGATTATTTTGTTAATTCTTTGTTATATGCAATAGGTACCCCCTACTATGACGCACCGAAGGTTCTTTTGCCTTTTGCGAAATTGTGTTCGCGAACTAGGGTGTACGCCATAGTAAGTTCGCGACTTTCTGATTATTTTGTTGATTCTTCTATATATGTAAGCTCTTTTGTAATTTCGCTAATCTTTAATGACTTTTCGTCGTTTGCTGTGCGAAATATTCGCATGTTTTTCGAGAATAAAAATGAAATGTTTAATTCTTTCTGCCTCAATCATGTATCATTCCGCAGTCTACTTCTTCACCATAATTTTTTATGGGTAATATCTCTTTAAGTATAATCTATTCCATGGTCTATCGAGTCTGCGTCCCACATCTCTACCCTCAGGGTCCATCAATCTATATGCTCATGTTCCAACTATCTCCTTGATGATATAAGGTCCATCCCATTTTTTCGCAAGCTTTCCACCACTTTCTCGCTGATATATCGGTGTTTCTCGCAGAACTAAATCGCCTGGTTGAAATTCGCGTGTTTTAACACGTTTATTATATTCTCGGGCTAATCTTCGCTGATAATTTTCTATATCTTTGCAAAGCCCTTTCTCTTTTTCTTCTAATTCATCCAACTTAGTTAAAATAATACCCGCACTAAGATTTTTCTCCCAAGCTTCTCTCTTTGTTGTTGGAATAATAACTTCGTTGGTAGTATGACCTCAACTCCATATGTTAAACGAAAGGTGACATTCCCGTGGTTTCTCGCTTTGTTGTGTTATAAGCCCACACTGCATTATGTACCTGTTCGCACCATGCTTTATTGTACCCTTCTAATTTCTTCTTCAATATATCTGCGATTGTCTTATTTGTTGCTTCTGCTTGCCCATTTGCCTGAGGGTATAATGGAGTTGACTTTCCACATTTTATCTTAAATGCATTAAGTAACAATTCTATATTCTGTCCCTCGAACTGTTTCCCATTATCAGATACCAATTGTGCGGGAATTCCAAATCTACATATGATATTCTCAAATATGAATGTAAAAATATCTTTGTCACGAATGTGTTGTACTGCCTTTACTTCTGCCCATTTTGTGAAATAGTCTGTAGTGACAATCAGATATCTTCTTTGCCCGGACCCTGGTAAAAATGGTCCAACAATATTTAAACCCCATTTTCCAAAGGGCCACACATTTGTTGAAGATGTTAATAGTGCTCCAGGTGCATGAATTTTCTTTCCATGCCTTTGGCAATCTTCGCAACGTCTTGATACACGTTTCACATCCTCATGCATATATGGCCAGTAATAGCCTTGTGTTTTTGCTCTGTATGCCAAAGATCTTCTTCTATGATCATTGATGAGTGCCAAATAGTGCATATTTATACACCTTTTTATTGGCATCTTTTGTGATTTCCAAGAATAAATATTTGTATTAATTAATTTTGTGTTTTTAGGTAATAAATAAAAAGCCAAAGAGCATCCCCACTATGCAACATCTTTAACACTTCGCTTCTCCTTCTTCTCGTGTCAAAACACGAGTGAAGGTCCATTAAAAGATCTCCTTGATTAGTATAGTATCCAATCTCTTAGTTCATAATTTGTAGCACGGCTTTTTAATTTGTGCGCCTCCAGCCTATTTCTTGGTGTTTCTCCTCTCATCAAATATGCATGGAGTTCGGCTCTCCAATCTTCAATAACGGGTGTTTGCTCCCCATCTTCTATGATCATCACGTCTACCTATCCTTATTCCTCCTTATTGATTGATGGTGATAAAAGTGTCATCTGTGCATATTGTTGTCTGTGTTGCTTTGCCTTGCCAAGCCCCGAGCTTAGCTGCTAGCCCGCGCAAGCCCCACCGCAGCTATAAGCCACCATTTGGATAGCCTAGTTATGAAGGCTCAAGTGAGATTTTGTGTTAGTTCTCATCTCGAGCATTGATAGAGGCTGTATTTACGCGGGTACACAAAAACCCAACCATCCACGCCATTTTCAACAACCATTCTAAACTTTCACCCACATCAACCCACAACTGGGCGCTAATCTGAACCTGGGCTGAAAGCCACTATTAATCTTGAGTGAAACTCAACCCTTGGGTATCTTTATGCATCTCACTACTTTTGATCTCTTGAGTGCTAGTTGGATCAACAACAAATTCACCCATACCCTATACCCATCGAGCTTCATTCTCTCCTTCATCTTCTCATTGCAAAAAACCCATCCCTCTCTTCCGCCACCATCACCATCACCCCCACCGACACCATAGCTACCAACAACTCCAGTAGCACCTTTTTCCACCCAAGTCGTGGTTATCTTTAAAAATAGCTTCTCATAACCCTAGAAGCTAGTTAAAGATAAACAAGACTAGGGTTAGCCAACAATGCATGGCGTGCACAAATTGACAGGGGGAGAACGATGATTCGGAAGGAGTCAGGCGTGGGTGAGATTATTTCTCATTTAATTTATGTTTTATCAATTTCTAGGTTTGGTTGATTTTGGATGTATAAATAAGGGGTTTTGTAGAAACTTGGATTAGCAGGCAAATAATAGATTTAATTTCCATTATTTTTGTTTTAATTTAGTGTGAGGTTTGAGATGAAACCCTAATTCACAGTTGTGTTTAAACTCATTGAATTGTTCTTGTATGCTTAATATTTATTAGATTTCAATTTTATCACTTCAACTCTTTTCTCTCTCATACCAAAGCCATGGATGCATTGTCAGTTGAGAGTGATTCGGCTCTTGTTTCAATTATTAAATGCTAATTCCTTTGATTAGTTATACTTGATTAGATAACTAATGCTCTGTTAGTACCCTTAGCTGGTATTTGAAGTTTTACATGGTGAAACTCCTTAGTTAAGTGTGTTTGCCCTTAGCTACTATAGGAACAAGACATTTAACTTAGTTGAAAGCACATACTAGAATTTAGTGGTGGAATTGATAACCCAAACATATCACCTTAGTTTAGGATCACATTTCACCTCGGCACAAAATATATGTTCAATCTGTTGTTACTTGTCACTTTTAGAACTCGGTTGAAGCAGCCTTAGATCAATGATTGATGGTGATAAAAGTGCGGATTATACCATGTAGGTCATAAATTTATACATCATTCGAGGCCTACCAATCATCACGCATCTTATTGATTGATGGTGATAAAAATTACTCCGTATCTTTATGCATCTGGATCTTGATCTTGCCATCATACTTGAGATAAAAGCAAAAGCATCTGCGAGTCTATTATCTTTTCTTGATATGTGCCTCCACTTTATTTTTGGGATTTTCGCTGACAATTCTCCAACAAGTTTCTTGTATTTCTTTAAAGATGGTTCATTTGTAGTGTATTCTCCTTTTATTTGTCGAATGACTAGCTGCGAGTCACTGGTGATTCTCACATTTTCCAACTGCATTTCTATTATGAATTTCAAAGCATGTATTACAGCTTCATATTTCGTTTCATTATTGGTGGATGTGAAATCCAGTCTGAAGGAAAAAGCCATTGTAGTGCCTTCTGGCGAAATCAAAACAATTCCAATTCCGTTACCTTCTCCATTTGACGATCCATCTACCAACACTTCCCATCTATCTGGCTCTGTCAATAGGTGCTTTGGGTTTCCATATTCTTCTTCTATATCCATCATTTCTTCCACTGCTTCATCATCTTCTAAAGGAAATTCTGCTAAAAAATCTGCGACAATTTGTGACTTCGGTGAAGATAGTACTTCATAGTTGATTTTGTAGTGTCCTATTTGTGCATTCCATCTCTCGACTCTGGTTGATATTTTTGAATTCTTCATTACTGATTCAATGGGTACCTTTGTCAATACCCTTATTGTATGTGCTTGAAAATATATGTGAAGCTTGAATGCTGCATAAACTAACGCCAAAATTAATTTTTCAATTTTTGAATAATTTTTCTCTGCAGTATTGAAAGTTTTACTGATGTAGTAGATTGGTTTCTCAATTCCTGCATCTACTCGCAATAACACAGCACTTAATGCGTGCGATGTTGTCGCAAGATATAATAGTAGTTCCTATCCTGGTTCTGCTTTTAGCAAAATAGATATATTCATCAGATAATCTTTTATTCCTTGCAGGGCTTTCTCACATTCATCCGTCCAATTAAATTTTGTCCCCTTTTTGAGTATGTTGAAAAAGTGTTTGCATTTATCTGATGATCGCGAAACAAACCTCCCTAGTGAAGCCAAGAGTCCGTTTAGCTTCGCACATCTTTTATTGTTCTTGGAGTTGGCATGTCATGAATCGCTTGCACCTTCGCCGGATCAACTTGTATACCCTCTTTTGATACAATGTAGCCTAAAAATTTCCCCGACGCAACCCCAAAAATACACTTTTCTGGATTTACTTTGATGTTAAAATGTCTCATTTGTTCAAAAAATTCTCTCAAATCTTGGAAATGATCTTTTGCTTCTTTACTTTTTATTAACATGTCATCCACATACACCTCCAGTGTCTTATGTATCCATTTCGCAAACACTTTTTCCACCATTCTTTGGTATGTTGCTCCAACATTTCGCAAACCAAATGGCATTTTTGTATAACAATATAATCCTCTTGGGGCGAAAAAAAGCAGTGTGTTCTTGATCTTCTTGGCGAGAGGGATTTGATTATATCCTTTGTATCCATCTAGAGAAGATATTCTATCATTTCCATCGCTGACTCTACCAATTGTGGGATATCGGTAGTGGAAAACTATCTTTTGGGCAAGCTTTATTTAGATCAGTGAAATCTATCTGATTCTTATCCCTTTGTTCTTCTTTGGAACTACTACCATGTTTGCTATCCACTCCTAGGGTATTTAGCTTGTCTTATGATTCCTGCATCAAGCATCTTCTTCAGTTCTTCTTCTATTTGGGGATGATACGTTGTTGCAATCTTTCTGATTCTTTGTTTGAATGGTCTTATATTTTTATCAATCTCCAATTTATGACATGCCACAGACGGATCTATTCCCGGCATCTCATCCATATCCCATGCGAAAATGTCTTTATATTATCGCAGCAGATTAATAGTTCTTTCTTCTTCATTTTCCTCCATCTTAGTTCCGATTTTTAGTATTTTGGGTACTTCTCTGGTCCCAACATTCACTGTTGGCTCTGCCGCGGTGTAACTGGCCTCAGGATCTTTCATAGGTGTCGGCTCTTTTATCTCCTTCGCAAGTCCATTCCCTTCTTCCGAAATTTCGCCAGGTATACCTTTTCCTTCCTCTGCTTTTATCATGTAAATTCTAAATTCTTCTTCTTTCTTTGCTTCCTTCGCCATTTTCCTGCGATTTTTCCGCTTCTCTGCACGTCCTTCGTATTGTTTCACTTCAATTTGATAACATAATCTCGCTTTATCCACATCTCCTCTAATTTCTCCGATCCCACTTGGTATAGGAAATTTAATGCATTGATGTAATGTCGACGCTACAGCTTTAATCGCATGTATCCATGATCTTCCCAACAACATGTTGTATGGTGACTCCATATCCACTACACAGAATATTACTCGAGTTTCGATTTCTCCTAGTAGAATTCGCAATTCTATTTCTCCTTTTGGTTTTGTTACAGATTTGCCAAAGCCATGAATATGATAAGTTGAAGGATACATTTCTTCATCTTTGTATCCCATTTCTTTATATGTATGGTAGAACATTATATCCACCGAACTCCCTGTATCCACCAAAGTTCTGTTTATTGTCCATTCTTCCACAATTTTTGCCGTGTTCACCTTTTCTTTCTGTGTGGTTACTGTGATTACCAAAGGAGATGTGTGCCCCAAATTTTCTTCTGGTATTTTTGCTGCTGTGAACATAATTTTCTATTTTTCCCAATCTCTCAAAGGTGACGTCTTCTCAATTGCTATAATTTTCTTTCCTTCAAAATCTCGTTTATGTATTCTCCCTCTGATGTTCTCATAGAATTCATTGATCATTGTTTTTGTGATCGATTTACACTCCAACCTTTTGTTAAATTTCTCGATTCTAATTTTCTCCATTTTCACTGATCTATCCACTTGTTTTATCACTTTCTTGATTTGAACAACCTTGAAATCAATCTTTAATCTTTTTCTTCAATCAATCACTGTTTCTAGCGCCATTATGTAGTTGCAGGAAATCCTACACTACACCCCTCACAAGAATCCACACAATCAAACCATTTTAAGATGAACAATTATAGTTTTTATCGATTAATCTCTTTGAATGTTTACAAGATAAAAGGAAAATGAGCTAAAGAATTACAATCACTCTAAACTTTCTCTCTCTTAATGACTTGCCCAACACTCGGAAAAGATCCCTCTCTTCGTAAGCCTATTCGGCTCTTTATATAGGACATTACATAGTGGATGACAGCTACGCTGTCCTTTATTTTCGGGTATGACTTGCGAAGTATCGCAAATGTACAAATGTCAAATCTCGCGACACTCCTCGATCTCGCTACATCTTCACATCTTTCTCGTGTTTTAGCTGTCGTCATCCGTTACGTCGTTTTTACTTCCAGCCCGCGATGTCTTCGCAGTGTGTCGTTTATGGATTTCGCGAGAATCTTGGTGTTGCGATATTCTGATCCTACAACAAGTCTATCAAAGATAAACAAGGTCAAGTTGGATCCCAGCCGATCCAGATGTGTATACACAAATCACGAGATACGAAAACTAATAAGAAAATATTTTTCGTCTTCAAATCTCCAACTGCCTTCTTAATAACCTGCACACAAAAGTCTGAACCCTCTTATGATTAATCACGCACAAAATGGAGTATGTTAACAATGGATTATCACAAGATGTCTATAGATGTAACAATATTTCTAAAGATCTCGTCGAAAATTTGATCTAGTTTGAGTGATCCTTATGTCAGAAGAGAATGCTCTCAAGACTAATCAAACTAGGTGCAATTTAAGTTTCACCAACCGTTATTCAATCAAATCAATAATCGAAAACTAAAATAACAATGCAATTATCTAGTTTCCCATTAACGGTACTCTTAGAGCTTCTTGATCCCACATGAGTCTTTAAACGAGCGGTCGTAAGAGATTTCGCCTAATTATGTTACTTTCCTCTTCGGATAGACGGCTCCACCAGAAACAACACAAATGAAGTTTGACAGCTGGCTCTTAGGATAACTCAAGTATTTATAGACCGAGGTTATTTGGACAACAAGGAAATTCCAAAACCGAAAATATTCTCAAGATATGCATTAAAGTACCTAATTTCGGTTTTCATATTTCCAATTAATGTCAAACAATATTTCTGAAATCTATCTTAGAATATTTATATTATTAGTTTAGCACATTAGATAATAATCCTTTTATGGTTTCCTCTCCTCTCTCTCTCCAAAAAAGAAAAGAAAAAAGACTCTAGAACTTTCTTCTTCTTCTTGCTCAGATCTAGTCCTTTCGGGCTAGATCTGAGCAAGGATTTTTAGTTTTCTATGAATAAAAGTAGTCTAATTTTTAGTTTTAGATTTTGTTTTTGTTGTTTTTGGTGTCTATGGACGCATTTCTTCGCTATTTGGGCGATATTTTCTTCGTCTTTAGGACGATTTTGTCTTCGCTCTAATAACGATTCTCTCAAATCTTCATGGTGTTTCTTGGCTTGCTATTCTCGATTCATCAAGAACATCAATGATTCTGCTCGGATTCGCTTTAGATTCATGTTCAACAAAAGGGATTTAGGGCATCCACATTCGTTTGGATCTACAAGATTTTGGGCAAAATACTTCATTTTATTTGGAGCATCTCTTATTGAAGAAGATAATTATTTTAAATGGTCAGAGTTGATTCCGGTTCACACCATCATTCGTCAATATTACTAGTACCAAAAAATTGGATATCTTTGCGGTTCATGGCTCTTTCTCTTCGCGATGTATTTGCAATTGGTGTCGTCATTTGTATTTGGGTATTGATTTTCTTGTATTTTGGTGTTTTTGATAATCTTGTAAGTAATCATGTAATCACTATTTTGGTTTGAATGAATTGAAATGTGATTTCTATCCAAAAAAAAAAAGAAAAAAAAGATAATAATCCTTTTATAGAGGATATGGTTTAATTGTTGGTAATTAAAACATATATAATCAAAAATCATAATAAAATGTTTTTCAATATTTTGGTTTGGGATCAGCTTGAGCATCAAAGAATATCTTTGAATAATTAATTAAAGATAAGAGTTATGCAGATGTTCAAAAAATATCGACATCTAGAAGTTTCCTATCTTAGCGAACCCTAACTCAAAAATCATACACAACATAAAGAAATATGTGAATATTGGAAACTCGGTTTTGCTCTTGGGACCTGAAAAAGCGGGGGTCTTACAACCACACCCAATATTTCGCTTAGCAATCTGTATGGACAACTCAAGAGAATCAACTAGACAGTCACACTCAATCAATGGAAATATATCCAAGAGTTGTATCTCTGTTTCACAATGTAATCAGCAAATCAAACAGATAGAAATCCGCGGGCCTGATTATTATGTGAAACAACTTGAACGGTACCAAAGATCAATGTTCAAGTGTCAATCAATATAATCAACAACCAAAGGTTGGATTCACAATTGATTGAACTTACGCACGACCTGTGATATTTCAATTATATAAACAAATATAATGCGAAAAAGAAATAACACAAACACCAGAAATTTTGTTAACGAGGAAACCGCAAATGCAGAAAAACCCCGGGACCTAGTCCAAATTTGAACACCACACTGTATTAAGCCGCTACATATACTAGCCTACTCCAAGTTAACTTCGGACTGGAATGTAGTTGATCCATAACCAATATCACACTAATCAAGGTACAATTGCGCTCCTTACGTCTCTGAATCCCATCAGGACTCTACGCACTTGATTCCCTTAGCTGATTCACCACAACTAAGAGTTGATATGACCCAAAGTCGAAGACTTGATAAACAAATTTGTCTCACACAGAAAAGTCTATTGAATAGATAAATTTGTCTCCCACAGATAAACCTATGAGTTTTGTTCCATCTTTTGATAAATCAAGGTGAACAAGAACCAATTGATATACCGGACTTATATTCCTGAAGAACATCCTAGAAATATCAATCACCTCACAATAATATTAATAGTATGGTAGCGAAACAAGATATTGTGGATCACAAACGATGAGACGAAGATGTTTGTGACTACTTTTTATATTTTCTATCGGAAATTAAATCTCGAGCAAATCTTAGAGAATATAGTACTCAATCACAATAGAAAAAAGCAAGATCAGAACACGCAACTACAAAGAAAATAGTGAGGCGATAGAAAAAAGCAAGTCGTTAACCTACAGGGTTTCGTGAAAAACCTAAGGTTAAAGGAGAATCGACTCTAGTCGTAACTAGTATCGCACAGAAGGTGTGGGAATCAAGTTTCCCAGTTGCTAGAGTTATCCTTTATATAGTCTTCAAATCAGGGTTTGCAATCAATGTTACCTTGGTAACAAAGCATTCAATATTCACCGTCAGATGAAAACCTGATTAGACTCAAGCTAATATCTTTCAACTGTTAGATCAAACTTAGCTTGTTACACACAAATGAAAAGTGACTTCATTTAGATATGAGTAACTGTACCTAAACATGTGCACCTTTGTTGGCTCAATAATAATTAACCGAAGATCGCCATATGAACACTTTCATATTAACCATATTCATCTTAACCATAACTAGTTCAAATGACTCAAATGAAACTAGTTTTAGAGTTGTTCAATTGTTTATATTCTCATAGAAGTATATAAGACACAATTGAAACAAAATCGATTTTGATTCTCTCGAATCAAGTCATGAACATTATAGCCACGGTTTGCAAAAGATTGCATTCCTTATTATATAATCGTATTAGTTCATGAAATAACCGATTTTAGAACCTTATCCACTTAGGTATGCAAACGGGTACGCGTACCTAAGTTGCCGGACTAAGTTTGGGTTCGCCAGTACGCGAACTTGTACGCATACCTTCCAAACTCAGCAGAAATTTCCGGAACTGAACCTCACGCCAGCACGCTACCGGTACGCGTAGGTTCCAGGACTTCACTAAACCAACCAGTATGCATACGGGTATGCATACCATGGTTCCCGGACTTGGATTACATATATGCAAGTACACATACTATGCTTATATCAACCGTTGAAACATTCTAGGAAGACTACAATATCTATCTCATACAAACTAAACTCTCATTTCAACCGTTGAAACATTCTAGGAAGACTACAATATCTATCTCATACAAACTATTAGCTTCAAAGCAATTTTCAAGTGATCGAGTGATCAATACGAAGCATTCCAAGTTTACATCAAATGACTGTCTCACACAAATCATGTAAGATGTTACCAGGTGATTTTCACATGATCATCTTTTGACTGGTTAAAGCGAAAGCTTACCAACACATATTTCGAGAAATATGTAAGCGAGTTAAACTCAGCTCGAAATATCAAATGTGTATAATTGAAGTCTATATAGCTATACGACTTTTGTCTCAAATAGGAGATAGAGTAGATAGATTTTTGAGTGATAAATGAGTTCAAGTCTCCACATACCTTTTGTTGATGAAGTTTCACAAGCTCCCCTTAGTAGTTCTTCGTCTTCAATCGATGAATGCCGTGAAGTCTAATGCTCAACTACACTTTCTATCCTAATCCGAGACTTGGTTATAAGTAGACTAGAAATCAAGACTTATAGTTTTGGCAACTAAACTTGACAACAAGCTTGAGATAGCAATGCATGCGAGTTCGACCAAGCAGTGCTCTAACAGGACCACCGGTTATAACATGACTCCCAAACTAAGTTAGGACCGGTTATACCATGCTTCCCAAAATAGGTTATGACCGGTTATACCATGCTTTCCAAAACTAGCTAGGATCGGTTATACAATGTCACACAATATAGGCTATGACCGGTTATACCTTGATTCTCAACATAAGTTATGATCGGTTCTACCTTGTCATCTTGCATTAGTCATCCAAACATTATTCAATGAAGAACCAGACCAATACACTTATGATTTCCCCTTCGATTATGAAACTAGTTAATACATCTACTTCCTTAAACCAATGTAATAATACATAGTTTTCTAGGATTAAATCACACCTATATTCCACACATAATCAAATAACTATATACATATATTATGTTGATGTCGTATTTACTTCAAAAAATAATTGTTATACTTCGTAATCAATATAATTCTTTATACTTTGATCATAATGTTATGACCAAGTCTAATCACTAGAGTGTCATAAATATAGCTCCGCATGTTATGTTTTCAATATAAAGCGACTTGAAAGATACGTTAGGAAAGGATGATGTCTTCATTGTAGTCGTTACTTCTTCACATTCCTCAGGTCTTCAGAGTAATACTTGTAAGTCTCAACATTCCTAGATTTTCTAGTCTAACCTAAACGAAGTCGACTCTAGTAATTAATCAAACGACTCTAGATGAGTTTTGATACTCAAGTATGACAACCAAACTTGACATACCAATGCTTGGTGGGTTCAACCGAGCTATGCTCTAACAATCTCCCCATTTGTCAATTTTTGTAACGGACCGGTAAATTCTCCCTTCGAATGGGTTGGATTTCAACCCATCCAACATGGCCTAACCCCCACCCCGTCACTCGAGCAACAATTTAATTAAAGGAAAACTATGCTAGTATCGTTGGTATAAACATGAAATACACTGCGCATTTAAATATATGAAAATTAGAATACAATTTAAGATGACAAAGCTACACTGTCGCAAAAGCTCTGGTTAACAAAATTGTTGTGGCGTCAAAGAACTAAAGCACTCCAGGTAAATGAGTGAGTTCTAGTATTTAACAAGAAAATTTATGACATATGACGCATTGATGCTTAAATTAAGATTGTCAGCACTTATACAAAGGTGTCAAACATGATCCAAAATTTAGATTTAAATTAAAGTCATTTCGATACCATATATTTCACTAGTAGTTCAAAACATCCGTAACTCAGACAAAACCAACAGAATTCTCACAGTTTCTCAATGTCGGACGCTCGAAATGAAACACTTATATGCCAATAAAAGTACGCAAAAGAGGTTGAAATGTATTTTTCGTAAACCAACAGCTCATAAGGATCACGTATCATGGCACCGTACTGATAACCGAAAATATTATGTAAGTCCTTTAACGTTACTGCGAACAACAATTTAAGTTAATAGTAAATTAAGGACATCTTGTTACACCGTCACTACAACCACAGTTCAATCGAAGTTGGAGCGCACGTAGTAAGCACCTATAGAAGTTCAAGCATACAACAGTGTGGTATGCTTGAACTTTATATATGAGCAAGGGGGGGTTAAGACGTTATATCATGCTCAGTTGATCTAGCATTATGACCTCAAGAATATATGAAGCTAAAAGACTGTATGAAATGAGGATTTATGATAACCAACTTAGCCGATACAAGTTTCTGACAACAAACTCACCAGTATACAAAAAAACACCTACATTCAATTTGAAAATTTGAAAACTTAGTCTAATACATATGTAAAGATAATTTAGACCGAATTTGAAAGGGTGACATGACTTAGTATTACGCATATACCAATCCAAAAGGGATGGTGACATTTAAGAGAAAAACATGCAATGTTATCAAAATACTCCGACATGCTAAGATATATTTAAATTGTGTTGGTAGATCTTCCCTGGCCTTGGATAGCTTATATCAAAAAAAATCGGTGGCGTAAATACGATTCCAACTCTACGGGCAGTGCATTATTTCCTTACTTCAAGTTTGTCACCATGCACTTTGTCTTAGTACTAAAAACCCTTTGCCTTTCTAGCTAATGTAGTTTCCAAACTTGTACTACGACACACCTTATAAGACAAGCATACTCATTAGGGTTACATCCTATAATTGATAATTACGTAAGTGTGACGCTTTTTCACCCATAATTACATTAGCTAGGACTCATTTTATTGCTAATAAACTTGTTTTAAGTCTTTTCAAGGTAATAAGTTCTTATGGAGAAATCGGCAGGAAAAGGTGGTTTTTGGACCTCATAAAAGTGTTAAAGGCTCCCAAATTTTGGATAAAGGCACCCCATAAATGTCCCAGAAGAGTTGATAAAGGCACCCCAGGAGTTTTCACTATTTACAGCCCATAATTACTCTTTGTACCCCACAAATTGCTATCTGCACCACATGAATCGTTATTTATACCCCAAATTGCTAAAGGGACTCTGGAACTGGATAAGGGACAACCTCATCTTCAACCTTTTGAAACTGAAATTTGGCGGGAAAAATGAGTTTAATACAACAAAATTAAGGTTGAAGAATTGAAGGTGTTCTACTGAGATTCAATCGCTGGAATTTTATGGGTCTACTCCTTTGAGCTTAACAGAGATGGTTGATTCGTCTGGAAATGGCTGGATAATCGAAACAAATTGTTGCAGTCACCGGGAAAGTTAGGGTTCAATATTTGGAGTTGTTAGAGGTAGACTCGATCAATCAAATTAATTGGGTTTGTTCTTAATGGCTAGAAAGGGTTGATAATGGTCTCATATTCGTTTAGAATGGGTTGGATAATCACCAATTGAACAAATATCAGTCTCGGGTTTACTTGGCTCCGGGAAGTTTTGTATGGATTTTGGAATGGATTTGATGCGACTTAATCGCTGGAATTGATCGGGCTGGACTTGTTTGAGCTAAACAGGACTGGTAAGTCCTTCGGATTCAAAAGAATCTGGATGTATCATCGATTGGAAAGAAACAAGGGTGTATATTGCCGGAATAAGATATTCACGGGATGGTGTGAGGAAGCAACGTGAACTGCACATGTTTGGAGTGAGTTGGGATATAACATCAGCGTGTAGGAGATAAAGAAAGAAAATTAAACATCAACAGACGCGTAAAGAAGCTATTTCAGAGAATTATCTCATGTGATATCGCAGAAAAGGAAAGAGGATTATCTCGAGTTATTGCCGAGATTTTATTGAGTTGTTGGGTATAAAAAGGGGGCCTGGGATGAAGAAAAAGAGGACGGAGAGTTTGGGGTCGAGTTTATAGTGCTGCAGAGAAGAAATAAGAACTCGCATGAAAGGTTTCTGCTGCTGCAGAGACTCAAGAACACGAAGAACAAAAGCATGCATAAAACAGTCGCTAAATCTGCTACGATATGGAATTGTCATTCTTGCTGCAGTAGAATTTAATTATAACAGTTGGTTTGCAACACTGTTTAAACGTTGCAGTTGTTGATGGTGGATTTTCGTTTAAGGTTAAATTTGTAAAAAACCGAAAAAACCATGCGCTGACATCTTGTAAAAGATAAAGCCATTTATAAGTGTTGGATACTCTCTCACTTAATTCACCAAGAATGGAGCATGTAGCAACAATCCCATTCTCGTGAATACATGAAATTCCTCCAGGTTGGAGCATGTAGCAACAATCCCTTCCCGTGAATTTCATATCGGCCTTGTATTTCCGGTACTCATTATCGGTGTGGCATGACGATCGAGTGTTACTCTTACGAGTAACACGAACCTCCAAGCACTATAATGAAACCATGTACGAAATACCCGTACAGTGACTCTCGGTGTGTTATACTAGCCCGATTGAGCCCCTCTCGGTGTGTTATACTAGCCCGATTGAGCATCCGGATCGACCGTATCGGTCCGGATATGATCTCGATCGCAGATCATCCAACTCCATAAGCATGATTAGATGACCCCAGATCAATTCCATCACCCCAAGCAGGTATGGAATACCCACGGCCGACCCCGCATGGTCGGTCATTGGCCTAGCTTGCCAAGAAACCGTTCATACCAAGCATTATGGACGGAAAACCTAAATTAGGGTTTGCGGCATATTACATGTGTTGCAAAAACAGTCTCAACCATCCATCTTCGCAGGTATAGATGGAGGGTGTAGATGTAGACTTAAAGGGCCCAGAGCATGTCAACACGATCACCGTGGGACCGCCTACACACTTGACCAATCGGTCAAAACCAACAATGTTTGGCCGTGACAAAATCGTCACCCAAACAAGAGACGGCGCACGGCTTTGAAAGCCAAAATTAGGGTTTCAAGCCATCACGCGCGTCCATCTTCTCGGCATGAATGGAGGGTCACAGATTAGATTAAGCAAGGGACGGTCATACCAAAGCATGACCACCGTGGGCCCATCTACCTCCTCATGTGTTCGGCCAAGGCATATCATGCCTGGTTAATCCAAAACGTGCGTCCAAACTAGCATGGCCACGCCTCCCAAACCACAACCGATCTCGACCGCTCAACTTCACCGGATGATTTGAGTGGCTTAGATCACGTTTTCACGGATATTCGGTATAGGCATGAACACCAGATGCCATCTTCACGTCAAACCCATCGGCCAAGACCGACCAAATTAGGTCGTCTTGGAACGCGCGGAAAAAGCATGATGCGCGGCCTTTTGCGGCATCAATTTCCTATTGCAAAATTGATCTCAACCACTCCTCTTTGCCGGTCAAATTGAGTGGCCTAGATCGCACCTTCATGGGACAAAGTGAGACATGGACGTGTACACCGGCATGCTATCTACATGCACGCCCGGTCGGTTCTCTCCAAATCCCTTTCCATGCTCGGTTTCAACCAAGTCAAGAGTGATGCTTGCGCACCTCTTCAAAAAAAAAAAACCTAATATTCATTAACTGTCATCGCAGATGAGTGTCT
Source organism: Papaver armeniacum (assembly GCA_023531295.1). Classification (NCBI taxonomy): domain Eukaryota; kingdom Viridiplantae; phylum Streptophyta; class Magnoliopsida; order Ranunculales; family Papaveraceae; genus Papaver; species Papaver armeniacum. The sequence continues at coordinate 39,487 of JAJJWW010004210.1, forward strand.
CAAAGATCATCTCATCCGTACAACTTCACTGACTTGGTTATACAACCCCGGTCGGGAGTTATTTGGTCGGTGAGGCGTCATTACCCATCACTTTACCACACCATAATGCAAGATGTCCGCATAAAATACACACGATACTTCACAAGTATCGACTTTCCGAATAACGCAGTTATTCAATTCAAAGATTACATGCTATCTTTCGTGGATTCACGATCCACACATTCCGGACATCAATCATGTCACAAATCGGGGGATACATACTTGGGGTATTGGTCGGCGGTTTACGGCGTGCGGCGTGCAACGCGCCATCACAAGAACGTGTCAGGAAGTCATGGACGGTTAGAGATGAACAGGAGAAGTGGGCAAGACTGGTCGTGTGGCACCGACGCACAACTCCACTACTCCATCACTCCACTTCCTCCACTTCCCACGAGAGACGTGAATAAGGCTCAATGACTTGTATAAATAGGTTCTCCGCCCTATTTCAAACAACAACACAAGTTCGGATTTAAACAGAAAACCAAGTGTTAATACAAAAACGTATTCCAACACCCAGAGCTTGCTTGCATCAATCATAAGCCTGCTCACCTTTCTGTTACAAGTCATAAGCAAGCCAACATCTTCACAATCTCAACACCTTCTTCGCTTCCCTCCCTAAGATCAACCCCATCTCCTTCACTTTGTGACCGAAACAAGTCTGGAACGGCCATTTCTTGGTTTAGGCCGGACTTGCACAGATTGATCTCTCGAATCTACAAGCACTCACCGCGCAATGCATTTGTTTAAGGTTTAAATTCATTCCTCATCCACACCCCAAATTACCAAATTCTCAGGGAGTAGTTTTCACCCATAAAAATTGGCGACCACAGTGGGAGATTAATCTCTCGGTTGTAAAGTCAATTTCTTCGAAATCTGATTCAACTTTATCAATTTCAAAAGTGTAGATCTTAGAATCAATTCAATTAACAATTCATTTCAAGATGGTGGAATTAAGGTCCGGATCAAGCAATCAACTCGATGGGGCTAGTGTGGGTACCAATCCGGTGTCGAAGTACTGCACATCGGTGGAGCTACCGTAGCCAACACATCTCGAGGAGCCGTTACCTCTATCACCAACACTAGCGGAGCAGGAGACATCCCGCAGGTGTAACGCCCCCATCACTGAGAGCCGAGAGCCGCAAATCCCGGCATCTCCTCAAGTGTAACACCTCCAGTGGTCACTAGAGCAACAACTTTCACTCCCCCATCAGGACGAGGAGCCGGAGGCTCAAGAGGACGACCACCGTCTATTACAGAGTTGCGAGACTTGATGGAGAAAAAGGAAGTTCTTGCTAAGACTCAAACAGATATGGCCGCAACTCAGAAGGAGGTACTCACTTTCCTCAAGACCTTGACTGAACGATTGCCGCGGGATTCACGTCAATCTTTGGAGCCAACAAGAGATGCCTTCAATTCACCCGGAGCAGGCGTTTCCACTCGGGCAGAATCTCGTGTTGCTCCTGAATGTTCAAGAGAAAGGGACCAGCCACCCAACTTCATCACACGTGAGGATCTAGAACGACTCCTTCAAAGCCGAGGCAAAGGAAATCGACGGATGCACACCAACACCAACCTCCATACCCTCAAGATATGCAACGAATCCCTCTTCCAAGAGGTTACACCTCTTCCCAGTTCTCCCTCTACGACGGTACTGGTAATGCTCGTGAACATGTCTCTCGATTCTTGGAATCCTTGGGGGAACATGAATACAATCATGTTCTGCGCCTGAAAGAATTCTCGAAATCACTTACGGGAGGCCATACACTGGTACAACAACATCGCACCTAACAAAGCATATCCAATCGGAGCGAGATGGTCAGTGCTTTCTACGAAAGTATTTCTTCGTGTCTGAACAAATCACCTTTTCGGATCTAGGAAGAATTCTTGGCGGAACAACGAGCATCCTAACGACTTCGTCAAAAGATTGAGAACTCAAGAGATTTGGATTGTCATGACCCGAACGTCACCGAACGACAATTGGTGGAGTTGTGCATCAACGGGATGATACCCATATATCGCGCTCTGTTAGAGAACCTGGGCTTTCAAACGTTCTCGAACTCCACGAGGCTGCAAAACGTTCAAAGCAACAATCGCACCAAGCACTACTAGAAAGAACCAGAGTTGTTCGAAGTGAAGATTTACGTGAAAGTCGAGGGAGAAGGCGCCTCACGAACAAGCAATACAACACCGGTCCTTCTGTGAGTGTAGTGGGCGGAGGAGAGAAAAGGAAAGCTCCGGTGACGGAACAACAAACCAAGCGGACATCCCGGCACACAAGACTTCGTCTCGAAAAGGAGCAGACAAAACTCCCGCACAAAACACTAAAGACACGGGTTTTCCTTTTCCCATGAATGAAGTGATAGAGCTCTTGGAAGCGTGGATCCAAGACGACGCCGTAAAGCCGCCCCCTATCGACGTCCTCCAACCGAAGAAGAAATGGCGGATCCCGGATATTGTTGCTACCACGAGTTCGTCCATCATCCAACCAAAGATTGCAACGAGGTTGAAACAGATATTCGGGGAAAAGGTAGAGACAGGGGAACTCCGGCTTGGAAACGAGGGTGTTCATAGAGACCCTTTACCTATCGAGAACTCGCATGATTTACGGGGATTTCATTGTCGCAAGACCGTACAATCTATGATGGAGCACATATGTGAAATCTTGTACTTCTCCAAAGGACAGCGTCAAGACATATTTGCGGCCCTCAACCACGTTGTGTCGGGTAGGCGTTTGCATCCAAAAAGCAGTCAGGGAACCCCAGTCATTCCTGAAAGACATGAGCAATGAAAACTGGGGACTCCTAACCGTCACTCGTTTGAGAAACGTTGAATTCGATAGCGTGTTGATTGATACGGCTTCCGAATTTAACATCATTCTTGTCAAGACCTTGAGAGCGGCAAAGATTTCGAAGCGAGGAAGCTACTCGTCACCCAACCGTAGTTAAAGATTCAGCAGGAGAGCTTAGAGATGCATATGGATACATTGATCTTGAAGTCAAATTGGGTGATGCCTCGACGCAAGCAAAGTTCTACATAGTCAAAGATCATCCCAACTACGACATGATCCTAGGGCGCCCTTGGATGCAGGACAACAAAGCCATACTGGAAGTCTGTCCTCTACCGGTGTCGGTACCTGAAAGAATCTCCAACACGCCTTCTGGACCTCCTGATGATTATTTGCTGCTGCACCAGCAACGTGCCGATGTGACACAACTTCCCGGGGAGAGCCTGTCGGCATACATTGAAAGGTCCCGATGTCAAGTAAGTCTCACCACACAACTCTCTTTGCAACCTACCGCTCCTCATTATGACAAGTCCTGGGGACTAGCTCCAATCAACAAACCAACCCCGGCTAAGAGATGTGAATGGGAGGCCGGCCCTTTCAAGCGTTTTATCGGGAGCGTGGAAGTCTGTTTTGGTCAAAGACGATGAGGCCAAGGTCCAAGTATCCGCACGACCAAACCCATTTGGAATTTGAGACCTGGTGATGAAGGCGACTACGTTCAATGTTGGGAGCGTGACGGTGAAGATGACCACTCCTGACTTGCCTACCGAAAGAGAAGATGAACCGTACCTGGTAGCAGATGTTATCCTAGGCGGCTACTGCAAACTCATCAACGCTGATAAACTAGAGGGCATAACGATTCACTCACGATGGCTCAAACCCTACCGAACTTAAGATACTGTGCTACCACTTTCCAGCATCCTCCACTCTTTAAAACGCTGTGCTATTTTTCCAGCATGTTTCCTTTTAACAGTTTCATGTCATACTTGTAATTCCTCCAGAAAATGATTGCAATACTTGCATTCACAGTTAGGGTTCCAATTTTCAATTCTCAATTTAATTGAAGTATTATTTCCATCTGAGAACCTCTCTACCCCTAAAAACACAAAGCCCTGAGTCGGCCTAAATCAACACACTGAGCAAGAAAGGAAATCCTAAACAAGCATCTCATGGGAAGAAGGAAATAGAACGTGTGCACAAAAGGAAAATGATTTGAGCCATCTCGCCAAAGCAAAGCCAAGAAGATCTTGCATCGGAGCACAGTCCGTGGATATTCCATTATAGTATTACTTCTTTTATCACTAAGGATTACGTGTGAAGGCGCACCCTTGCGCCCGAGAAGGTTCGGTTGCAGTCTTGACAAAGGATTATAAAAGAAAAACTTTATTCAAACAATCAAATTGAGAAAAAAACTTGAACCCGGCAGCCACCGAGTACAAGGAAGATGTTCAAGCGTACAAAATATACTTGGAAAGAAGAAAGAAGAAAAGAGGTTTTAGCCGTCAAGAGGATCGACATCTTTGCGCACCTTGTCGGGTTCTACTTGCGCCGTCACTGTTGATGCTCCTCCCTTCGAATCTACCTCACTGCTTCATCGGACATCTCCGCAGCAGCCAGCCGCATTCCATCCCAACATCACCGGCGGGAGCATCAAAGGGCATAGCAACACCGGGGGCCGCGCAAATTGCTTTCACATGTTCGGGTTCGTCAGATCGGAATCAAGAATTATCACGCCGTCTGGATCGGGTAATCACACTTGTCTTCAATCGGAGGTCGTTTATGCTCAACTCTCCGCCTCTTCAACCGCGCTGCAAATCTCTCGCCCTTGCGCTTACTAGTGTGCAGCGTTTCCTCGCGCCTCCACCGCTCCTCCATGTCAATCGCAGTGAAAGTGCACGAGATACGTCCTCTCGGCAATACGAAGGTGGGAGATAGACATCCCCTGTATAGCACGACCGACTTCGCGAGGCGAAAGATCGATCTTAGCCATTACATCTTCGTGTGCGCGGTTTTCGGGCTTGTCAACTTCGAAACTTCTTTCCGGGGAAGCAAAGAATGATCGTCACCGCTTCCATGATAAACCGCAAGGGAGAGGAGGTTATGAGCACACAAAAAAAAATCAAAAAACCAAATCAATCGATCAGTCAATCAAAATATCAGAGCAATACCTGAGATATAGAATAAACGACCACGTGAGATAATTCTTTATAATCTCACAAGTCGACAGAATCCCAGAAGGAAAAGAAGTCTTTACTTGCCACCTATGAAGGTCGCTTATTCGGGATAACAATCGATGAGGCTTATCGGATATACCCGAGGAAAGCCGTGTATGATGAAAGAAGTACACCGAAGAAGAGGCGGAGCTCGAGATATGTACAAGAGGAACCAAAGCGACTCACCGGATCAAGTCCTGTTTCCTTCGCATCCTTAACTGTAACCAACCAGTTCCGTGGCAACGCCGACTATCCGGTAAATATGTATCTACTTTAGCATGGTCATTTCAGTATATATGTATGTCACCATCTCATGCCTACCACACAATAGTGTAACCATTATGTGCTAGGCAGGGGACTTAATGTTGATGGTGGATTTTCGTTTAAGGTTAAATTTGTAAAAACCGGGAAAAACCATGCGGCGACATCTTGTAAAAGATAAAGCCATTTATAAGTGTTGGATACTCCCTCACTTAATTCACCAAGAATGGAGCATGTAGCAACAATCCCATTACGTGAATACATGAAATTCCTCCCGGGTTGGAGCATGTAGCAACAATCCCTTCCGTGAATTTCATATCGGCCTTGTATTTCCAAGTACTCATTATCGGTGTGGCATGACGACTGAGTGTTACTCTTACAGAGTAACACGAACCTCCAAGCACTATAATGAAACCATGTACGAAATACCCGTACAGGCTGACTCTCGGTGTGTTATACTAGACCGATTGAGCCCCTCTCGGTGTGTTATACTAGCCCGATTGAGCATCCGGACTGACCGTATCAGTCCGGATATGATCTGATCGCAGTCATCCAACTCCATAAGCATGATTGGATGACCCCAGATCAATTCCATCACCCCAAGCAGGTATGGAATACCCACGGCCGACCCCGCATGGTCGGTCATTGGCCTAGCTTGCCAAGAAACCGTTCATACCAAGCATTATGGACGGAAAACCCTAAATTAGGGTTTGCGGCATATTACATGTGTTGCAAAACAGTCTCAACCATCCATCTTCGCATGTATAGATGGAGGGTGTAGATGTAGACTTAAAGGGCCCAGAGCATGTCAACACGATCACCGTGGGACCGCCTACACACTTGACCAATCGGTCAAAACCAACAATGTTTGGCCGTGACAAAATCGTCACCCAAACAAGAGACGGCGCACGGCTTTGAAAGCCAAAATTAGGGTTTCAAGCCATCACGCGTCCATCTTCTACGGCACGAATGGAGGGTCACAGATTAGATTAAGCAAGGTTCGGTCATACAAAGCATGACCACCGTGGGCCCATCTACCTCCTCATGTGTTCGGCCAAGGCATATCATGCCTGGTTAATCCAAAACGTGGTCCAAACTAGCATGGCCACGCCTCCCAAACCTGGCCCGATCTCGACCGCTCAACTTCACCGGATGATTTGAGTGGCTTAGATCACGTTTTTCACGGGATATTCGGTATAGGAATGAACACCAGCCTGCCATCTTCACGTCAAACCCATCGGCCAAGACCGACCAAATTAGGTCGTCTTGGAACGCGCCAGCCAGGAAAAAGCATGATGCGCGGCCTTTGCGGCATCAATTTCCTATTGCAAAATTGATCTCAACCACTCCTCTTTGCCGGTCAAATTGAGTGGCCTAGATCGCACCTTCATGGGACAAAGTGAGACATGGACGTGTACACTGGCATGCTATCTACATGCACGCCCGGTCGGTTCTCTCCAAATCCCTTTCCATGCTCGGTTTCAACCAAGCTGAAGAGTGATGCTTGCGCACCTCTTCAAAAAAAAAACCTAATATTCATTAACGGTCGTGAGATGAGTGTCTCAAAGATCATCTCATCCGTACAACTTCACCGGCTTGGTTATACAACCCCGGTCGGGAGTTATTTGGTCGGTGAGGCGTCATTACCCATCACTTTACCACACCATGCGTGTGCATAAAATACACACGATACTTCACAAGTATCGACTTCTGAATAACGCAGTTATTCAATTCAGCGATTACATGTTATCTTTCGTGGATTCACGATCCACACATTCCGGACATCAATCATGTCACAAACCGGGGGATACATACGGGGTATTGGTGCAGCGGTTTACGGCGTGCGGCGTGCAACGCGCCATCACAAGAACGTGTCGGGAAGTCATGGACGGTTAGAGATGAACAGGAGAAGTGGGCAAGACCGGTCGTGTGGCACCGACGCACAACTCCACTACTCCATCACTCCACTTCCTCCACTTCCCACGAGAGACGTGAATAAGGCTCAATGACTTGTATAAATAGGTTCTCCGCCCTATTTCAAACAACAACACAAGTTCGGGACGAAAAGAAAACCAAGTGTTAATACAAAAACGTATTCCAACACCGAGCTTGCTTGCATCAATCATAAGCCTGCTCACCTTTCTGTTACAAGTCATAAGCAAGCCAATATCTTCACAATCTCAACACCTTCTTCGCTTCCCTCCCTAAGATCAACCCCATCTCCTTCACTTTGTGACCGAAACAAGTCTGGAACGGCCATTTCTTGGTTTAGGCCGGACTTGCACATATTGATCTCTCGAATCTACAAGCACTCACCGCGCAGTGCATTTGTTTAAGGTTTAAATTCATTCCTCATCCACACCCCAAATTACCAAATTCTGCAGGAGTAGTTTTCACCCATAAACAACAGTTTTCTGTTTTTGTTATTTTTCTCTTTTTACACCATTGTAACACACTTTTGAGCTATGAATATCAATTTTGAGCGTGTTTACAACATGTGGAGCTAAACCCATCACTGGGATGACGGAGGAAGCCGATTCTCATCATTGTGGTCATTTTATTTAATTCTTTTTGTGACTTTTGCATTATTATAATTTGAATTATGATTTTAAATTAATTATTTGTGATTTCATTTGATGGTTTATGCTTAGAGTCAGTTCCTTTGATAAGCCATGCTTAAGATTTACAATTAATATTTATAAAATCTACCTTGGCAAAGATTCATAGTCAATAACTGTTATTTTTGGAGCTATAATTGTCTAAGAATTAATAATTGAACCATAGAATATGAGTTTGGCGGAAACCCGATTCCCATTAACTCTTAATCTTGTTACATTCTTTGCATATTTTTGCTAGTTTTAATACTTTCTTTTATTAAGTCTAATATCAATACCTTCCCAAGTCCGAGAAACGAATTCCCTACTTACCACTGTAAAAACTACATCAATAATTAGCAACGCTAACTAAACTAAGAGTAACATTCACAGCAAGTTATACATATATATATATATATCATGGCTTTAAACTTTTTAATCCCAACCCCAAAGCAAAACAATAAAACAAACCGTCTCATAATAAATTTAACGCTCAAACCATCAAAACCGAAAATAAATCGATCAAGTACACGGCACCGGAAAACAAATAAGTTCAAGACTCACAGTTCCACGTGAATCGGAACTGCTCTGATACCAACTGTAACAGACCGGTAAATTCTCCCTTCGAATGGGTTGGATTTCAACCCATCCAACAGGGCCGAACCCCCACCCCGTTTTGTGGGACAGTGAGCTACAAGAAGCTTGCGGCAGCAAAGCTGTAGACACAAAGTTGGTATTCACTTTGTCGTCCTTAAATATATGTATATATCATGGCATACTTAATAGGTGAACTTGAGAGTGTTTTGGACACACTGTTCGTGTTTGGTTTGTTTAAATTTTCCGTTGTTAAGTACTTAAATGTCGTTGTACATGAATGTTAGTTTACAAAACACCTATATTTTATTAATGAAAGCATTATTGGAGTATTTCAGTTAATACATGTTTTGCTTGTGTTATATGATCATTTTTTTCTGGTCTCTTAATTTTTTTAGCATCAAATTAAGTTATTTTCTGAAAATAAAAAATAAAAAAAATTATTGCTCAAACATGCTTTCTCTTTATGTTTGATTTGAATAAATTCCTTCTGTTTTATTTTTTGTGTATCGTTTTAGACTTCTCAAGTGACGGGGTGGGGGTTCAGCCCTGTTGGATGAGTTAAAATCCAACCCATTCGAAGGGAGAATTTACCGGTCCGTTACAATTTTAGTGACAAAACTCTATCACATATGGAGATAAACGAATTACAAAATAACTCATTCTTCGTACGCTTGATTTCAAGTTTCAACAACACAATATCCTGCATATATTCATAAAATAAATGTCGTTATTGACATTTGAATAACAAAAGCTTTACTCCTCCTAAAGGAAAGCTAGGTAAATATTCAATTTGAACATCTTTGTTATTCCCCTTTTGTAGTACGAAATACTACACATCATGATGATATGTTTCTCCTTCGTAGTCTATGCTTTACTCTTTCGTTATATATAATGTGTAAGAAAATATATCCTTTCCTAGTGATCATAAATCACTTTTTTACTCCATATATTTTTCCTCCTTTTGTCACAAAATTGACAAAGAAACTAATAAACAAAAGAGTAAACCGAAAGGATCTTACAATTCCATAAGACTTGTACAACCTATGAGAGTTGAGCACGAAGGTTTCACATACCATTTTAGATAACCAATACTAAAATATGTAGTTAAGTCTCAACATTTCTCGACTTTCTATTCTAACCTTAACGAAGTTGACTATAGTAATTAATCAAGTGACCCTAGATGAATTTTGAAACGAAAATATCACAACCAAACTTGACATACCAACGCTTGGTGGGTTCAATCGAGCTATGCTCTAACAAGATCCCAAATTGAAACAACATAGAATCTTTTTGAGATTTTCGAATTAATGTGTTTTTTTTTACCAACAATCAAAACATATCTCTGGAGAGTTATATTAGTTAACTGCTACCTAATATTGGTTGGAATTAGACAAAACTGAATTTAGGTACTTTATTGCATATCTTAAGATTATTTCTGGTTATGAAAATTCATTAGTGTCCAAACTACTTTGGTCTATAAATAGTGAAGTTTGATCTTCTAACAAACATATCCTGAGGCAGACACTTTGTTTCGTAGTCACTGTTGTAGCCGACTAATAGTATTCTCGTAATACTATGTTGGAGAGGAGAGTAACCTAATTTGGTGAAATCTCTTACGTACGCTAGTTTAAATACTTCTTTGGGATCAAGAAGCATCTACTAGTACATTTGGTGGGAAACTAAAATATGCATATATTTTAGTTTTCAATTATTGATTTGATTGACTAACGATTTGTTAACTCTTGATTACACCTAGTTTGATTATTTTTGAGAGCCTTCTCTTCTGACATAAGGTCATTTAAACTAGATCAAGAGATTTAACGCTAGTTCAGATCTAATTTTAGATATGATGTTGACTTGTGATCATCCATTGTAAACAGACCCCGTTTTGTGCGTAAACGATCATAAGTCGGAATCAAGTTTGTTATTGTGCATGTACAAAAGACCATTGAAGATTTGAAGACAATAAGATTTTTATTACTGATTTTGTATCATTGTGATTCGTTTTATGCACAAATATGATCATCTAGGATCCGAATAAATCTAGTTTATCTTTGATAGACTTGTTATTACTAGTCGTATTTAGACTTGTTATTCCAGCTCTTGGAAGATCTAAACCCGAAAAATGAGTTTAATTGATTTTAAACAGATTAGCTTTGTCACGCTCAACAAATATATCTCTGATTAATTTCCTGACATAGGAGAGTGGTTACCAAACAGATTAGTCATTTACTGTCTGGAAGACGATCTAAAGGGTTGAGTGCTTAAAGTTTTTAGAGAGTATGAAACAACTTAAGATAGTAGACTCATGTGCGCTGTCTAGATTGGTTGTAGGCGCAGAGATACCGAGGAAACTAGGTAACTAGGGGTAGTTTACTTGGTCTCAACTATACAAAGTTGGTAGCGTCTTCGTATAGCGGCTTGATTATGAGAGTATTCAAAACTGGACTAGGCCCCGAGGTTTTTCTGCATTTGCGGTTTCCTCGTTAACAAAAACTTGTTGTGTGATTTTACTTTACTTTCCGCATGATAATTTGTTTAAGTAATAATTAAAGTAATTATACTTGTACTAGGTATTACTGGGGCCTTACGGCCCCGGCTCAACCTTTGACTCGTGTCCTGGGTCATATAAACTTCGATATTCAACACTGGGTTTTAAACTTGGAATTGATGTAACCTGATCGCTGTCGTAAGCGACACAAATATAATTACACTTTCTTACTACTCAAAATATAAATATAGCAAGGGCAAGAAAGGATCGATCCCACAGAGAGGTCTAGGTTGTCAAATTGTTATGGTTTCCTATATAAAACACCCGAAAGAATTTGATTGTGTAAATAAAAATAAACAAAAAGCAAATAAACAAAAGTAAACAAATAAGATAGAAGAGATATTGGTTAAGGATTTCGTTTTCATTCACTAACATGCTTTTCACAATAACTAGAATTGATATTTAATCTCAACTTTTATCAAAGACCCTAGAATACCTTGATCGCAAGAATATCCCGCAAACCTCCTCATGTCATCAACAAACACATTAAAAGATGCGAATATGAATTCTACCTAAAGGAACAACCTAACGTGTAAAAGCACTAATCAAGTTTAATTCCTAGATGCGTTAAGTTCTATGAAATCAGGCCAATCAAAGCAATTGAACGTGGAAAGCGCACTAATTCAATTTAACAAAGGTTACGATTCACATATGATCATAAGAATATATCACTACAAACTATAATCATATTATGCTACTTGTATCCAAGGAATATCACTTTTGCGTATAATAAACCCTAGACTAGCAATAGATGTGATTAGAAGTTCTACCAATTTGCAACTTGACAAAACAATCAATCAATCATGAAACAATATTTCCAGAGAATTGCAAACGATAATTATGAGACAAAACTAATATATTGAATCAAAGAATCATGCTTTGTGAAATCCAACTATTCCATAACCAATAGATAATTAGGTACTCATATTCAAGGAGTTCATCACAAGAAGAAAGAGAAAAGACTTCATAGTTCTAAACCCTAGAATAAAGTAGAGAAAAAAGAATTGATAAAAGATATAAGATATCCCATAGATAATAAAAGTCTTCTCTTTATATAGCTCCACTCCTTCCAAAACTAGGTTTTGTCTTCAAAGTCCATTAGTCGGAAATTCACCCGGCCCACCATGGAGAGAAACCCGTGTAAAAATTATGTCCCAAAATCGCTCGCCCAGGAAAATCGGGATTATGGTAGGAATCCCACCTAATCGTCGCGGAAAATATTTCGGGTGGCCGCAAGTCAAACCCGCCATCGGTCGGGACCGAGTCATCTCGGGTCGGATCGGGTCAAGGCACCGAGTCGGCTCGGGTCGGGTCGGGGTCACGCGGTGAGTCGTAACGAGTCGAAAACAGTCGATCATTGAGTCGGGCGGCTCACCCGAGTCTCTATCCGAATTGGGCCGGGTTGGTCTAGGCCGGAGCTGTTGCACGGCCGAGTTGTGTAAAGCACAATCATTGTGCTTCACCATGATGGTTTGCCTTCCCGTAACCTCCTCGTAATGCACCATTCTCTTCCATTAGCTCACCATCAATTCCGATCTCAAAGCTACTGACTCAACTCAATACCAATACTTTGCAATTTCATTCCTCTGTCCAAACCCACACAAGCGTGGCCATGACTACATTATTCCTCGCCCGCAATTCCTCGTACTCAGCTGCATAACCTGTAATGCCTCAACAGATGCACTGAAATGCAGCTGCAACACTTATATTGCCAGCTCCACCAGATCCCATATATCAAGTCTTCATCTAAGTTCATCATTCTCCCTTGTTCCAGTTCAATAGCAGCATCTCTAACCATTTGCAATTCCATTGAGCCTTCATCAGAACCACAACTCCCTAGTTACAATCTCAAGCTCTCTGCACCAGTTCCCTCAATCCATACTATCCGACACCAGCTCAACCTCACAGTTCAAGTTCAAGCCTTTCGAGCCACTTCGCAAAACAAAGACCACCAACAGGGCCACCGAGCTAAATAGCGCATCGCTGTAAATTCAGTGCCTTAGTTCATCTCAACTCTTGCACCAGAAGTTCCCAGCACTTCCATTCATCTCAACCTCACCATAGTAGCAACACCAGAGTCACAATTTCAGCTCAATCTCCACCAGGTCTACATGCAGACCCTTATAACACCAAGACGACTTACCCACTTACCCATTGGCTCACCAAGACCATCCAACACTTATATTGTCCTCATCCTTCTCGGATGCTCAAAGCACCAATTGCCGCACATCATTCACCTCGTAGCCACCACGAGCTGCAAGCTCACACCCGCAATCAAATCCCACTGCCTCCAAGCATCAGCACCAAACCCATATTCTGCAACCATCTGAGCCATAAACCACCTGACTCATGTGCACAATCCAATTGAGTTTCATTGCCACCGCCACATCAACAACTCCATCTCAATATCTCCTGCAGTTTCAGCTCTTCTTCAACCGAGCCGCAACAACTTCATCCATGCAACCATGAGCTTCATACCCATTCCTTCCAACAACCCATTCAATAACAAAGATCAGTCCTAATACCATCTCTCACCGCCTCATAATCGATCGCCAATAACCACCATTAGTGCCTACGGCTCCGCTAATCCTTCTCGGCTCAAACCCGGCTGCCTTGTGGCCTAATATATCATCTCCATCACCAGCCTCGGCCGTTCTTGCTCATCTCGACCACAAAGAACCAAATTCCTTCCTTGCATCTGATTTCTCAAATCGACAACGCCACCAATCAACAACTCTCAATCGACTCAAACCCATCTCTCAACTGATTCTCATCCATCAACACGTCTCAATCACCCATTGTTCTTGAGCCTTACTGGACACTCAAATCAAACTCATCTTCTAATCCTCACAATCCCTTCAAAGACCGAAACCCTAATTCATTCTATGAGTTCAATTTTTGCATCTTCTTCTTCCCCGAGTCACATCGATCTCTTCCACTTTGAATTAACCTTGCTCGATACACCAACTTCATTCAACCAAAACCCATCAATCGAACTCCCAATCCATTCTCTTCTCTTCATCGATCCATGAAATCACTGAGACTCGATCCGTGCGGCTTACTCTTCTTCAACTCAGATTCAAACACCCATCGTTACTCAACAATTCTATCAATTCTTCTTCATCTTCCGTTTCCACCAAATTGCACTTCGAGTTTAATCTTCTTTCTCTATCAATTTCACTCTCCACTTTCATCTCTAAATCTCTCGGACAAATTTAATAGCAGAAATGTCATTGGTTTCTGGGAAGAATGAAAATGATTTGGGAAATAAAGATAGCCTTCGATCCAGGTTTGTGCAGCTTGGGTTGGATGGTTACACCCCACAGATAAATGCATCCACTAGTAGGTGATAAGGGGCACCCTACTATCAACCCCCTTAACCATGACTGGGCTCCGGATAATGTTCGCCCATGAAATGACTATTTTGCCCTTTGTCTTCCAAGTTCTTATTTTGCTCATAACTTCTTCATACGAACTCGGAATGACTCCATTCTTTCGGCATCGTCTTCATCTTCTCGTCCTCTACACAATGAAAAGTAGAAATCTTGTATTTGAACGAGTTCCAACTGGTCTTTTTGCTCCAAATGACTCCATTGCACCTAATAAACTCAAAAGCACACATAAGACACATAATCTACAAGAAAACTCGCAAAGAAAGCATAAATACTAGATATTAAATACGGTGTTTTAGACACCTATCAGATTCCCCCACACTTAGACTTTGCTAGTCCTCGAGCAAATCAAACAAAACAATAAAATACAACAACTCCGTGTCGCCGAGGCTACGGTTACTTTTAGCACAAATAACAAGCCTTTAAACCCCTAGGTGTCCCTAGTGGACGAGTTATAGTCTCGTGAAGGTTTACTAGAGATATACCTACAAAACCTATATTTCAAACTACGTCTATTTGTGACAAATCAATGAACGAATCCATAATTGACTACAGGAGGAGGTACCTTGCAAATTCAATTCATATATTAGTAAATAAACTCTAATTAGATAGTCGAACAAGCCACAATACTCGGAAACTAACAAACCACAATCACAATGAAAAGATTAAGAAGATGGATATAGATGTAGATGTTGGCGAATGTTCACAAGTGCTCGATGTTTCCCATATCTGTCTGAAGGTCACTGCTAAGATGAACCTAATCCTATTGGATTGAGCTACTTAGTGCTGAATGCTACATCAAATCAATTGGCATATACAAGGGAACCAAGAGTGACTTTATTCAACACAATAAATTTTTTTTTTTTTTTTTTTTTTATGATTGGATCAAACTGGATCCAATTTTTTAGACGGCATGATTAGATCTTTTGGATCCAAGCGCATGCTTCTTGTCAGCAAGTACATGATAGTTGCCTTGGATCCTGCATTCCACGCTTGTTTAGGCGACGGAGACAGGGACTACGTTTCACACATACTGCTATTCCCAAGTGTCTTTTTATTCCGTTTTGGTCTAATTGGTCGGTCTTTTTTTTTTCTTTTCATATATTTTTTCATTTTTTTTTTTTTTCAATTTTTTTCTCTTTTTCTAGTAACTCAATCACTCTATTTCATCCTAGCAGTAATAACACGTCGATTTTTAGTGACCCACCAAAGCACTTAGAGAACAATAGATAAATATGGAAAAATAAAAATAAAATGCGATATGGTGATATTCCGAGATATGGTAACAACTATCATATTAATTCGTGATTTCGAGCTATATTCTTCCCTTTTAGTTAATTGGTTCCTCAAATCCTGCATTCAAAATGGTTCCATCCACTAATGGTGTCAAAAACAAACATATAAATGCTCCCCCACACTTAAACTTCACATTGTCCTCAATGTGTAAACCGAAAGTTCTGAATTCTGACGTAACAGCAGATAAAACGCAAAAACTGTGCAAATTGGTAAGAATTTGGAAAAACTCCATTTCACAAAAGTTGTTCATCTACGTGTTTTCTACACGGTGTCAAAATTTCACAGTGTTTTGATAAACGGTCTGACAGTTATGGTCTCTGGACTGAACTACGCGCAGTCTGAAATTTTCTGACGAAAAGGTATTCGTCATAATTCTCTTCTAAGATAGATTACGGACTCAATGAAATTAAACATAGGGATGCAAATATGATATAAAAACAGTAAAAAAATAAATAAACGAAACAAAAATAAAAGAAAAAGGATAAGAGATACAAAACCGGTGGGTTGCCTCCCACTAAGCGCTTGTTTTATAGTCGTATTACCCGACTTAGCTTCTTGTAAGATTCATTCCCCATACACCAATAATCGGAAAAGTTGGGGATCCGTCCATAGAACCTGTTTTGCAAACACTAGCTTCACACAAATATTAGTAACATAAAGCAAAAGTGAAGCTATGAACCGATAAAAGCTTCCCCACACTTATTCTTGTCCACACTTGGAAGTGTATAAAGAATATAGAAGTCGGGTACCTCCACGGTTTCGGTTCCATAACTCGCATAGTATGAGAATCAAGTATCTCTAATGGCGGAAAACAAGAAACAAAGTCACCAACAATATTCTCGAAGCACATACATTCAAACCAATAAGAGGTAAAGGAGAAGAAATAATAGGCAAAGGGTTAGATAAACCTTTCACAATCTCTTGTATCACGGAATCCTCTTCATCCTTGAAAAACTCAAGTGAATTATTCACCTCTTGTGTATCATGGTCCTCTATCAAACCTTGCAACCATTCTTCGTCTTTTCTTCGCCTTTAACCAAAGTCTCAACATAAACATCATCATTACAATCCTTTGCAAGCTCAATTGGGTCTTCCACAATATTGGTCATAACGGTCTCATTCTCAACATACTCCTCTTTGTTGTAAGGCACATACTCTTTTGCGGATCCAAATTTTATCATAAGAAACTTTTTTAGAACACTCAAAAATGCATCATCCTCAAGCTCCACCCTTTGAATAGGCTCTTGATCATTATTAAGATCAATGCTTGAGTAATCTACACAAGTGTCGACACATTCCTCTTCATCTTCATCTTGATCCCAAAAAGACTCCTCGGAGATGTCACCATGAGTTGTTTCAAGCAATGTATCATAATCACCGTCACTATCATAGTCAACATAAGATTGTTCCTCGCTGAATTTAGTGTTGTTAATCTCAAACTCATCCTTTTGAATAGGTGAATGATCATTATTAAGATCAAGAGTTGAGTTAACTACACAATTATCCACGAAAGTGCCCAAGGGTTGGCCTTTTTCAACATTAGCATCAATCAAATATTCATCACAAACCATATGCACATAAGAATTATCCATATCTTCCTTGTATTGATCAATGTCTCTTCGCAAGATAGTCATACCTTCACGAAGTTCTCGGAGTTGCTCGTTTGTAGTCTCTTTAGCTTTTCGAAATTCCTCTTGTAAAAAGGTAGAAACTTTATCTATAAAATTAGAGACTTTTTGTTCACAAGCATAAGAATCCTCCCATTCTTGTGGTTGTTCACACACATACTCACCATAAGGTTGTTGAGGAAAACCACAAGGTTCCATGGAATATTGGTCATAACCAATGAATTGGTTTTGATTATACCCATGGAATTGGTAGTTATCATAATGTTGAGGTTGAAACCCGTATCCATTGTTCCAATATGCTCCTTCCATAGAAATTAGCTTTGAAATAATTCTCAAACCGGTTAAAACCTTAAAATAAGAAAAAAAATAAAACAAAAACTAAATACAAAAATAAGAAACCAAAAACAATTAACAATAGCTGCCTCCCCTAAGAACGCGCCAAAAATTTGATGCGCTGTCGTAAGCGACACAAATATAATTACACTTTCTTACTACTCAAAATATAAATATAGCAAGGGCAAGAAAGGATCGATCCCACAGAGAGGTCTAGGTTGTCAAATTGTTATGGTTTCCTATAATAACCCGAAAGAATTTCGATTGTGTAAATAAAAATAAACAAAAAGCAAATAAACAAAAGTAAACAAATAAGATAGAAGAGATATTGGTTAAGGATTTCGTTTTCATTCACTAACATGCTTTTCACAATAACTAGAATTGATATTTAATCTCAACTTTTATCAAAGACCCTAGAATACCTTGATCGCAAGAATATCCCGCAAACCTCCTCATGTCATCAACAAACACATTAAAAGATGCGAATATGAATTCTACCTAAAGGAACAACCTAACGTGTAAAAGCACTAATCAAGTTTAATTCCTAGATGCGTTAAGTTCTATGAAATCAGGCCAATCAAAGCAATTGAACGTGGAAAGCGCACTAATTCAATTTAACAAAGGTTACGATTCACATATGATCATAAGAATATATCACTACAAACTATAATCATATTATGCTACTTGTATCCAAGGAATATCACTTTTGCGTATAATAAACCCTAGACTAGCAATAGATGTGATTAGAAGTTCTACCAATTTGCAACTTGACAAAACAATCAATCAATCATGAAACAATATTTCAGAGAATTGCAAACGATAATTATGAGACAAAACTAATATATTGAATCAAAGAATCATGCTTTGTGAAATCCAACTATTCCATAACCAATAGATAATTAGGTACTCATATTCAAGGAGTTCATCACAAGAAGAAAGAGAAAAGACTTCATAGTTCTAAACCCTAGAATAAAGTAGAGAAAAAGAATTGATAAAAGATATAAGATATCCCATAGATAATAAAAGTCTTTCTTTATATAGCTCCACCTTCCAAAACTAGGTTTTGTCTTCAAAGTCCATTAGTCGGAAATTCACCCGGCCCACCATGGAGAGAAACCCGTGTAAAAATTATGTCCCAAAATCGTCACGGAAATCGGATTATGGCCGGAATCCCACCGGAATCGTCTGGAAAATATTTCGGTGACCGGCAAAGTCAAACTGCCCCCGCCGGGTCCGACCGAGTCATCTCGGGTCGGACGGTCAAGGCACCGAGTCAGCGGGTCAGCCGTGGTCACAATGAGTCGAACGAGTCGAGGCAGAGTCGATCCTTGAGTCGGGGCACTCTCCGAGTCTCTATCTCGATTGGCTGGTTGGTCAGGCCGAGCCGTTGCACGCCCCGAGTTGTGTAGCACAATCATTGTGCTTCACCATGATCATTTGCCTTCCCGTAACCTCCGTAATGCACCATTCTCTTCCATTAGCTCACCATCAATTCCATCTCAAACTCGCACTCAACTCAATACCAGCTGCCTGCAATTTCATTCCCTGTCCAAACCCACACAACTGTGGCCATGACTACATTATTCCCTGCCTGCAATTCCCTGTACTCAGCTGCATAACCTGTAATGCCTCAACAGATGCACTGAAATGCAGCTGCAACACTTATATTGCCGCCTCCACCAGATCCCATATCAAGTCTTCATCTAAGTTCATCATTCTCCTTGTTCCCGGTTAATAGAAAGATTCTAACCATTTGCAATTCCATTGAGCCTTCATCAACCACAACTCCCTAGTTACAATCTCAAGCTCTGCACCGGTTCCTCAATCCATACTATCCGACACCACCAACCTCACGCTCAAGTTCAAGCCTTCTCGTGCCACTGGCAAAAACAAGACCACCAACAGGCCACCGAGCTAAATAGCGCATCAGAATTAAAGGCCTTAGTTCATCTCACTCTTGCACCAAGTTCCCAAAGACTTCCATTCATCTCAACCTCACCATAGTAGCAACACCCGAGTCACAATTTCACCAATCTCCGGCCAGGTCATACATGCACCCTTATAACACCAAAGATCGACTTACCCATTGGCTCACCAAAGACCATCCAACACTTATATTGTCCTCATCCTTCTCAGATGCTCAGCACCAATTGCTGCACATCATTCACCTCAGAGCCACCTGAGCTGCAAGCTCTGTCACCCTGCAATCAAATCCCAGCTGCTCCAAGCATCAGCACCAAACCCATATTCTGCAACCATCTGAGCCATAAACCACCTGACTCATGTGCACAATCCAATTGAGTTTCATTGCCACCGCCACATCAACAACTCCATCTCAATATCTCCGGTTTCACGACTCTTCAACCGAGTTGCAACAACTTCATCCATGCAACCATGAGCTTCATACCCATTCCTTCCAAATGTACCATTCAATAATGTAAAGATCAGTCCTAATACCATCTCCTCACCGCCTCATAATCGATCGCTAATAACCACCATTAGTGCCTACGGCTCGCTAATCCTTCTCACTCAAACCAGCGCCCGTGGCCTAATATATCATCTCCATCACACCGGCCTCTACGTTCTTGCTCATCTCGACCACAGCAACCAAATTCAGTTCCCTTGCATCTGATTTCTCAAATCGACAACGCCACCAATCAACAACTCTCAATCGACTCAAACCCATCTCTCAATCTGATTCTCATCCATCAACACAGTCTCAATCACCCATTGTTCTTGAGCCTTACAGACACTCCAAATCAAACTCATCTTCTAATCCTCACAATCCCTTCAAAGACCGAAACCCTAATTCATTCTAATGAGTTCAATTTTTGCATCTTCTTCTTCCCCGAGTCACATCGATCTCTTCCATCAATTAACCTTGCTCGATACACCAACTTCATTCAACCAAAACCCATCAATCGAACTCCCAATCCATTCTCTTCTCTTCATCGATCCATGAAATCACACTCGATCGTGGCGACTCTTCTTCAATCCTCGATTCAAACACCCATCGTTACTCAACAATTCTATCAATTCTTCTTCATCTTCCGTTTCCACCAACTACAGCTCGAGTTTAATCTTCTTTTCTATCAATTTCACTCTCCACTTTCATCTCTAAATCTCTCGGACAAATTTAATAGCAAAGAACCGCTTCTCTGTTGGTTTCTGGGAAGAATGAAAATGATTTGGGAAATAAAGATAGCCTTCGATCCAGGTTTGTGTAGCTTGGGTTGGATGGTTACACCCCACAGATAAATGCATCCACTAGTAGGTGATAAGGGGCACCCTACTATCAACCCCCTTAACCATGACTGGGCTCCAGATAATGTTCGCCCATGAAATGACTATTTTGCCCTTTGTCTTCCAAGTTCTTATTTTGCTCATAACTTCTTCATACGAACTCGGAATGACTCCATTCTTTTTCAACATCGTCTTCATCTTCTCGTCCTCTACACAATGAAAAGTAGAAATCTTGTATTTGAACGAGTTCCAACTGGTCTTTTTGCTCCAAATGACTCCATTGCACCTAATAAACTCAAAAGCACACATAAGACACATAATCTACAAGAAAACTCGCAAAGAAAGCATAAATACTAGATATTAAATACGGTGTTTTAGACACCTATCATAACCCGTGTTTCGGTTTTGCTTTAACTCATCCAGACATTATATACCGATGTCATGCAGTTGTTAAGTTCTTATTCAGACCCGTCTCAAGGGAAAATACTAATGCATGCCTGTTGTTCACACATTATCTCTATAACCTTATATCCACAATCATATCCTTGTCGTTCAATGTTCAACCACGATTGTCTTCCTCATCTTTGTTGAACTCTTCATTCTTAAAATTAGACTCAAGCATCTTATTATCACAAACAGATCGCAACCTAAAAACTGATGTTGTAGTTCTCCCGATCACAAACAAATTTCACAAAGAATATATACCTCTTGTATTGCCTTTTTTTTGTCCTGCAAGAAGTTTTTTATTTGGGATAATTGGACTTTAGTACTCAGATTTTGTTCAACACTAGGCTTTGGTCTAATATTTGTCCAACGTTAGGGCTTGGTACCTGGATCGGACGTTGACCCCTGTTGACCAAGTTAAATATCCACTTATATTTAGAAATTATTAAAAAAGTTATATGAAATTAAATATGAAACGAGTTTACAATAATACCCTTCACTTTCCCTCCTCTCTCATTTCAGGTTTCAAAATTGGGGAAATCCAATTTGAACTTCTAAAATCAAATACCTAATTTGAATATGAAAGAACAAAAGGATTAGCCAAGAACAAAAAATAAACGGTTTGTACAGTACCTTTTTGAGCTAAAACATCAATTTTACCAGATTATTTTCCTTTCACATTCCCTATACCTCACGCAGAATACTACCAGCACTGAAAAAATCTCTCCAGAACCACACTCCACTACATCAACACCTTATCGAGCTCTATCTCACCTGAACCTGTCGCACTAGTTGCGCCTCTTTTCTTTTAAGTATATCCACCATTAAAAGATACCGCTTGGTGTTTTGTACAAAGAAAAGAAGTTTCTGCTCGTAGAAGACATTTCTAATGAGTTCTCGTGCATTTTTCCTGATGCTTTTCTATACCCGATTCACTTTTATAACTTCATTTCGTGCAAACTCGAATACTATGGTAATCCATGACTCATAATCCTACCAAAATTCATAAACGCTCATCAATCTCCTCCCTTCATCAATAGATTTACACAAGCAAACTGATAGGTGTAGAATACACCTAATTTACTATCTAGTAGTTTATGCTTTCTTTGCTATTTTTCTTGTAAATTATGTATTTTACGCTTGTTTTGAGTTTTATAGCTACTATGGAGTCACACGGAGGAAAAGAAGAAGAAATCACCCAATTTGAGCCAAAAGGGTAAAATTGTCATTTAACCAAGAAGAGAATACTATATGGAGCCCAGCCAAGGTTAAGGGGAGGTCAAAGAGGTGTCCCTTATCTAAAAGAAGGGAGTGAGAATAGCATAACCGGGGTGTACTTATGATGGGTATCTTAATCCACCCACACCCTAAACCCGTAGACCATACAGTACCAGGATCCATACCCGCCCCATAAAACTCTAAACCTAAATCGAGAGGAGGTTTTCTTCCTTCTCTTCTTTCACTCATTTTTCACCGAAGGGAGCTGTGAGAATTGAACCACACGAGAGAGAGATTGATGAAAATTGTGGAATCGTAGTGATAATTTGAGTTCACGGTGGTCTCTGTGGTTGGGGAAGCCGGGAAGGAAGAAGAAGATAGATCTGGTGATGAAATACAAGCAATTGTGAAGAAACTGAGATGAGGTTAGGGTTCATAGAAGAATCTGATGTTGCTGGTGAAATCGAGGTTCTAACGATGGAAATTGATTAGGGTTTTGTGGCAAGAATCAGAGCTAGGGTTGGTGCTGGTTTGTGTTTGAGAAATTCAGAGATAGACTGAGATGAGAGTGGAGATCGATTATGAGGAGATCGATGGGGGTTTTCTGAGCTGCCATTCTTCTTGTTGGTCCGAGTGATTGAGAGAGGTGAGGAAATGGAGGCGATGTGCTTGAAGATTGGAGTTCTATGAATTGTGAAATCAAGAGAAGACTTCAAGGAGGTGATGAGGAAAATCACAGGAAAGAATTAGGGTTTCTCCTAAGCAATTCATGGTGGTTCTGATTGGTCATTGAGATCGGGTTGATTGATTCTAAAATGGGTCTCTGCTGTAATTTGGTTTAGGTTGATGAAACTGAATTAAAATAGCTATGTGCTGTGAATTTGCAGGGGATGCTGCAATGGGTCTGATGGCAGGATTGATTGTAGGGTTCTGGTGGAGCTACAATGTTGAGATTTTGCTGGCAGGTAAAGTTACAAATATTGCTAGCTCATTGCAAGCTGCGGAAGTAAAATGGCCAGGCCATGTGGATCTTTGTTGTATTTGAGGTCATGAGCTTTTGGCTTGACAATGCCCGAATTTGGTGATTGTCTTGGAATTGAATGAATGTCAAATGCGCAGTGCAATGGCCGAGAAGTTGGAGCCGAGCTAGGGAGATGGATTGAGGTGATGGCCTGACCGAGAATGAAGTTTGGCAAGTGACATTGCAATTTGTAGTTGGAATGCAATTGGAAGTGTTGAATCGAGCCAAATGATGGACCGAGTGATTTGCAAGAATCGAAGGCTTGGATCCGAAATAAGTCTTCTTTGTAATGGAGTTAATGGTGGAGTCTTGAATCTGCAAATTGTCCGATGGGGCTTGATGTGTTTAAATTGGGAAGTAGCTAATGAGTGGCTTTGAACTAGGTTGGAGTTTGGCGGTGAATGGGTGTGTATGGAATTGTCAGAGCAGGCAGTACATGAGTCGCGGGGGATAGCCTCATGGGTTGAGGTGCTATGGCTTATTCACTTTGTTGGGGTTAAAGGAGCTTGATTGGTTACGGCCTGGTGCAAATGGTGGTTCTTTGCCATGGAACAATGCGGGGAAGCTACAACAAGCGGTGAGCCTGGTGGTGTGACCGAGGTGGTGAAGCACAAGGATTATGCAACACAAAGACGAGCTCGTGCAATGGCCCGGCAAGATGGCAAAGACCCCGACTCTGGTTCCGATTCATCCGACTGGTCGATTTGACCCGATTTGACCCGCTTTGACTCACTGAACTCTCTTTTCTCCTTGACCCATTGACTAACGTTGGTGACGGTTGACGGTTTGACCGTTAGTCCTAACTGAGGACCGGACGAATATTAAGTCGAATATTCTCGACGGAGAAATTTTCAGTGGCCGTGGACGTTTCCGGCCGGATTCGGCCATAATCGATTTTCCGTGAGCCAAAAATTCGAAATTTTCTATGGACTTCTCTCATGGGTGTGAAGACTTGGGCTAGGAATTGGATGGAGAATTGGACTCAAATTTGGAAAGAGAAGGTGAAGAGTTGAGAAAACTTGAATTGGAAATTGAATTGCAAAAGGAAAAGGATTCTAATCCTTGGAAGATTTGGAGAATATTGAAGCCTATAAATAGAGAAGTTTTCTACAACTTCTACACATCTTTTACACACCTCTCTACACACACAATTCTTTTCTTTTCTTATTCTTTGTGTGAACTCTTTAACATGAGTAGTTAATTTTATTGATTGAGGATGAATTCTAGTTCTTAAATATGATTTGAGTTTTTGTTTTTAATTCTATCTTGAAGTTTTTCACATGATTATCGATTGTTTTTACTAATAGGAGTGATCTTAAAGACATTCATGATTGATTGATAGATTGTTTAGAATGCATGCTAAATTGATTTGTTAATTTAATCTAAAGCTAGTGAAAGTTAGGAGATAAGTAATCGTTTCTTGACTCTTTGCATAAGTAGCAAACACGAGACCTTGCGGAGGGATTCCGTGGAGCAATTGTGTGTAGAAACAACGTTAGAAAGTGGACCTTGAGCTAAGAGTTTAACTACTAATATCAACCTAAATTCATAAATCTTAATGCATGAGGAATTACATCTAGGTTGAGCTAATTCAAGGTGGTTTTTTGAATTAGAATCGATAACTCGAGAACTTCCGTGTCTCGGTGAAATTAGGGATTTTGGGGTTTAGCTAAGCGGAGTTTGCTTATCCTACGGTTGGTGATAATTTGTGATTAATAATAACAAGTGGAAAAGAACATAACTTGATTCATTGTTTCGTAACGAAGAAGGATTCCTTGATCTTGTCTCTCTTATTGCTTTCAACTTTATCTTTTAATTGTTTTTGTTTATTTTCTTTTGCTTTTTACACCCCCCTTTTCGTGACAATTTTTACAACTAGAATCTCGTGCTCCTCGTGGGATCGACCTTGACTGCCCTATATTACTTGTTAATTAGGTGGTAAAATATTAATTAATTTGTTGTGGTTACGACACGCATCAAATTTTGGCGCCGATTCTTAGGGAGCAGCGGATGATTTTAGTTGTTTTTATTTTTCTTTTTGCTTTATTCTTGCTTTGTTGGATTCTATTAGTATCTAACTTGGTTTTTGAAACGTATTTCAGCTATCGGTTTTCCATGTACGGTGGACAAGAGCAATCATATTACAACAATCAATACGGTTTTCAACCTCAACATTATGACAACTTCCAACCATCCTTAGGATACAATCAAAACCAATCTTTTGGCTATGATCAAATTTCCTACGGAACATTATGGATATTCTCATACATATCAACAATATCAGTGGACAAAACCGGATGGAAGGATAGTTATGCATCTAATAATTTGTTTTCTAGTAATGTGCGAGACAGAGAATTTGGAATATACTCCTCTTCATCGTGTTTTTCCTTCACTTTTTCCAAAAGAGAGATCTTAGTCTAACGGTGGTAAGCGTGTGAACGTCAGAAACTTGCACGTAAATTATACAAATTGGAAGATGATGGAGACTCGGAAGAGCTTGTCGCGATGAAATTAGTAGGACTATTCATATGGAACTTAAACGACGTCGGGATAAAGGTTATGAAACCGATGAAGATTCTTATTATGGTGAGTCAGAAAATGAAGATGATTGTGTTGAAAAGGACCAACCTTTGGATACTTTTGATGACGATAGTGTAGCTTACTCGAGCCTTGATCTTAATAATGATCAATCACCTATTCAAAAGGAAGAGCTTGAGGAAGATGCATTTATTGCTTGGCAAAAATTTCTTAAGGAAAGATGGGAGTCCGCGGAAGTGTATGAATGTTACAACAATGAGGAAGTTATTCCAACTCAGGATCATAATAACGATCCTTCACCTATTCAAAAGGAGGAGATTGGATATCACTTACCTATTGTTGTAAATGGTGTAACACCTCACAAGAAGATCTTACAATTTATACCGAGGAAGATACTTTAGGGAAGAATGGCCCGATTCCGATGATGAGAAAGTTGAAGAGATGATACTAGAGGATGAAACCACATTCATTGATTTTGTGGAAGACCCAATTGAACTTGCTAATGATTATGATGATACCGAGACTTTGGTTAAGGTAGAAAACGACGAAGAATGGTTGCAAGGTTTAATAGAGGACCACGATATACAAGAGGTAAGTAATTCACTTGAATTTTTAAGGATGAAGAGGATTCTATAATACAAGAATTTTTGAAAGGTTTGTCTAACCCTTTGCCTATTGATTCTTCTCCTTTATCTATTATTGGTTTGAATGTATGTGCTTCGAAAGTATTTTTGGATGATTTTGTTTCTAGATATCCACCATTGGAAACACTTGATGCTAACACTATGCAGGTTTGCCAAGAGGAATACATGGAAGTTCCCGAATTCTATGTTCTTTATACACTTCCAAGTGTGGACAAGAATAAGTGTGGGGAAATTTCTATCGAACGATAATTTCATTATTATTTTCTTGTGCTAATATTTGTATGGAGTTATTGTTTGCAAAACAGGTATTATGGGTGGATCCTCAAATTTTCCGATTGTTAGTATATGGGGAATGAATCTTGCAAGAGCCAAGTCGGGCCGTCGACTTTAAAACAAGCGCTTAATGGGAGGCAACCCATCGGTTTTGTATTTCTTATCTTTTGCTTTTTGTTATTTCTTTTTCTTGTTTCTTATCATGTTAAAATTTCCCACCTTGACTTTACTAGGAGGATTCAATTACATTGAGGACAATGTAAGGTTTAAGTGTGGGGGAGTGGTTAAGCATGTTTTTAAAACAAAAATTACAAAAAAATGAAAAAATTTGAAAGAAAAAAAAAAAAAAAAAAAAAGTTTTACATAAAAATTCCAACTTTTAAAGATTTTAGAGTCCCTAGCATATTTCTAGGTATGTTTACATAGAGATTTTGACCGACATAATTGAACTTGGAAATGTTAGAGAACTACATTCGGATTTGTTGTTTGTTTGAGTGTTAAATAATGGATTTAATCATGCGGTGATGCGAATTTGGTGCGGGGAGAAGTGCGTTATTAGAGTTGCTTTGATCAATCATTAGTGGAGACTACCCGTATTCATATCATGTGAGGCACCGACCATAAATTTTCCATCTACTAAAGAGCTTCTTTTGAGTGTGTGTCACCGTAAGTTAATTAGGGTAGAATGGTGAGCTACCCAACCTCCCACCACTAAAAGCACTACTCTTTGATCTCTTGAGTGCTAATTTTGTCAATCATGAGGGTGACGTCCATGGATGAAAGCTTCCTTCTTGTAGTTCGATTTGCGTTAGCACCATTCTTCTCTCGACAACAACGGATCCATAGAAACACTCTCATCATCAACAAGGAGCGACATCAAAATCTACAAGGAAAGTTGGAAAAGTTTAAGGTTTACAAGCAACGGAACTAAAAAAAAGAGCAAATTTCAAATATAAGTAAAGCAACATACAAATGAGCGGATTTTACATATATGTTGAGGACTTACAATACAATGAGGTAATTTTATATTCAAGTATGAAGACTTATTCATGAAAGCGAAGAAAATTAAAAGGTGAGAATTTTTGAAGTTTATGATTTCAAGACGATACAAGTTGTGAAGAATCAAGCGGTAAAATACTTCTTCCACGGCCATGGTTTATTTTGTATTTAATTTCTCTTGTTCAAAAAAAAAAAAAAAAAAAAAAAAATTGAAAAAAAAAAAAAAAAAATGATGAAAAAGAAAAAAAAAAAGAAGAAAGAAAAACAAGAGAAATATTTGTTCTTATTATTAGTTAATGAGCCGTGGGGAAGGAAAATATATAAGGAAGTTTCAAGCGACAAGGATATTTAAGGTAAAAAGAGTTAAGAATTGTTAAAGATTTATGAAATTCAAGGGTTTATCATCAATAGTTGAAACCGAAGACGAAGACCATGAAGATCAAGATAAGGAGCGGAAGACGTTTCTATTGGATGCCGTGGAGAGTGGTGTTATCATAATTGGCGATCGGATGTGAAGGTGAGTAAGTAATCTCATCCTCGATAATATGGTTGATTTCCTTTCTTAGAGATCGTCGGAAAAATGGTTTTTCAAAATATTAAAAGATGTGGGTTTTTAAAAATATTTCGGAAGTTATCCTTCCCACCATTCAACGTGTCGCAGAATTCTCTCTTCATTCCTACCGCACACATGTGAGAACCATAAAAAAAGTTGTTTTTTGAGTGCAATTATCATAAAATCTTATTTGGTGAGGCAAAAGTCGAGGCGAAATGCTTATTGATCGTTTCTCAAACACGTATTCTCTCATTATGGTGTGGTTATTTCTCACTCAACATTTAAGAATGAGAATATGTTCTTTGGTATTTCTAACTTCTTATTACTAGCATGCGAAACTCTATGTCCTCATAACTTTTGGATGCTTGTGACGCTTGAACGCTTTGAAGTTGTGAGTTTTTAGTTTGATTTGCTCGAGGACTAGCAAAGTCTAAGTGTGGGGGAATTTGATAGGTGTAGAATACACCTAATTTACTATCTAGTAGTTTATGCTTTCTTTGCTATTTTTCTTGTAAATTATGTATTTTACGCTTGTTTTGAGTTTTATAGCTACTATGGAGTCACACGGAGGAAAAGAAGAAGAAATCACCCAATTTGAGCCAAAAGGGTAAAATTGTCATTTAACCAAGAAGAGAATACTATATGGAGCCCAGCCAAGGTTAAGGGAGGTCAAAGAGGTGTCCCTTATCCAAAAGAAGGGAGTGAGAATAGCATAACCTGGGGTGTACTTATGATGGGTATCTTAATCCACCCACACCCTAAAACCCGTAGACCCATACCCGTGCCGGATCCATACCCGCCCCATAAAACTCTAAACCTAAATCGAGAGGAGGTTTTCTTCCTTCTCTTCTTTCACTCATTTTTCACCGAAGGGAGTCTGTGAGAATTGAACCACACGAGAGAGATTGATGAAAATTGTGGAATCGTAGGCCGATAATTTGAGTTCACGGTGGTCTCGTGGTTGGGGAACCGGGAAGGAAGAAGAAGATAGATCCGTGATGAAATACAAGCAATTGACATGAATTGAGATGAGGTTAGGGTTCATAGAAGAATCGATGTTCTTTGGTGAAATCGAGGTTCTAACGATGGAAATTGATTAGGGTTTTGTGGCAAGAATCGGAGCTAGGGTTGGTCTTGGTTTGTGTTTGAGAAATTCAGAGATAGACCGAGATGAGAGTGGAGATCGATTACGAGGAGATCGATGGGGGTTTTTCTAAGCCGCCATTGTTGCTTTGTTGGTCCGAGTGATTGAGAGAGGTGAGGAAATGGAGGCGATGTGCTTGAAGATTGGAGTTCTATGAATTGTGAAATCAAGAGAAGACTTCAAGGAGGTGATGAGGAAAATCACGGGGAAAGAATTAGGGTTTCTCCTAAGCAATTCATGGTGGTTCGATTGGTCATTGAGATCGGGTTGATTGATTCTAAAATGGGTCTCTCGTTGTAATTTGGTTTAGGTTGATGAAACCGAATTAAAATAGCTATGTCTTTTGTGAATTTGGGGGGGAAGTCGCAATGGGTCCGATGGCGGGGATTGATTGTAGGGTTCGGTGGAGCTACAATGTTGAGATTTTTTGGCGGTGAAGTTACAAATATTGCTAGCTCATTGCAAGTCTGCGGAAGTAAAATGGCCAGGCCATGTGGATCTTTGTTGTATTCGAGGTTGCAGCTTTTGGCTTGACAATGCCGAAATGGGTGATTGTCTTGGAATTGAATGAATGTCAAATGCAGGTGCAATGGCTGAGAAGTTAGAGCTGAGCTAGGGAGATGGATTGAGGTGATGGCCTGACTGAGAATGAAGTTTGGCAAGTGACATTGCAGCTGTAGTTGGAATGCAATTGGAAGTGTTGAACTGAGCCAAATGATGGACTGAGTGATTTGCAAGAACCGAAGGCTTGGATCTGAAATAAGCTGCTGTAATGGAGTTAATGGTGGAGTCTTCGAATCTGCAATTGTCTTTGATGGGGCTTGATGTGTTTAAATTGGGAAGTAGCAGCTAGCAGTGGCTTTGAACTAGGTTGGAGTTTGGCAGTGAATGGGTGTGTATGGAATTGTCTAGAACAGGGCAGGTACATGAGTCGCAGGGGATAGCCTCATGGGTTGAGGTGCTATGGCTTATTCACTGTTGGGGTTAAAGGAGCAGTTGGTTCTGGCCTGGTACAAATGGTGGTTGCTGCCATGGAACAATGCAGGGAAGCTACAACAAGCAGCTGAGCCTGGTGGTGTGACTGAGGTGGTGAAGCACAAGGATTATGCAACACAGCACGAGCCTGTGCAATGGCCTGGCAAGATGGCAAAGACCCTGACTCGGTTCTGATTCATCTGACTCGGTCGATTTGACCCGATTTGACCCGCTTTGACTCAGCTGAACTCTCTTTTCTCCTTGACCCATTGACTAACGTTGACTGACGGTTGACCAGTTTGACCGTTAGTCCTAACGGAGGACCGGACGGAATATTCCGTCGAATATTCTCTCGACGGAGAAATTTTCGTGTGGCGGCGTTTCGGCCGGATTCCGGCCACAATCCCAGTTTTCCGGCGAGCCAAAAATTCCAGAATTTTCTATGGACTTCTCTCATGGGTGTGAAGACTTGGGCTAGGAATTGGATGGAGAATTGGACTCAAATTTGGAAAGAGAAGATGAAGAGTTGAGAAAGACTTGAATTTGGAAGTTGAATTGCAAAAGGAAAAGGATTCTAATCCTTGGAAGATTTGGAGAATATTGAAGCCTATAAATAGAGAAGTTTTCTACAACTTCTACACATCTTTTACACACCTCTCTACACACACAATTCTTTTCTTTTCTTATTCTTTGTGTGAACTTTTTAACATGAGTAGTTAATTTTATTGATTGAGGATGAATTCCTAGTTCTTAATATGATTTGAGTTTTTGTTTTTAATTCTATCTTGAAGTTCTTCACATGATTATCGATTGTTTTTACTAATAGGAGTGATCTTAAAGACATTCATGATTGATTGATAGATTGTTTAGAATGCATGCTAAATTGATTTGTTAGTTTAATCTAATGCTAGTGAAAGTTAGGAGATAAGTAATCGTTTCTTGACTCTTTACATAAGTAGCAAACACGAGACCTTGCGGAGGGATTCCGTGGAGCAATTGTGTGTAGAAACAACGCTAGAAAGTGAACCAGCTAAGAGTTTAACTACTAGTACTAAACCTAAATTCATAAATCTTAATGCATTCGGGAATTACATCTTGTAAGAGCGGATTCTCAAGGTGGTTCTTTTGAATAGAATCGATAACTAAGAGAACTTAGGTACTCGGTGAAATTAGGGATTTTGGGGCTAGCTAAGCGGGACCTCGCTATCCTACGGTTGGTGATAATTTGTGATTAATAACAAGTGGAAAAGAACATAACTTGATTCATTATTTCGTAACGAAGAAGGATTCCTTGATCTTGTCTCTCTTATTGCTTTCAATTTTATCTTTTAATTGTTTTTGTTTATTTTCTTTTGCTTTTTACACCCCTTTGTGACAATTTTTACAACTAGAATCTCGTGCTCCTCGTGGGATCGACCTTGACTGCCCTATATTACTTGTTAATTAGGTAGTAAAGTATTAATTAATTTGTTGTGGTTACGACACGCATCACAAACCCAAAATTCTTTCTGAATCAAAAGAAATAGAAAATCGATTCCCATTAACCATCAATTTATTCTTTGATTATTTGTTATCTTAGTAGCTGTGCTCTTCTCATCTATATACCATTTGTAGTTTTCACTTCCACCAGTTCTACACTGGGACAACCACCATTAACAATGGAAGAAAAAGAAAGTTATTTCCCCACTTTTGAAAACTTTTTCCATCAAAAACAAACTATCAAAAACCAACGGAGAGATGGTGATTATGTTGTGGTTGTGGTAGTAACAGAGAGATAGAGGTAGAGATTAGACAGATAAAGTGATGGTGGTGGCGGAAGTGAATGCTTGGAGAAAGAAGCGAAGTAAAGATTAGTTTGATAATTTTGTTAATATTATTAAACTGAGGGGTATGATAGTAAAATGAATCAATAATCACATTTAATATAATCTTTTTAACAATTTTTAAACATAAGTCAAGATTTAAGACAGTCAACAACGGTCAACGTCCGGTCCAGGTACCAAGCCCTAACGTTGGACAAATGTTAGACCGAAGCCTAGTGTTGGACACAATCTGAGTACTAAAGTCTAATTATCCATTTTTATTTTTGTATTTTTTTTTATACCCAACCCGATGCTGGAGAGTTTCGAACTCAGATCGCATGTATAATCACCCAACAACTTTGTCACTGTACTATAGTGACACCTGCGTACCTCTTGTATTGACATTACATGACTAACTAAGTTTTTCAGGTAATCCAATTCCAGTTCATGTGTAGATATTAAGACCTCCTCTAACTTGGTTAGTAATTTCTTGGCCTTTTCTAACTTTGTTGGTGTTTTTTGACCTTCACTAACTCGATTTCTCATCCATTTCCTGTCAAGTTCAAATTCGTGTTTCTATATTTCTCTTTGTTTTTGTTTTCTTTTTTTTAGTAAACTCTGAAGTAAAAATCTTAGTATGTTTTATGTGTTGTAATGTTCTTGGCCTCTAAACCATACTGATAAATATCTAATGTTTAAATGAGATGGAAATAAAGTGTACATTTTCCCAACTTTTTTTAATGTTTTCCAAGTAAATCCCTAGTGTATTATGTTACTTTTCGTTACTATTGTCACCTAAGTTGTATCATATTACCCTTTCTAATAAGTTTCTACTGTAGAATGTCATCGATATATGCACATATCCTTTCTATGCTTATCGCTCTTTTATGTTTTCTCCATGTTAATATCTATTCTTCAGTTTTTGTCTCCAAATTTGTGATCAAAACCCTAGTAGATTCATTAAGTTCTTCGTAGGTTTTACTCAACTGCATGATCGGTGCACCAACTTTTAGCCGGATTCCATGAGTTGGGAACCCAGGTTATTCTAGGTGTTTTAGAACCTGTTGTGAGCTATGAAATTTTGAGTTGTATTTCACTGTAAGTTCATTGTTGTTTAAATCCATATTTAGTAGATGTGTTTGTCTCTTGGTGTAATTCATATCATATGTGGGTTGATCTTTTAATTGTTTTCAGTTGTATGTGTTGCAATAATCCTTTCTTTAAGATATTTTGGATCCCCCATATTTTCTAGTATGTCTGCACACGTGATATTGATGATTGTATATAGGAATTCTTTTTCAGATCTTAACTATGACTCAGTTTTATCTATATTAGCATTTACTTTACCAAAATTCTTATTTACATACTTGAAAAGACGTCGTAATTCCATGTTTACTATGTACATTACGAAATATTGGTTGCAAGAACATGAAATTGAATCTAGTGCAACATTGATCGCGACCTTTATAGATATACTTATTGTGCATTTGAAAACCCATACACCTTCATAGATCTCAACAATTATGTGGATTTGAACATCCTGGACAAATATGGATTGTACGGAACAACATCTATATTGTTTGCTTTGTATCCTTTACGGATGATTACTTCCCTTCCTTCATCGCGTCGGCGATAGATTGGGTGCATATTCGTCAATGATTATACCATCAACATGTTTCTTTGGATATCTCGTCCGTTGTAATTTTCATTGATAATGCACATCGAATACAAACCACATGGACCTTATAACGTACATTTCCGTGTAGTCTCAAATAGAGCCTGGTTAGATTTTTTGTACGTAATTTCGGTATAAAAAACTTTATCAACCTATTCCAATGTATTAGTTGTTCTGTACCATCCAAGCACAAAAGAGCGTGTATATGAGGCAAACCATGTTTTCAAAATTCAATTGTAATATATATGGTATCGCTTTACCAAATATAATTATTTTCTTGATTTCTTTTAGAAATTAGATTATTCTATCGTATCTCTTCAATTCGAAAACACATGCTATCAAATTGGGATAATCTGAAGCATAATAATGTTGTATAAGCTCATCATTAATTTCTGGTCAACTTGATTTTACGATCATTGTCAAGAAGATTTATGGATGATAATTAAAATATGTAATGTCTATTGAATCTTGATAATATCGAACATATGCCTAGGATCACCAATGACTCTCACATTTTATCCCTAGGACTACTCAGAATCTCATGTGTGGAAGAATACATAGAACATAACACATTACATTGTGAGAGAGTATTTTTACTTGTCCCCGAGAACATCTCGATCCAGATGGGTATTTTCTTTTGCCTGAACACTAAGGACATGATTAGTATCTTATATGTAAATCTTCGGTAAAATGGTTCCATACCTTGATCGGGTATTAATGATCCACTCACTTGTTGGAGTTCCCGTGTATCCAAAATCACTTTGAACCCTTGCCTTTTCAAGCTCTTTAATCCTGGCTGCAACCAAGACTGGTAAATGAATTCGAAGCAATATACTCGGATGTGGATACAAAACAATCTTGACAGGACATCATTAACTTCATATGAATCCCTTATATAAAGTCAGAGAGGTTCAAGCAACAAAGGGATTTTTATTTTTCCTTTATGACAACATCTTCCAAAGATTGGTTTCTTGTTGGATGATCTAGTCAGTCTCTCGTCAATCCAATGATTACCCCACCAAAGAGCATGAAATGTACATTTTCTAAGATAATATGGATTGATCAGTCAAAATTCTAATTTATAATGCTTTGTGTACCCACGTAGTCCTCTTCATCTAACGGACTACAAAATTCATCTGAACTATCGGATGTAAAACATTCGGCAGCAACTAATCTAAACATAGACATAGATGCATACAATTGATTTCAGATATCTCTAGAGTCACACCTAATGAGCACAAAACAAAGTACTCCTCTAATTTCAAAAACTCTGTCCTCTATTCTATTTTATTCAGTCTCAGAATTGTTTCCAGCTTCTGTTTATAGTAGTATTTTTGAAATAAGCTCTCTAATATACCCTTAATTTTTTTATATTCATAAATTTATTCTTATATGATTATATAAATAAATATATCCCCCATTCCTTTTAAAAAGAAACTATATTGACTCCAAAAATTAAATTCCTTATGAAGTTTATACTCCATAAATTCGATATCTTTTAATTTTTCTTTTTTATTTTCTATTTACAATCTTCCTAACATTATTAGGTAATTTTTAATACTATCATTTTTATTAACATAAAATAGGTAAATAACTAAGGATATTTAAGTAAAATACTATGGTCTTCTTAATATTTTTAGAAAGTAAAAGCGGATTAAGTTTTTGAAAGGGGAGGGAGTAACAATTTGGCGGAGAAGTTATGTGTGTATGTATATTGAACCCAAAGCCCTAGCAGCTAAACTCACAGGCCCCATACTAATGTCAGCAATCAAATCGTTGGGCGGGCTGCTTGAACTCCACAGTACGTACCCGCAATGGAACCACTATTCTTTTGGACCATCGGTCTGCGAACACGACAAAGTCCACAAATATAATCATTAGGATTCTTGCAAATTATACAAAAATAAAGTCCACAAATATAATCATTAGGATTCTTGCAAATTGTACAAAAATATTCACCTGGCCAGTATCCCATCCAAACTTGCTTTATTGCTACTAATTAACAATAGGTAACCACATCACATGCTCGATAAGTTGATAATATTGGTTCAGATAGCAATTCAAGTGCAATTGAATATGTTGATGTACTAACCCATCCTTGTAATATTGAGGTAGAAATACTATTGATGGGAATTAGTCGTTGTCATTAGGTCATGTATGACACTGTTGCTTGCAATGGTGGAAAACATTTGTTGAAGAGATGAAGCTTTTAAAAACACCTCGGATAGACAACCCTTGATAAAAATGTTGCCATACCCATTTGACAACGACTTCTCTGGGTTGTCACAGGTCGTTTTTGTTGTAGTGATAATCATGCTTCTAGCGAAGTCGGTTGAATCTGATAAACACAACAATCGAAGATGGGTCTTCCAATGTTGATTATATGTTGGCTTTTTTCTCAATGTGTGTCCTCTATAAATAAAAATATGCAACAATACATCCATAAATTTAGCAAAACCAATCGATCCAAACAATTAATTAGTGAGAAACGCTCATAATCAAACTTACAGCCAAAATTTTGCAAAATCTTATTAGCAAAATTGTAGAAACATACAAATTTAACCCACACAAAGAGTAAATTAATAATTCGAAACAAAAACAAATAAAAAAACCTTCAACTCACATGTGGTTTCAATTGATTATTTAATGCCGTAAACTTTTAGAAAGATATGCAATGTCTTGAAGGAGGTGAACAATGATTCACATTTTTGAGTGGTAGTTGCTAGCCAAATATAGATGGTTAATTTTCAATATTGTTAAGCCAAATTGTACCTACAAAAAAAAAAACAGTAAAAAAGATTGGTCAAACGCATAACGAATGACTATTAAAAATATTCGAACTATAAGTTAATTACAGTACTTTCAAAGCAAAAGATATATGGAGACCTTACTCGAAGAGAACCACCTTGAGTTGGTTCTCTTCCATGATTAAAAGTTTCATTTAACATTAGAGGCCATGACTCCATCAAGCTCAAAAACCTTTGTAATGTTTGTTAACGTGCCTACCATCTTGCCAGAGTATATATTCTGCTAATCAACACTTCCAACAACTGTAAGACATAAAATAATTACATGGTGGTGTAGGAAATAACATTATCTCGGGGCGTTAGGTATAAAAAAGGATAATTTAAAATCATAACATCACATAGACGAATGTTGAAAACCAATTTGTTGACATGCATTACCATGATCAAGAAAAATGACGATAGTGGATCTTAGACATTCACATATTCCACAAATTTTATGACCTGAAATAAATATTTCATCACGATAAACCCATAACATTCAAACTGACGGGTGATGATGCAGACCTTTTTCACAACGAAACCCATAAGTGAAGTCACACGCCTAATCTTTCTACAGCTTGCGGGAACACGTTCAGAACATAAATTTGTAGGATCAAATAAGACACTATATCGAGCATAAGACTCGATTACACAAAACGTACAAAAAAAGTAAAATAAACATCATAAATGACTGGAGATTCCTAGCTGTATTAAGAACCTTTCGAACCCAATTCTAAGAACTAAATGAGAAATTATGAAGAAGAAAAAAAAACAACAACAACAACATGGAAGAATCCAAAAAACTCATAATACATAGAGATATAGCCACTGCATGCTTACTAATCTTCATTTGTTACGAAGCGCTCTCAGCAATTTCATCATACCGGGAGCAAATAGTAACTTATCCTCTGCAATAATTAACTATTGTTTCTCTTGCTGTATCCGAAATTATATCTGCACTCAGAGCACTGACTGCACTGCATATGACTTCTTCAAATCTCCTAATTTATTATTTATTATAAAGAAAACACAAATATCAGCAGCATTAGACATCATCTTGCAGCATTAGACATCTATTGGTTGAGCTTTTTGTTTCGTACTTACTTCCATGAAAAAAAAACGTTTATAAAAATGAAAAACAAAGAAATTTGTACCATCCTAATAAAGGTAACAATTGCAGTAAAAAATGGGATACTGAATGGTTAAATCCAACACCGATTAATTTTCTTGTAGTGTCTCATCCATCCTCTTTGAGAGACGTCATAGAAGTCTACACCATGATAGAGCAAGCAGACAAACTATGTATGCAACTGAAAAATGATCCCTCAAGAAGATTTGCGAATAACTTCAAATACACTGATCATTGACAGCTAAAAAGCGGCATTCAGCAAAACTAAACAAAACAAAAAAAATTAACTGAGGAAAAATAATGGTCAATGACTCGGTTGTACGAATCATAAGATCATGGTTAAGAAATAACCTAAATATGAAAATTGAAAGAAATTATAATAGTGAAATCCTAAAGGGTGACCTCTACATCACTATATATACATAGCAGTATTGTATATGATCTCAACATAGACTATTTTCTTGATCTTATGACAGTTCCTGTGTAGTTTTAACGTTACCTAGTTGGAGTAAATGGTTCCGTCCCTTCATCTTCTTCGCAAGTCAAGGACGATGATGTCCAAATTTCAAGTTTAAGTTACATTCCTCTTAGTTTCTTGATTTTCTTGTCCTTCAATTCTG
This sequence comes from Papaver armeniacum, assembly GCA_023531295.1. Classification (NCBI taxonomy): domain Eukaryota; kingdom Viridiplantae; phylum Streptophyta; class Magnoliopsida; order Ranunculales; family Papaveraceae; genus Papaver; species Papaver armeniacum. The sequence continues at coordinate 78,240 of JAJJWW010004210.1, forward strand.
CTTTGGAGGAACTCCATATATATCAATATAGTTATCATCAGAGAGGCAAATAAAACTCTAGCATAATCCTTGTTTTTACAGAAAACAGAGAGTAAAAAAAAGCAAGGGACGAAAATCAGTAACACATATACTTCTTGTTTCGCAACATGTTTGCATGCATCTGTGTAGAACAAACACTAATGTCAAAATTCCTTTCGACAACCTTTCGATATGTGAGAGAACTCTATTAGTATGGTGTGGGTGTCACTGAACTATACATTATTTGTGGTTTCATTCATTTCTTCATATGTTTGTCGTTAATTTTGAGAAATACCGTCAGTAATAAACTATATGTTATTTAAGATTAGCAATGATTTTGGTGCTTGATATGTGCATCTAACCTTGGTGTGGTAGTGCTCATGTATGTTGGGAGCTGCTCCTTGTCAGGAATCTGATGGTACCTACATAAACAGGAAGTTTACCACAAATTAGCTGCATTAAATAAATAGACCCAAACAGCAAATTACAAATCACATACCTTGAAAAATTAAGGTGGCCTCAATATCAACCACTTCCTAGGCCGACCAATAAGCATCAGCTAACCTAAAATTTTTTAGTCTTCCTATAAGTTCCAAGAAAAACCAAAACAATTTAGGATTCTGATAGGTGTTGTAAACACCGTGATATTTATCTATTGTTTATGCTTTCTTTGCGAGTTTTCTTGTAAATTATGTATCTTATTATTATTTTTGAGCTAATCAGGTACTTTAGAGTCATTTGGAGCAAAAGAAGGAGAAAGCATTCATTTGGAGCGAAAAGAGCAAAAAGATCAATTGGCTTGCGAAATATATTTGGAGCGAGCTAGGTTGTGCAGAAAGAGGTGATGAACGAACTGTCGGTTTCCCAGAACTAACAATTAAGAAAGAAAAAATAGGCTGTCAGCTAGCTGGAACTGACATGCAAAATATCACTTCAGTGGCCCTTATCTTAATGTACCGGGTGCCAATATCAACTCTCATTCCTACACATAGCCAAAAATTCAGAGAGATTAGCTTTTATTTCTTCTCCTCCCCTGAAACCGATGGCGGTTGCTTTTAATGGCGAGAAACGGATGATGGATTGAATGGACATTGTTGGCATAGTGGGTATGAATTAGATCTGGTGCATCCAGTTGTTGTTGTCGATTTGAGCTGAAATTGAGATGGAGAAGAGGAAATTAAAGACCAATTTGAGAGATTGAGAATTCAGAAGCTAGGGTGACTATGAGGTTCAGCAATGAAGAATTAGGGTACAGATTCATTATGAGAATATGATGAAATTGAGATAGTGATTGAAGTCTGGATCGAGAGAGAAGAACTCGAAGCTTGCTGATGCCATTAAGGTTTGCTGCTGCTTAATAGGGGAACTTAAATTTGATGAGGGTTTGATGAGATCGTTAATCAAACAAGATCTTTCTATGCTGAAGATGAAGATTTGAAGTAATTGGAGCTGAAATTGAAAGGGGGTCTTTGTTGAGAGAGAAGGAATCGAAGTTAGGGTTTATAGAAAATGTTGGTACTGTGTAAACAGGGATAAAGAAGATGGAGGAAAAGGGGATAAATTGAGAGAGAAGGAAGAGATTGTTGATTTCTGGTACGAATTAAGAGATGGGTCCTATTCAAATTCATGCTACAACAAGAAGCATAGAGATGGGAGATCGATGCTCAACTGTTGGTGGAGAATCTGGTGATGCTATGAAGAGATGATGGTTTATGAGAAGTCAGGTGGGATATGAATGTTCTGCAGCTGGTATTGGGATGAACTTGAATTGTAGGTTGAGGTTTATGTGTTGCTATATGCAAATGGGGTTGTGCAGGCATGAAGTGAAGCTGGTGTTGCTGGGAAGTTGAGAATGGAAGAATGGTGATGATGGAGTATTGTTAGTGATGCTGGTATGAAGGCAGAGAAAGCAGCTGGTATTGGCCTAGGCTGCAGTTGATGCAATTACAGAGTGATGGAGCAGTCGAGTCTGACGCAGGAAATGGAACTGGTGGATTAAAAATGCAGTGGAATTGCAGTTGTAACACAGAGAAGAAGGTGGTGCTTTAAGTGGCTCGATGGGTTCAATTGAGAAGAACAAAGAGATGTCAGAGGATTGTTGCTAACTTTGCAACTGAGTTGAGGGTTAGCTGAGCTTGAACTACAAGAGAGTTGCAGTTGGTGGAGTGCAGTTACAGAGAATGACGCCTAAATTGCGGAGATGGGTCTGTTGAATTATGGATTTTGAGTTCGATTTTTAGAAGTGTAATTAGATGTTGTTCATGGCAGTTGATTTAGAGATTTCGGACAAGGAAGAGAGGATACTGGTGGATGTTGCAGGTGCTAGTGTAGTCACAGCCAAGAACTGATGCTGTTGGAGGTCTTAAGTGCAGTGGTGATGATGTTGGAGTTGTGGAGCGTAGAAGGTTGCAGACTAGCTATGTGTGGTATTTCAATAGTGAGCTGTGAATTGATGGGATGGCTAGGAAGAAGGAGTGGACTGGAAATTGCAGGTTATGATGTGAACCAGATCTATATAATGAAATGGGCTAATGAACTGATTACAAGGGAGCAATGGTGGTGGCACTGAATTGCAGTTAGTTTACAGGGATTTGTGGTGCACGGGCTATCTGTGACTGAACTGCAGGTGAGAAGATGTTTCTGTTGCTGCTTCAAGGAGATGGGTGATTTTACTGTTGGTGGTGTATGTGAGATGCAAATGAAGAACTCAGAGCTGACAGGCTTAAGGTAGAGCTTATGTTGCAGATAGTAGTGCAAGGAGAAGGTTACAGGTTATGCAGTTGTGCTGGTAATAGAGCTAGAATTGCAGCTGAGTTAGCTGTAGAGTGGTGGAAGCTTGAGCTGGAATGACTTAGATGAGTTACACAGGGAATGATGGAGGAAGCAGAAATGTTGCTGCTACAGACAAGATGGTGGTTAACAAGAATGGCAGCTGAAACTAGTAGAATTGTGTGGAGTAAGTAATGAACTGAGTTACAAGGAAGTTGAACAGGTCATGGAGTCTTGTGGAGTTGTGCAGCTGCAGATGAGCAGTTTTGTGTGCAATGCTCAGGTTGCAGAGCTGAAGTGCAAGAATGAAGCATCAACATGGCGCATTAATGAACCAGCCTGTGCAAGATGGCATTGGCCTAGCTGAGTTAGCCTCTGACTCAGACATTACTTATCTGACTAGCAGCTGACTCATCCTATGACTGAGTTGACCAGATGACTCGGTTGTGACTCAGTTGGCTGGTCTTGCTTTGACTCATTTAACCGGTGATCGGGTGGACTTTGCCGGTCACCTGAGCTACTTTCCGACGACTTCTCCGGCCAATTTCCGGCCATAATACCAGTTTTCCTGTGACAGTTTTTGGGGCATATTTTCTACATGGGTTTTTCTCACATATGGGCTTGGTGGACTTCTATCTATTGGACCTTTGAGACTTGACCTAATTTTGGAAAGCAAAGCTATTTAAAGGGAAGATTTCTACAATTTTTAACACGTTTTATTCTTGGAACTTGGAGAGGGCCGCTTTTGTTTACGCTACTAGGGCTTGCTTTTGTTCATCTTCTTCTTTTCAATTAATATTTCTATGATGAACTCCATAGCTATGAGTAGCTAATTTAATATTATTGGTTAAGGATGTAGTCATATTTCTAAAACTTGTGCTTGAGTTATGTATTAGTTTTCTCTCTTGATTATCGTTTAAATCTCTACTGTTTTTAATAATCACATGATTGATGTATTGTGATAGGACTAAGATGTTTGGTTTGTTAAGTGGCCAATTAATTGAACTTGCATCCTTGTCCATAGCTATTTTAGGGTTTTTCATCGAGCGATAACCCAGAATACAAGTAGCATAATATGTTTACGGTTTGTAGTGATACACTCTTGTAATCATATGTAGAGTTTGACCATTGTCCGAATTGTTATGCGCAATGTATGACAATTGCATTGATTAGCCTATTTCTGAAACTTAATGCTCCTAGGAATTGAACTTAATTAGCGCAAGGCGTTAGGTTATTCTTTAGGTAGAATTTACATACGCAGCTCTAATGTGTGTGTTGATAAACTTAGGAAATTAATAGATTATCTTGCTCTCTTGATTCTCTAGGCTTTTGATAATAAAAGAGATTAAATTGTAATTCTAATTATATATTCAAGCACATGTTTAAGATTGAAGATGAATTCCTTGACCAATATCGTTCTCTCATTGATTACTTTCTACAATTTACTTTGTTTTTGATTTACTTTTATTGCTTACATAAAAATCAGAAATCCCCCCAAGTGGTTACTTTAGGAAATTGATTACATAATAACTATAATTGCCTCTATGTGGAAACGAACTGTTTCTTATCATATACTTTAGAAAAGTGAAATTATTTTTGACGATGTCAATGATCAAATTTTGGCGCCGATTCTAGGGAGGCATACTGGATAGTTATTAAGTTTTTAGTTTCTTATTTTTGTTTTTGCTTTTATCTTTGCTTCTTGTTTTCTTGTCTTGTTTCTCACTTGTTTGCGAGAATTGTTTTCAGGTACCTAATCCCTGGCTTCTAAAGATTGGAATTATCCAAGGTGCGGGATAGCTACTCGAAGAGGCACAACACTCCAACCAAGTCAAGACACAACAAAAGAACAAGAGTTGGAAGTAGAAGAAGAGACTTTCCAGCAAGAAGAAGCAGTTTTAGAACAAGAGGTTCCGGGTGAACAAGAACCACCTTTTGAAGAAAAAGAAGAAGCAATGGGTGATGCAAATCGTTCACTCAAGGATTTGGCTTCTCATAGGCTTGATACACAACAGGGGTGTATTCAAAGGAACTCTACTTTTGAGATCAAGCCGGGGTTGCTTAAAGAATTATCAAAGTTCCATGGCATGGTGAATGAAGACCCAAAAAAGCATCTTATGGACTTCCACACCATTGTCATGGCCATGCTTCCAGCGGATATTGAGGCGGACGGTGCAATGTTGAAAGTTTTCCGTTTCTCTTTGATGGATAGTGCTAAGGATTGGTTGTACTATTTGCCTCCCGGAAGTGTCACGACATGGAATGGGCTGAAGAAACTCTTTTTAGAGAGATATTTTCTTCATCAAAGGCTACTCAAATTCGAAAGGAGATTTGTGGGATGAAGCAAAATGTGGGAGAATCCTTATATGAATATTGGGAACGATACAAGAGATTGGTGGCAAGCTGCCCTCACCACCAATTCAGTGACGCCATGATCATCCAATATTTCTATGAATGGATCCAATCAAGTGATATGAATCTTCTTGACGCTGCGGGTGGTGGTGCACTAGTGAGCAAGATGGTTGCACAAGCTAGAGAGTTGATTGAAAACATGGCGGCAAACTCCCAACAGTTTGAGGTACCTATTTCTAACTCTAAAACTCCGGTTTCTACTTATGTTCCTCCTTTACCTTTCCCTCGCAGATTTGAAAATTCCAAGAAGGTGGAACTAAAAAAGGAGATTTTAGACATTCTTAAGAAGATCCATGTGAACATACCACTCATAGATGCAATTAAGCAAGTTCCAAAGTATGCAAAGGTGTTGAAGGACTTGTGTACCAATAAACAAAGGCTCAAAGGTAATGAAGTGCTTAGTGTGGGGGAGAATGCTTCGGCAATCTTACAACACAAACTCCCACTTAAATGCAAGGATCCCGGTAGCTTTGACATTCCCGTCACAATTGGTAACACCATATTTAACAAAGCTATGTTGGACTTAGGTGCATCCGATAATGTTATGCCCGCATCTATGTACAATTCACTTGATTTAGGTCCTCTTAAAAAGGGTGGAATTGTGTTGCAATTAGCCGATCGTTCTAATGTCTACCCAATGGGTATTGTTGAGGATGTTCCTGTGCAAGTTAATCAATTAGTATTTCCAGCTGACTTTTGCGTGTTAGAGATGGATGAAGGTTCACCGGACTCGTCTCTTCCATTGCTACTTGGGCGTCCCTTCATGAAAACGGCGAAAACCATTATTGATGTTGACAAGGGAACGCTAACTATGGAGTTTGATGGAGAAATAATACGTTTCAACATTTTCGAGACGATGAGATATCCTAGTGATATCCACTCTTGTTTCTCCATTGATGTGATGGACACATTGGCGCAAAAAATGTTTGAGTTGAATGGTATTGATACTTTGGAAACCGTGCTCACTACACCTATTGACGATGGTTATGAGTATGGTGATGAGATTAAAGAAACCCTTGGTTCTCTTAACTCATTACCGGAAAAATCAGCAATTAAGAATATTTCATATGCTTCTTTACCTCGCAATGATGAAAAGCTTGTGCCTTCTATTGTTAAATCTCCAAAGTTGGAATTGAAACCTCTTCCAAGTCACTTAAAGTACTTGTACTTGGGTGACAAGGAAGATTTACCTGTGATTGTTTCTAATGAGCTTAGTGAATTACATGAGCAACAACTTCTAAGGGTGCTAAGGACGTACAAGACGTCCATAGGATGGACAATCGCCGATATCAAGGGTATAAGCCCTGCCGTTTGTATGCACAAGATCCGTATGGAGGACGATGCAAAGCCTACAAGGGAAGTGCAACGTCGTTTGAACCCTCTTATGATGGAAGTTGTGAAAAAGGAGATACTCAAGCTTTTGGACGTGGGTGTTATCTACCCCATATCCGATATCAAGTGGGTAAGCCGGTACAAGTAGTACCAAAGAAATCAGGTGTGACGGTGGTGGAAAATGATAAGAACGAACTTGTCCCAACTCGTGTGCAAACCGGTTGGATGGTTTGTATTGATTATAGAAAATTGAATGCCACTACTAGAAAAGATCACTTTCCTTTACCATTTATTGATCAAATGCTTGAACGTTTAGCTGGACACTCTTACTATTGCTTCCTTGATAGCTATTCAGGTTACAATCAGATTGTGATAGCGCCGGAGGATCAAGAGAAAACCACCTTCACTTGTCCGTTCCGTACTTTTGCTTATAGAAGGATGCCGTTTGGATTGTGCAATGCTCCAGCTACCTTTCAAAGGTGTATGGTAAGTATCTTCTCAGAATATGTTGAAAACATAATCGAAGTGTTTATGGACGATTTTAGTGTCTTTGGTGATTCATTTGACCTTTGCTTGAACAACTTGTCTCTAATCCTTGAACGATGTGTTGAAACAAATCTTGTGCTAAATTGGGAGAAGTGCCATTTCATGGTAACTCATGGCATAGTTTTAGGCCATATAATATCTTCTAAAGGCTTGGAAGTCGATAAATCTAAGATATACCTTATTCGTGCTTTAACCCCTCCCACTACGGCGAGGGAGATACGTTCTTTTCTTGGTCATGCATGTTTTTATCGTAGATTCATAAAGGACTTTTCCAAGATAGCAACACCACTTTGTAACTTATTGCAAAAATATGTGGTTTTTAACTTTGATGAAAAGTGTATGGCGGAATTCAATCATTTGAAAGAACTTTTGATATCAGCCCCTATCATTAAACCACCGGATTGGAGCAAGCCCTTTGAGCTTATGTGTGATGCTAGTGACTATGCGGTTGGTGCGGTGCTTTGGCAGCGTGTGGGGAAGATACCTCATGCCATTTATTATGATTCTAGAACGTTAAATGAGGCCCAACAAAACTACACAAACACTGAAAAAGAGTTGTTATCCATTGTTTTTGCCTTAGAAAAGTTTCGCTCTTATCTAATTGGTACAAAAGTTGTTGTCTTTTCTGATCATGCAGCGCTTAAGTACTTGCTTACAAAGAAAGAGGCGAAACCGAGGCTCATACGATGGATTTTAATCTTGCAAGAATTTGATATAGAGATCAAAGACAAGAAAGGAATTGAGAACACCGTTGCGGATCACTTGAGCCATCTTGATGTGGACAAGGAAACTATCCCGTTGCGTGAAAGTTTCCCGGATGAGCAACTATTCTCGATTGTATTTGGAGAACCATGGTACGCTGATATTGTTAATTACTTAGTTTCTAAACAAATCCCAAAGAACTTGTCTCGTGCTGAGAGGGACAAACTTAAGAAGTTAGGAAACCAATACATATGGGATGATCCATACTTATGGAAACATTGTAGTGACCAAGTAATACGTAGGTGTGTTCCCGAATTTGAATTTAATCCTATCTTGTCTTTTTGCCACTCATATGCTTGTGGAGGACACTTTGGGAGTAAAAGAACCGCTCTCAAGGTACTAGAATGTGGTTTCTTTTGGCCAACTTTGTTTAAGGATGCACATGCATTTTGTACCACATGTGATAGGTGCCAAAGAACAGGCAATCTAGGTGCTCGAAATCAAATGTCACAAACTATTATTCAGTTTGTTGAGGTTTTTGATGTATGGGGAATTGATTTTATGGGCCCTTTTGTCAATTCTAGTGGGAATTATTATATCTTGCTTGATGTGGATTATGTCTCGAAATGGGTGGAAGCTAAGGCCACCCCAACTAATGATTCTAAAGTTGTTTCAGATTTTGTGCAAGCTAATATATTTGCAAGGTTTGGCATTCCAAGGGCTATAATTAGCGATGGAGGTTCACACTTCAAAAATAGGTTCTTGCAAAACTTGTTAAGGAAGTACAATGTGTCGCATAGGATTGCAACACCTTACCATCCACAAACAAATGGACAAGCCGAGGTTTCCAACCGAGAGGTGAAATCCATTCTAGAGAAGACGGTGAATCCAACGAGGAAAGATTGGAGTTCGCGACTTAGTGATGCTTTGTGGGCGTATAGAACCGCATACAAGACACCTATTGGGATGCCTCCCTTTAGGCTTGTTTATGGTAAACCTTGTCACTTACCCGTGGAAATTGAGCATAAGGCGTTTTGGGCTATTAAGCAATGCAATATGGAGTTGGATGGTGCTGGAAGGCAAAGGAAGTTGCAACTTCAAGAGCTAGAGGAGATTCGCAATGATGCATTTGAAAGCTCACGGATTTACAAGGAAAAGACGAAGGCATTTCATGATAATATGATTACAAAGAAACAATTTTGCATTGGGCGAGAAAGTGTTTTTGTTTAATTCTCGCTTGCAATTATTTCCGGGTAAATTAAGGTCACGTTGGATTGGACCTTTTATTGTGACTAATGTGTTTTCTCATGGTGCAGTGGAAATTCGTAGTTTAGCTACAGGAAATGAACTTAAAGTGAATGGGAACCGGTTGAAACCATATTATGAGAACTTCTCTTCGGATGTCGTGGAAGGATTTAATCTTGTGGAAGTACTCCCTCTGGAGGAGTCGTAGAAAGCAAGGAGATAGTCGGGCTGACGACTTTAAACCAAGCGCTAAATGGGAGGCAACCCATAGGTTTTGTATCTCTTATCTTTTATTTTCTTTTCTTGACATGTTTTTACTTTTTCTGATTTTTTTTTTTGTCACTTTTCATTATAAGTATTTCCCACCTTGACTTTCTTTGGACGATTCAATTTACATTGAGGACAATGTAAAGTTTAAGTGCGGGGGAGTGGTTAAACATAATTTTTCATAAATTTCCAACTTTTGTGTAAAATACAGTAGAAACTCTATAAATTAATGTTATCGGGACCATCAAAATTTATTAATTAAGCGAGATATTAATTAACCAATAAATTAATAATTATTAATTTATACATTAATTAATACTTTATTAACTTATAGATAAATTTCATATCAAATAATTAGTTTCTATACAAACAAAATACCATATCATATCTTTTATATTTCCTATATAAATACAATATCAATATCAAATCATATTTTTATAAACACAATATCCAATCATATTTTTTATTTTCTATCTAAACACAAGTTTAGACAATTTGGATGAACATACAAACAGTGAAATCACTCAAGACTTGCAAAATTTGATCGAGAAGTTGGGCTATCGCAATTCAATAAATGTCGAAGATGTCTAAAATTATCCGGAAGAAAATGAAGTTACACAGTTGTTAACCGATGAAGAAATAATCGAGAACGTTATGGGAACTGATAAAGATGTGGAAGAAGATGATGAAAGTTCTACGATAGAGCCCCCTTCACGAAACGAGGCTATTAAAGCGGCAATCGCATTGAATAATTTCTTGCTGAGCTATGAGAAAACAACACCAAAAATTCTTACAATGATAAGAAAATTTAGGGATGAAATTCAATGCGATATTTATTTTAGCAAAATACAGAAGACAATTAAATCATTTTTCAAAAAATCTTCGTAAATCAAAAAACAGAATATACATATATATATAATGCATTATTAATTTGTATTTCATATGGGGCCTATATAGGTAATCAAAAAAGTATTATCTTATAATTTTAGCGAATTATTAATTTGGCACGTTGTCCCCGACTCGGGACCGGCCAAAAATATATTATTTAAAAGAGTTTATTAAATAATCGAGTATTAATTAAAAGAGTTTCTACTGTAGTGAATAAAAAACTCCAACTTGTGGTTAGTTTAGAGTCACATAGTATACATGTCGCTAAGATTACATCGAGATTCTCATAAGAGTGATTGAACTTAGAGATGACAGAGAACATGATCGGGGTTCTTACTTGTATGAGAGTTAAAGTTGGATTTAACCATGCCAGTGGCAAACAAGGTGCATACTGAATTCGGTATTAGAGTAGTGGTCCCCTATAGTGGAGATTACCCATGTTACATAATGTGAGGCACCAACCTTCAATTATTTGTACCTGTCTAAATATGTGCTTTTAGAGTGTGTGTCACCGTACGTAAACTCCGGATAGAATGGTGAGCTACCCAACCTCCCACCAGTAGAAGCACTATTTTGATCTCTTGAGTGCTATTTTGTCAATCATGATGGTGACATCGAATTGCTAACTTACATACCACTTGTAATCTTGTTCGCAGTTAGCACCATCCACTTTATCTCTCTCTACACCAACAGGTCCATAGAAACACCATCATCATCAACAAGAGGAGCATCACAAATTCGAAGGAAAGTTGAAAACGTTCGAGGTTTACAAGCAACGGTACATAAATGAGCAGATTTCAGATTTAAGTAAAGCAACAAGATAAGGAGCAGAATTTTTATAAGTTGAAGACTATTGTATAAGAGCGAAGATTATCAAGATGAGAGTTCGAGAAGTTTATAATATCAAGACATACAAGTTGTGAAGAATTGAGCGATAAAGTATTACACCATGGCCTTTGTACTTGCATTTTTATTTATATTTGTTTATTTGTATTTCATCTTCTCTTATTTCTAAAAAAGAATATTAAAAAAAATAAACAAAAAATAAACAAAAAAATAAAAAGAGAGACAAGAAAAATTCATCGTATCATATTTTGGGTTTGTATAGTTCGTTTTTAGTTTTGTATTCTTTCAATAAAGCCAATGGAAGAAGGAATATCTACAATAAAGTTTCAAGCAATAAGGATTTTGAAGAAAAGAGTTATATTGTCAAGATTCTTTGAAGTTCAAGAGTTATCATCAAGAGTTGAAGACCGAAGACGAAGATGAAGAAAAAGAATGAAGACCGAAGACGTTTCTATGGATGCTGTGAGAGTGGTGCTAGCTGCACGTCGAACGGATAACAGGTAAGTAAGCATATTCCCACCTTCGTTAAGTGGTTGATTTCCTTTCTTAGAGATCGTCAGAAAAATGGGTTTTCAAAAATGATAAAAGATGTGGGTTTTCAAAACATTTCGGAGGGTTTTGCCTTCCTATCATTCAATGTGTCGCAGGATTCTCTCTTCACTCCTACCTGGACACATGTGTGACCCATAAAAAAGCTGTTTATTATTGAGAGCAACTTCATAAAACCCTTTCTTGTGAGGCAGATTCGAGACTTTTGATCACTCTGAACCCGAATTTCTGTCGAGAAGGGATGGTTATTTCTCTCTCAACTTTTAAGGATGAGATTGTGTTCATTTATATGTCTAACTTCTAACGACTAGTGTGCAGAATTTCTATGTCTTCTTAGCGCGTTGGATGCTATCATTACGGAGAACTAGTAAGTTGGAAAAATAGGTTTTGTGGGTATATCTCTAGTAAACCCTCACGAGACTATAACTCGTCCACTAGGGACACCTAGTGGGTTTAAAGGCTTGTTAGGGGTTTAAAGGCTTGTTATACGTGCTAAGTGTGACCGTAGCCTCGACGACACGGAGTTGTATGTATGTTTTAAAGTTTGTTTTGTTTGATTTGCTCGAGGACTAGCAAAGTCTAAGTGTGGGGGCATTTGATAGGTGTTGTAAACACCGTGATATTTATCTATTGTTTATGCTTTCTTTGCGAGTTTTCTTGTAAATTATGTATCTTATTATTATTTTTGAGCTAATCAGGTACTTTAGAGTCATTTGGAGCGAAAAGAGCAAAAAGATCAATTGGCTTGCGAAATATATTTGGAGCGAGCTAGGTTGTGCAGAAAGAGGTGATGAACGAACTGTCGGTTTCCCAGAACTAACAGTTAAGCAAGAAAGAATAGGCTGTCAGTTAGCTGGAACTGACAGGCAAAATATCACTTCAGTGGCCCTTATCTTAATGTACCGGGTGCCAATATCAACTCTCGTTCCTACACATAGCCAAAAATTCAGAGAGATTAGCTTTTATTTCTTTTCCTCCCCTGAAACCGATGGCGGCTGCTTTTAATGGCGAGAAACGGATGATGGATTGAATGGAGATTGTTGGCAGAGTGGGTATGAATTAGATCTGGTGCATCCAGTTGCTGTTGTCGATTTGAGCCGAAATTGAGATGGAGAAGAGGAAATTAACGACCAATTTGAGAGATTGAGAATTCAGAAGCTTGGGTGACTGTGAGGTTCATCAATGAAGAATTAGGGCACAGATTCATTATGAGAATATGATGAAATTGAGATAGTGATCGAAGTCTGGATCGAGAGAGAAGAACTCGAAGCTTGCTGATGCCATTGAGGTTTGTTGCTACTTAATAGGGGAACTTAAATTTGATGAGGGTTTGATGAGATCGTTAATCAAACAAGATCTTTCTATGCTGAAGATGAAGATTTGAAGTAATTGGAGCTGAAATTGAAAGGGGATCTTTGTTGAGAGAGAAGGAATCGAAGTTAGGGTTTGTAGAAAATGTTGGTACTGTAAACAGGGAGAAAGAAGATGGAGGAAAAGGGGATAAATTGAGAGAGAAGGAAGAGATTGTTGATTTCTGGTACGAATTAAGAGATGGGTCCTATTCAAATTCATGCTACAACAAGAAGCATAGAGATAGGAGATCGATGCTCAACTGTTGGTGGAGGTTCTGGTGATGCTATGAAGAGATGATGGTTTCTGAGAAGTCAGGTGGGATATGAATGTTCTGCAGCTGGTATTGGGATGAACTTGAATTGCAGGTTGAGGTTTATGTGTTGCTATATGCAAATGGGGTTGTGCAGGCATGAAGTGAAGCTGGTGTTGCTGGGAAGTTGAGAATGGAAGAATGGTGCTGATGGAGTGTTGTTAGTGATGCTGGTATGAAGGCAGAGAAAGTAGCTGGTATTGGCCTAGGCTGCAGTTGATGCAATTACAGAGTGATGGAGCAGTCGAGTCTGACGCTGGAAATGGAACTGGTGGATTAAAAATGCAGTGGAATTGCAGTTGTAACACAGAGAAGAAGGTGGTGCTTTAAGTGGTTTGATGGGTTCAATTGAGAAGAACAAAGAGATGTCAGAGGATTGTTGCTAACTTTGCAACTGAGTTGAGGGTTAGCTGAGCTTGAACTGCAAGAGAGTTGCAGTTGGTGGACTGCAGTTACAGAGAATGACACCTGAATTGCGGAGATGGGTCTGTTGAATTAGGGTTTTGAGTTCGATTTTTAGAAGTGTAATTAGCTGTTGTTCATGGCAGTTGATTTAGAGATTTCGAACAAGGAAGAGAGGATACCGGTGGATGTTGCAGGTGCTAGTGCAGTCACAGCCGAGAACTAATGTTGTTGGAGGTCTTAAGTGCAGTGGTGATGTTGTTGGAGCTGTGGAGCGTAGAAGGTTGCAGACTAGCTATGTGTGGTATTTCAATAGTAAGCTGTGAATTGATGGGATGGCTAGGAAGAAGGAGTGGACTGGAAATTGCAGGTTATGATGTGAACCAGAGCTACATAATGAAATGGGCTAATGAACTGATTACAAGGGAGCAATGGTGGTGGCACTGAATTGCAGTTAGTTTACAGGGATTTGTGGTGCACAGGCTATCTGTGACTGAACTGCAGGTGAGAAGATGTTTCTGTTGCTGCTTCAAGGAGATGGGTGATTTTACTGTTGGTGGTGTATGTGAGATGCAAATGAAGAACTCAGAGCTGACAGGCTTAAGGTAGAGCTTATGTTGCAGATAGTAGTGCAAGGAGAAGGTTACAGGTTATGCAGTAGTGCTGGTAATAGAGCTAGAATTGCAGCTGAGTTAGCTGTAGAGTGGTGGAAGCTTGAGCTGGAATGACTTAGATGATTTACACATGGAATGATGGAGGAAGCAGAAATGTTGCTGCTACAGACAAGATGGTGGTTAACAAGAATGGCAGCTGAAACTAGTAGAATTGTGTGGAGTAAGTAATGAACTGAGTTACAAGGAAGTTGAACAGGTCATGGAGTCTTGTGGAGTTGTGCAGCTGCAGATGAGCAGTTTTGTGTGCAATGCTCAGGTTGCAGAGCTGAAGTGCAAGAATGAAGCATCAACATGGCGCATTAATGAACCAGCCTGTGCAAGATGGCATTGGCCTAGCTGAGTTAGCCTCTGACTCAGACATTACTTATCTGACTAGCAGCTGACTCATCCTATGACTGAGTTGACCAGATGACTCGGTTGTGACTCAGTTGGCTGGTCTTGCTTTGACTCGTTTGACCGGTGACCAGGTGGACTTTGCCGGTCACCTGTGCTACTTTCTGACGACTTCTCCGGCCAATTTCCGGTCATAATACCAGTTTTCCGGCGACAATTTTTGTGGCATATTTTCTACATGGGTTTTTCTCACATATGGGCTTGGTGGACTTCTATCTATTGGACCTTTGAGACTTGACCTAATTTTGGAAAGCAAAGCTATTTAAAGGGAAGATTTCTACAATTTTTAACACGTTTTATTCTTGGAACTTGGAGAGGGCCGCTTTTGTTTACGCTACTAGGGTTTGCTTTTGTTCATCTTCTTCTTTTCAATTAATATTTATATGATGAACTCCATAGCTATGAGTAGCTAATTTAATATTATTGGTTAAGGATGTAGTCCTATTTCTAAAACTTGTGCTTGAGTTATGTATTAGTTTTCTCTCTTGATTATCGTTTAAATCTCTATTGTTTTTAATAATCACATGATTGATGTATTGTGATAGGACTAAGATGTTTGGTTTGTTAAGTGGCCAATTAATTGAACTTGCATCCTTGTCCATAGCTATTTTAGGGTTTTTCATCGAGCGATAATCCTGAATACAAGTAGCATAATATGTTTACGGTTTGTAGTGATACACTCTTGTAATCATATGTAGAGTTTGACCATTGTCCGAATTGTTATGCGCAATGTATGACAATTGCATTGATTAGCCTATTTCTGAAACTTAATGCTCCTAGGAATTGAACTTAATTAGCGCAAGGCGTTAGGCTATTCTTTAGGTAGAATTTATATACGCAGCTCTAATGTGTGTGTTGATAAACTTAGGAAATTAATAGATTATCTTGCTCTCTTGATTCTCTAGGCTTTTGATAATAAATGAGATTAAATTGTAATTCTAATTATATATTCAAGCACATGTTTAAGATTGAAGATGAATTCCTTGACCAATATCTTTCTCTCATTGATTGCTTTCTACAATTTACTTTGTTCTTGATTTACTTTTATTGCTTACATAAAAATCAGAAATCCCCCCAAGTGGTTACTTTAGGAAATTGATTACATAATAACTATAATTGCCTCTCTGTGGAAACGAACTCTTTCTTATCATATACTTTAGGAAAGTGAAATTATTTTTGACGCATACGACAGCGATCAGATTCATAATTTGTATGAGAAAGATAAATTAGTAATGATAGAGACGACCTAGAGTGGCTAACTCAAATCCCTGAATCATCATAATGCGAGGCTAACCTGTGTAAGGTTATTGTCTCTTTTGGAATGGCTAAAATAGAAGATACAGTCGGGGCAGGAACAATGTTAGGTTCAATATCGATAAAACAACAAACGCAAAGTCATTGAGTCTTTCATATTGTTAATAGAGTAAAAAATATGTTTGTTTTTACATTACAAAAAATATGCTTTAGAGCATCTTTTGGATAAAAATGGCCATACAAAATGTATGAACTACAGAAAGCACTTGTAGAAGTGGTTACATCGCATCATTCAGTCCCCTAGAAGTCTAATGGCCAAAGTAAGATAGATATATATACGATTATGCAGTACCTAGTGGCTCTAGCATGCATGCTCTCTCTGAAAAACTTGCAAATGCAGATACACAATAGTCCGGAGAAATTAATATGACTAAGAACTTACTTTTTTTTTTTTTGCATATAGATAAGATAGAGTACGATTAAAAAGATCTCAGAGGGAAGAAAGTGGAATGTTCATGATTTTTTAATGGGAACTTGATATATGTTTCCCTGACAATATTAAGTTTATCGCTTGTCTAGCTCCTCATATAGCTGAAAGATTCTTCATGTGCTCTATCTATGTATGTTGCCTGCTCAAATGAAAAACTAATATGAATTCCTTGGTAACCAATAGCAATTAATATCTTTGAGCACCTCAATTATAATGGTGTAGGTATGCAAAATCACCTCCTATACTAACAAATTTCATAACTGCGGTGATTGCTAGATACAAAAAAGACCTTATCGAGCAACCAATAATGATCTTAATGAAACAATAAGATGTTCTTTATGACTTCCTACATCCCATCACCAATTTTCTTGCCTCCAATTTTAATTCAACACTTCTAACCCTTGCTTTAAGAGTGGTTGGACGAAAAAGTAAGAAAGTGGTTGGAAGAACCATCGGAGATACAATGAGGAAGATGCATGGATTCATATCGATTTAATTTGCTCAAGCCTAATAAGATATTCCGGTTGAAGGGAATAATTTTAAAGTTAACGGAGATCAAATTATAATGGAACTTTAAACAAAGAAAATCAAATTCATAACGACAAAACAAAACAAAAAAGCATCTTCAATTCACAACATGTTCTTTCTCGAATCAGTTCGAGATAAAACTCTAAGTTTCAATTTTTGAAATCATTACAAAAAATAATTATTCTTACCAAAATCCCTGGAAAGGAAGAAAACGGACCTTGAATTGGAGAAAAGCCTATGCTTTGAATTGGTATTAGCACAATGATCTTTCAACCATGCGAGCGGTTAATGGCTGGGCATAAGAGTTACAAACCCTAAATTGTGCTATCTAAGACATCCGTATCACTCCATACATATATATAAGATAAGAAAAAATCGGTAGTACGAATTGTTAAAACCGCAAGTTTTTTTAGCCGTCCAAGCAAAAACTTCATCCGAAGCTTCCCCACCGCCAGATGAGGGCCCCAGTTTATGTCGTCCGTCTGATAGCCCTAGCTGTCATGGAGACAAACCTCATACCTTTTCATAACAATGATATTAATCCCAAACATTTGGGTTTATCCCTATAGTTTAAGGTTCGGTTTTGAACTAAAAACTATATACCAAGTGTATAACTTGTGGTTGCTATCTTCTTGACAATTTTTGTCTATATTAGATCACGCAAGGTATATGACTTATAGGATGATATCGAAAAAATTGTGGTGTACTTGGTACCCTCATTGTTCCAGTTAGTAATCCAGACTTCTTAGTTAATTGAGTATAAGTGTTCCAGATTTGTGAGGTTTGCTGGACTTTGTTTATTGCAAACAAATTTCCAAACCTGTAATATCCCAATTCGGCAGGTAAGGTCGCCGAGTATAATATAAGTAATAGTTTGTATTTTCCTAACACCGTGACTTTTTCAGCATAATTGGCTCCTGAGTTGGCAGAAAACTCAACAGTTAAACTTCCTAGGGCGAGAGTAATCCAGTAATAGGCGACCTCCTGAGAAGTTGATGCTGGATTACCGGAACGGTACTTGTTGAAAACCCCACATGTCGGACGACCGCAGTGGTTAAGTGGGGACAATATCGTTGGAGGTTCGGGTAATTACAAATTGTATCAAAACCGACGACGGATCACCTGCCGACGGTGGAAAGGTGTACTGGATGGGGTTGGTCCAGGTTGTCTCATGAGAGTCACGGAGCATCGAATATCTGGGCTTGAATATATTCTAGAGTCGAAGACGGATCCAATTTAAAGTGGTGGTATTGTAATATCCCAATTCAGCAGATAGGGTCGCCGGGTGGAATATAAGTATGGTTTGTCCTTTCCTAACACCGAGGTCTTTTCAACACAATTAGCTCCAAAGTTGGCAGAAAACTTTGCAGTTAAGCGTGCTCGGACGAGAGTAATCCAGGGGTGGGAAACCTCTTAGGAAGCTGACGTCGGGTGACCACAGCAGTGCCTATTAAAAATCCCACACCACCGGATGACCATAATGGTTAAGTGGGACAATATCGTTGGATGGTCGGGTCATTAAAAAACCTAGATCGAAAGACCAGAAGGAAAATCAAATCGGCTTATTTGTTAGAGGAAAATTGGTATTAAAAGAATTCACTTAGGTTGAAGCAACTGTTAGGATGTAAAGGACGTCAGCTAAGGGAATCAATTGCATAAAACCTTGCGAGGTTCAAGAGACGTAAGGAGAACGACTGCAGTTGAATTGCTTGGAGGGTTAATTCGGTTTCAACTACATTTTAGTCCGAAGTCTGATAGTAGGCTAGTGTCTTTAGCGTTTTAATACAATTTGGTGTTCAAAGTTGTACGAGGTCCTGTTTTTTTTTTTGCATGTGCAGTTTTCCTCGTTAACAAAACTTCTGGTGACTTGTGTTTTTCCTTTTCCCCGTTATATTGTTTTATCTTTACAATAGGAATAACACAAGTATTACGTAATCTATCTAGGTATTTTAAGTCCTTATTAATTGTGATCAATAACGAAACTTGTTCTTACTGAATTCGTATCTTCAAAGATAGAATACGAGTTTCATACGTGTCAGAATTCAGACCCTCTTGATACGGATACGACTAGATTGATCTTGGGTATTGATTTATGAGATCGCCCAATAACTCTTCTACACAATCATGTTCATGGAAATCTTAGTTTAGACATATTGATTGTGGAATAAAAATAAAAATTCTATATATGGTTACAACTAAAGATGTCTCAAAATTGCATCTGGAAGGGGACCGCATCAATGTTGTTAAAGCTGTTAATGGATATGTGGAGAACGTGTCTTGGACAACAACAAATTTAATTCTTGACCGTTTAAGTGGACTTAGAAGTAAAAAGCGGAAGTATACTCATAAAAAGAGATCAACCAACTTAGTAGCTGATATACTCGCTAAATATGGAAGAACGAGTTTAAACTTTACAAGTTGTCCTGTTATTAATTAGGATACTCCTCCAGATATTGTAAACCCTGTACTGAAGGAAAATATATCTCATGTACAACTTTAGTTAATAAATCTCTCTCTTATAAAAAAAAGAGACTAACTTCGAACATCAATTCGGGGTACGAAAAAGGTTCGAAATGGCAAACGTATGGGTATTGTTCGTTTTAGCGAAATGTAAATTCGGTCCACTATTTGGTTAACGATTTGTGATTCGAAGATAATTTGGAACGTCATACGTATGTATGTAATTCGTTTTAGAGATTCGAATTTGACATATATTAGCCTGTAAAAAAATCATTTTTAACATAATCTCTTCTTAGATACTATGATTTAATTATTTAAATGAACTATATAGTATAAGTATAATCATTAGTGTCTGCCCATCTCTATACTCTGGGTGTAGCTATCATTCTGTTACGTTCTGTTAGTTTCCGTTAGTATCCGTACATTTCTTTATTTTCCGTTAGTCACTGCAACTACATGTGACAGTCTGTCTTTGTATGCCTTTCTATATAAAGGCCTTGTACTCTCTTGTTTGTGTGTGTGTGAAATACAATCATTCTACTCCACTAGTTTTCTCCATGGTATCAGAGCCGATCTGGGCCTGATCACCTTTCTCTAGCTTCCGCCATTAAACCTGCAAACTAAAGCTTTTGCACAACTCAAATTTTTCTCCTTTAGTCATGGATTCAAGTATTACAAAGGTACCTCTTAATACAATATCTAGTATAGTACCGTCTAAACTTCAAGATCACAATTTTCTCACCTGGAAAGCTCTTATTCTTCCTTTATTCAAAAGATATAATGTTCTTGGTTACATTGATGGATCTAAAAGATGTCCAAACAAGTTCGTTTATGCTCAAAGAAATGCTGCTCCTGAAGAAACTATAAATCCTGCTTGGATCAAGTAGAATGAGGAAGATCAAACCCTCATCTTATGGATTCAGTCAACAATTTCTGAAAGTGTGATCTCTTATGTTGCTGGACCGAGTACATATTACGATCTTTAGCAATCAATTGAACCGAGATTTGCTGCAATCTCATCTACACACATCATTCAACTCAGAACAAAGCTCTCCTCCATGAAACAAGGTAACAACACTATGATTAATTACCTCAATGATGTCAAGAAAATCTCAGATTCTTTATCAGCTGCTGGAGCACCAATCTGTGAATCAGAAATGATAGTAAGTGTTCTTAATGGTCTTAGTTCTGCTTTTGATTCTTTCTCTATATCCATCCGAGTTAGAAATCCACCTGTGACATTAGGAGAACTTCATAATCTTTTATTAAGTGAAGATATCGTTTTAGCTGATAGATCTAAGAATGCTGTTAATTCTGAAGAAGCAAAAGCTTTTGCTGCTTTTAGAGCTCATTGATCTTATTCTCAATACAACAATTTTCGCCCTAATTCTCAGCATCACTCAAGACCTCAGTTTCGATCTTATCACCCATCTACATCATCTGCATCTTCATTCCCCAACAAAACCTACACTACAAATCCATTCACTCCACCACCTAATCCATCTCCAATTCTATCATCTTCTACTGGAGCTTCAATTAACATGAAACCTCACCGACCTACTTGTCAAATTTGCTTCAAATTTGGTCATTCAGCCATAGAATGTAACCAACGCATGAAATTTGCATATCAAGGTCGTCCAATTCCATCTAATATTCATGCCATGATGGCTACTGCTGATGTTCTTGGTGAAAACCCCTGGTACTGTGACTTTGGAGCTACAACACACATCACATCTGATGCCTCAGATTTACAAGACTTTCACTCATATCATCGTACTGAGCAGATCACTACAGCTAGTGGAGAAGGTATGCCAATATCAGACATAGGTAATTCTACTAAATTCTTACTCTCCAATTCAGTACAACTACCTAGATTATTACATGTGCCTACAACTTCACATAAACTGCTCTCGGTACATAAATTTACCAAATATAACAATTACAACATAACATTTGAGGGTGATAACTTCTTTGTGAAGGATCTCAAATCTGGAGGGAACATTTTCCAAGGGTAGAGTGACAAAGGATTATATCCAATCCACTTAACATCTACAACAACTACAAGTTCAGCTGATACTTCACCAACTTCACCATCATATGCTTTATCAACATACACTACTCTTTCTGATGTCAAAGTATCATCTCATATTCTTCATAAAAGACTTGGCCATCCATCATTTCAGTCCATGCAGAGAATTACTCATTTGTTCAAAGATAGTTTGTCAAATAAACCTTTTGTTTGTAGTGATTGTCATTTAGGAAGAGCTCATAAGCTCCAATTTTATATTTCTGGGTCTGAGTCTACTTCACCACTTCAGTTGCTCCACCTGGATCTTTGGGGACCTTGTCCTGTACTTTCTTGTAATGTTTTTTCTTACTACTGCAACATCATTGATGATTACAGTAAGTATTGTTGGGTTTTTCCTCTAATAAGAAAGTCTGATTTCATTACAATCTTTAACAATTTCAAACTTCAAGTTGAGAACTACTTTGATTTAAAGATAAAAGTAATCAGAATTGATGGTGGAGGGGAATTCATTAACACTGAACTTAGCTCATATCTTGCTATTCATGGGGTTCAACATCAATACTGTTGTGCACACACACCAGAGCAGAATGGTGTGGCTGAAAGTAAACACAAGCATCTCATTGGTATATGCATAACTCTTCTTATACAATCTAATCTTGCTGACTGCTACTGGTTTGATGCTCTACAAACAACAAATTATCTAATCAACAGACTACCTGCAGTCTCTATTTCATTTAAGTCTCCTTATGAAATGTTGTATGGTAACACTCCAAATTATGCTTCCTTGAGGGTTTTTGGTTGTGCCTGCTATCCATGGCTCAAGCCCTATACTCACTCTAAGCTTGAACCAAGAAGCAAAGTCTGCATCTTTCTAGGGTACTCTTCTACTCAAAAAGGTTATAAGTGTCTTGAATCCTGCTCAGGAAATATTTACACTTCCAGACATGTCACTTTTCATGAAGAAATTTTTCTTACTCTAACTATGAAGCTTGACAAGATATCAAATTTAACAATTCAAGTCTCACAACTACACTCTAAAGATTTGGTTCAACTTTCTGCTTCACCAACTGCTTTACCAGAGTTTGACATTACTTCTTCAAGTGAATCTCCAGCTGCTACTCCTTCAACTACTGAATCTCAAGCTGCTACTACTTCAACTACTTCATCTACAACTCCATCAACTACCAGCTCCTCAGATACAGTTGTGGATCCTTCATCATCTACAATTATTACTTCACAAACTTATCTTGTTAAAAATGCTCACTCCATGACTACTAGAGGCAAAAGAGGTACTTTCAAGCCCAAACCACCAAAAGCTCTATTAACTACCAAGTATCCAGTGCCTACTTGCTTCCTTACTTCTATTGAAGATTTTGTACCAACTTCAGTTACTCAAGCTAAAAAGAATCTAAAGTGGCTCAAGCCTCTAGTTAGTGAATGTACAACTCTACAAACAACATGTACTTGGACTCTTGAACCTCCTCATCCATCACAGAATTTAGTTGGATGCAAATGGGTCTTTAAGATCAAGAGAAATCCAGATGTACAATTGATAGATTGAAGTCAAGACTTGTTGCTAAAGGATACCATCAACAGGAGGGCATTGATTGTGAAGAAACTTTTAGTCCAGTAGTTAAGCCTACTACTATCAGACTTGCTCTTACTCTTGCTGTTCACAATCATTGGCCTGTGAAGCAACTTGATACAAGCAATGCATTTCTGCATGGAGATCTTAAAGAAGTTATCTACATGACACAGCCACCAGGCTTTGAGGATCCAACTAAACCAAATTATGTTTGTAGATTGCACAAATCCATATATGGTCTCAAGCAAGCTCCAAGAGCTTGGTATGAGAAACTTATGGATGCTCTTATCTCCATTGGTTTTGAAACCTCTCAAGCTGATACTTCTTTGTTCACACTCAAGCATGGGACTCTTATCATCATCATTCTTGTTTATGTAGATGATATTCTCATTACTGGATCATCTCTTGAAGCTTGTAATTAGGTCATCTCTCAACTCTCAACATTCTTTCATGTTAAAGACTTAGGCCCAATTCATTATTTTCTAGGCCTTGAGATCAAGAGAAGTGACACATCTATGCATCTCTCTCAAACAAAATACATTCTTGAATTATTAAAGAAGACACATATGTTAAATGCCAAGCCTTGCTCCTCTCCAGCCATTGCAGATTCAAAAATGAGTAAATTTGAAGGTGAACCATTGTCAGATGCTTCAGATTATAGGTCTCTTGTTGGTGCTTTGCAGTATGTAACCTGGACTAGACCAGAAATCTGTTATGCAGTTAATAAAGTTTGTCAACACATAAGCAATCCAACAACAGTTCATCTTGTAGCTGCCAAAAGAATACTTAGATATCTAAAGGGGACTCTTGATTGTGGAATTGTTTTACAACAAGGTCTTACTGCATTATCATCCTACTCTGACTCAGATTGGGCTGGTAATCCTGATGATCGAAGATCTACCAGTGGTTTCTGTGTTTTCTTTGGAGGTAGTCCCATTTCCTGGTCTTCTAAGAAGCAAACTACAGTTGCACGTAGTTCAACAGAAGCTGAATATAGGTTTTTAGCCTACACTGCAGCAGAGATGCTTTGGGTCTGTCAACTTCTAAAGGATTTCAACGTGTTTCTCTCTACATCTCCCTCTCTTGGTTGTGACAATAAAAGCTCTATCTCTGTTGCGTCAAATCCAACACTTCACAATCGCATGAAACATGTGGCCATTGATTATCATTTCATCAGGGAGTTGATACAGAACAAGGTGCTGCGGCTTTATTATGTTTCTACAAATTCTCTGGTTGCAGACATTTTTACAAAAGGACTCAGTGCTGCCATGTTCGAGTTTCTTCGACACAAGCTGAGAGTTCATTCACTTCCTCAGCTTGAGGGGGATAGTACAAGTATAATCATCAGTGTCTGCCCATCTCTATACTCTGGGTGTAACTATCATTCTGTTACGTTCTGGTAGCTTCCGTTAGTATCCGTACATTTCTTTATTTTCCGTTAGTCACTGCAACTACATGTGACAGTCTGTCTTTGTATGCCTGTCTATATAAAGGCCTTGTACTCTCTTGTTTGTGTGTGTGAAATACAATCATTCTACTCCACTAGTTTTCTCCACTATACATATGATATATGCATTACAATCGTCAAATAATATTTATGTTGGTGGTATTAAAATAAGATTGATGTATGTAAGATTTTAAAATGTAAAAAATATAATAAAGAAATTTTTTTAATGATGACGTGACAAAAAATCATACAGGTTGTATGATCCTGTAATTTATAAATACACGTATAATTTGTTTTAGACTAGAAATTCTAAAAACTAAATCGTGTTCTAGATATACGAAAGATATATACGGATTCGATTTATACCATATCCGTCAATTATACTGATATATCATTGGCAAATTGACAAGGATCCACATATTATCCAATGGAGATTGACGTTCCTACTTCCTCTTTTACTTGGGATTTTTTTTTTTTTTTTTTTATATTTAATTTTTTTCTCAAGCATACATCAAAATGTTGATACATCGTTGATGTGGCAGTGTCACGGGGTCATTTTCATCTTTAACTGGCCAGCTAAAAGAGTTTCATAGGGGTCCACAGTTGGTTGTTTATGTGGCCAAAGGCCAAAACAAACAAAATCAGGTTGAAACAGTGCTAGCTGTCCGATACAAGAGTAAGACTCAATGCTCGATAGCAGAATAGTTTAGACTAACGCACCACTAATACACTATTGCACCACTAGAAGAAAAGAATAATCTTCACCTTATAAAAGACTAGGAAAAATCCAACCATAACCAGACCAAATAATTACTTACTTGCACGGCTCTTGCGCATAAACGTTATACTCCAATTATAACTTTCCAGTGGTTGAAGTGATCCAGTTTTTGAAAAAGATACATAATTTCTTCAAATGGTGGGAAAAGGTTTAAGAAAAGTTTTCCAAGGAGTTTTCGTGAAAACTAAAATTACCTTTAGAAACCACAAGTTTTCTTTGATAATTACGGATTGCTTACTTTATATTGCTCTACTCGAGTGTTTTAAGTGCTTGATTAGTTGCATTTGACTGTAGCAAACTAGTTTATCTACCTATTTGAAGTGGGAAAAGAAAATGATTTTAAGCCAAAGTCCACCTAAACGTACTCAAGCGCATAAATAACATGGTGAACATATATTTTTTAAATGCATAATGCCGAGATACATTTCTATAGCAGTATATTTAGAGGTTGGTTTAAAAATGCATGTTCATTGTGCATTGGATGGCGTGATAACATTAGTCAAAAATAAAATAAAATGGAATCTATACTGAACATGCAGTGTTAAACTAACAGATTGCCGAGATACATTTCTATAGTAGCACATCTGGAGGTTGGTTTAAAAATACATGCTCACTCTGCATTCGGACTCATTATTCCAAAAAAAAAAATGAAATGAAATGTATAAATTCTTCACCGCGTAGGTTTGTGCCTGAAAAAGTTGTCCAATTTTACGGGACAAACCACTGGTGGTGGTATAGTGGGATAGCAACACGTCTCGCTGAGAATTTGGTATACCATGCTGTAAAATACCTAGTCCACGCACTTTCCACCTAATCTACTGAAAGAAAAAGAAAATGAAAATAAAAAAATAAAATACGATAAATTTTCCTAACAAGCCTACTGAACTTTGAAACAACACACGCGAGTAGAGAGAGAAAGAAGACGACCTGATAAAACTTACTACTTGTTCTTCTTCTTCTCTCATTTAGTGGTGCGGATTAAAGATTGAAGTTTCCCCTGATTGATTTTGATACTTGGGAATCTAGAGTTTCTATTGATTCAAATGTTTGGTATCCAAAGTGGTTCTTCTAGTATTATTATAATCAATGACCATTTTTGATGCCCTAATTTCAGTTGTTTTTTTGAAAAATGTCGGCCGAAAGAATAAGACCTGGAGCTGGAGTTATGAATACTGTAAGATTTTCTCATTTTACTTTGAAGATCTAGCTTTTCCACTCTTTCAATTTATGTTTGCTTTAGGTCTTCAACATCTATAATGTAGAATGTATATGTTTTTGTTTCATTTTTCCTTTTCATTTTTTTTTATATATTCATTCGAAGCTTAGAACTGTTTACTGATGCTTGCAGGTGGTTTTTGAAGGTTTTGTTTCTAACTCAACGAGATATATTTTTTTGCAGGTTTTCAAGAGTGGTCCACTTTTCATTTCGTCAAAAGGTTAGATGATAATCTTTAATTTTATTATGGACTCTGGATTTTCTTTTTAAAGAATTTGAATGTATCTTAAAGAGTATGCCCTAGTTTGTAAATGCTAGCGATTTCATATTTCTTTAAGAACCAGTGGACTATAATTTAGGTTTTGGTTCGTAGTTTGACAATATTATCTCAACTTGCAATACAACTCCAAAATTGATTAGCCACTGTAGTTTGATTATTCGTACCGGTATTAGATGTTGATATGAAGGACTTTCTTTCCTTTGTGGGGGATTTAGTTGCAATGCTAGCACCCTGATTCCCTCCTTTATCTGGGATTTGAAATCATCAGTGCAAGGCTGAAAGTTGAGTAGTTTAACTGTTTACGAATTGTGTTGCGAAAGGAGGATGCAGACAGTAACTAAGGAATTAGAGGTGTCAGCTATTCACTAAGATTAATCACGTTAAGATTAATTAGGTGCAGTGACAACTTCAACCAGCTGTCATTTACACGCAACAAAGCACCAACCCGTTTTCTACATCCGGAAACAGTAAATTACGCCCACTTAGGGAGCAGGTTCTTGGAGAAAGAACCTGAACACTCATGCAATTTGCACGATACAGTCATACAGCTATTCAAGTACTGAAAACTGTTTGAGAGGATAAGAAATGGAGAACTATTTGATGGTGAAACACAAATATAATATTATAAGAAGGACATAAGAAGGACACGTAAATTGATTAAAACTGTAGGCATAGGTATCAGGTATGTATATGGTGGCAGATCCTTTGAACCAGCATGGTTTCTGTTTCTTTTTGCTTGGTAATGAGTTGAAAATATTTTAGGTGATGTTTGTATTGTGGCCCTTCTATCTTCACTAATCATGTTAGAGAACTAGTTGTTTCAGATTCATGCACTGAAGGGTAACATACTCGAGCAATAATTTGAATAGTTTTCCAAAGAAGAACTCTCTGTTGCCTAAGGTTGTTCAACTATCTATTCTTGCAGCATGAGATTTTTCTAACATTATCCAATCTAAGAAAAAAGGAAATTTTATTGGGATTGGGAATTACAGGATATCCGTGAAGTGAGTCAGTTATCGGTTCCACTAAGATCTTCTTTTGGATTGTAAACTTTTGCTGTAAAGAAAGGTCTGCCTGTTACTTGAGATTTAACTTTTCCCACCTATATTGATTTGCAACTTCTAACCAGTAAAATTCTTTAAATACGTATTAATGTGGGGGTTTCATGTAACTCTTGTTATTTAAAAAAATTGACTCTGAGATCTCTTTTGAATTTTATTCCATTGTTCAAGAGAAAACTAAATCAGTAAAGTTAAGTGAAATTTATCCAATAGACCAGTCTATCTGGATTATTTGGCTTTGGGTGGTGGTGATAGACTGCTAAGCTAAAGCCATCTCCCTATTGCTTGTTCAACTGTTTATGTTTCATATACTGCTTCCCTTTTTGACTTGTATTGCTATGGGGTGAAAGTGTTAGATTTGATTCTAGTCTAAGGTATGTCTTAACTGTTCTCTGTATCTTGTTTTAGCTGAAAGGATCCTGATAAATTTTCTTGCAACACTTTCAGGGATAGGTTGGAAATCTTGGAAGAGGCGTTGGTTCATACTCACTCGAACATCTTTAGTTTTCTTCAAAAATGATCCTGTAAGTATCAGCTCATGATTTCCCTGTCAAAATAATAGTGTCACTTCGTAATGCTTTGTCATTATCTTTGATTGCTTAATTATTTGTACTACTATGATTTGTGCTCCCCTAAGTGCTTGCTAGTTTCTCAAAACTTCATTTTGACAAACACCAAAGAAGAGTTCTACAGAGAAAATTGCAGTATCTATTTAAGGTCCAACGAAATGATTTTGAGCTTCTTGTGTTACCTGGGATTGCCAAACTCGAAGCTCCAGGATGATTACTTGACACCAAAACAAGAATTGAATCGCCGATTCCCAAGTCTAACCCACCTTATAATTATTGATACTGTGATGTCTAAGTCTCATTGATGTGGTGCACATCCCATCTTAGATAAATAAACATCATGATCTGCTTAGCTTGTCCATTGTAATTGTTAAATGTCTTTATTTAATCTGGATACAAAATATAAACACAGTTTAGAAAAGCCTACTCTTTGTATACATTGCATAACATAGTGGAATTACCCATTCTTGGTTACTTATCCTTTTCTACTTTTTTTTAATTCTATTAGGGTTTCTACCTGGAATACAGTGGTTAATTATTCTGAATATTGGACTAAAGACACTTTAGTGTTTCTGAGTTGGTGGCCTAGCCTCTTTCAAACTTAAAGTTTTATTAAAATCTGGGAACTGTGTTTCAGCTGTCAAAATTGTCTTTTAAGGTCTGAACTCTGAACATGGCATATTTGTGATTAGTTGAATTCCTGTATGATTTCTAAAGTTACGTCATCAAATGAAGTATAATATCTTTTCTGTTATCTTTTTAAGTTTTTGTTTCTATTTAGATATAGGGTTCTGTTCTCTCTAAAGCTTTTCCAGTTTTATTTATCTATTGATCCATGTTGAAGGATTACGGTTATGCTATGTGTCGGAGAGGGTTAGAGTTGCATCACCTGCTTACAGAACCTAGAAATGTCTTCATTCTGAAAAGAGAAAAGTTCCTGATAGTTCCAAGTTAAAATTCCATTTTAGGTTTGCCATGATTGTATTTATTAGGGCTAATTATAGAACCACATCTTATTGGTAACTCAGTTTTCTACTTTCTAAATTTGTATCTAGCTTTGTTGTCTCTTTAGTTTACTGCATATTATTTAGCTAGAAACAATTGATTGGGCGAAGAGGCAGTTATTTTTAGAAGCCGCTTGAGCTAATATGGATATACATGCGTTGAAATGGTTGTTTTGTAGAGTGCTCTTCCCCAGAGAGGCGGCGAGGTTAATCTGACTCTGGGTGGTATAGACTTAAACAATTCAGGGAGGTAAGCACATGAGCATAGTGAAATACTTTAGTAGAAAGTTTGAATTCTTGGGCTGAAACATGATAACATGAATATTATTTGCAGTGTTGTGGTCAGGGAAGATAAGAAATTGTTGACTGTATTGTTTCCTGATGGGCGCGATGGGCGAGCGTTCACTCTCAAGGTGTGGCCTTCATTCTTTTGTGCACATGTTGTATGATGCGGTGGTGCAATACGTGCAACATGCTCCTCATGCCATCAGTGTACTTATGCTTATATTGATACCTTCTCCTTTTCTGGTTCCAGGCTGAGTCGTCAGAAGACTTGTACGAGTGGAAGACAGCACTGGAGCATGCTTTGGCACAAGCACCAAGTGCTGCACTGGTCATGGGACATAATGGGATTTTCCGGAATGACACAACTGATACAATTGAAGGATCTTTCCAACAATGTTAGTAGTATTTAATAAAGTTTTTCTGTTATTTTATGCCGGTCGATTGCCCTTATATTGTAATGTTAAATTACTCTAAAGCTTTTAAGCATTTAATCAGGGAGAGATAAGCGGCCTGTCAAGTCGATGGTTGTTGGACGGCCAATTTTGCTGGCGTTAGAGGATATTGATGGTGGTCCTTCGTTCCTAGAAAAAGCACTTCGCTTTCTGGAGGTATTCGGTAAGTTTACATGATTTTGGCCAAAGTTCTTGTTGTTCAGACTCCTCACTAGTGAATTATGTAGTTGATTTTTGAGATCTGAAGCTGGCTTGATTTATCAATTGGTCTTAGAACATTCATGTGGTTATATTCTTTGCCTTTATTTCGGTTTAGAATGAAAAATTCTTGTCAAAATTATCACTAGAGACTAGAGTCCATCCTATGCATTTCCACTGAACACACCAAAAGCACCTATCGCACTTGGCAGGTTAACAGCCAGGATCGTGCCATAAGGGAACAAATCTGGTGGGATCCTACCAAGTTCCTTTCCAATAGGGAAGACTCGTAGTACTGAACTGTTCTGTGCTTGGAAGGAAGATAAGAGCACATATTTGCATGCAGCATAGTATTATTTTGTAAATAAGTTGTATTCTCACAGATAAGTTACAGCATTACTGTCATTCTTCCTCTTAACAGCGAACCTACTCTTGTGCTGTTTATTTTGGTTCTTATGGTGCTATAGCACCAAAGTTGTGGTTGGCAATGTTGTGGTTGGCAACTTTGCCAAATGTAACATTTTGCATAGCACCAAAGTTGTGGTTGGCAACTTTGCCAAATGTAACATTTTGCAATCTATTTGCTTAACAGGAATAAAAGTTGAAGGAATCTTGCGGCAATCAGCAGATGTTGAGGCTGTTTATCACCGGGTCCAAGAATATGAACAAGGTATAACTACTAATTGTTTATTATTAATAGTATGACCAGGACCTTCCATTACTAGTCGAACTTTTACTTCTTTTTTTTTGGTAATTACATTTTTTTGGGTCCTGTCAGCTCCCACCTTACCACATAAGAAAAAACAAAAGGTAGAATGGTAAATATTTATTTGTATCTTCTTCCTGCACATGCCTTAGTTTGAGGATCCATTGTTTTCAGGGAGGAATGAGTTCAGCTCTGACGAGGATGCACATGTAGTTGGTGACTGTGTTAAGGTATGGTTTATTTTTCAGTATCCCGTCAAGTCTTGTTTTGCGTCATAGTTACCCACTTTTTTTGTTATCTGCAGCACGTGCTTCGAGAGCTACCCTCATCCCCTGTTCCTGCATCTTGCTGTATTGCGTTATTGGAGGCATCCAGTAAGTTCGTCTTATAGCTATAGTTTTCTAACTGTATTTAGATGATAGTTTAGCATGCATGTGATGGTTAGGACCGTTAGGTTCTCTGGTTTGGTAAGTGAAAAGCTAGTAATGTTGTTTCCACTTTTCACTTGCTGTTGGTCTCTCGGAGAAGTGAATATAATGGATCCTTACGGTGAATCTCATTGTTGCGTGCTGGTATGTTCATTAATTTGTGGTGGCAACGTAGCACTTGTTGTTTCTACTTTTCACCTGCTCATTTGATTTCTTGGTGAACCGAATAATGGTTCCTTTTGGCGCATCTCCTTGTCCATTTTACTCTTTTGCTTGTTTGTGGCAACACCTTGAATGTGAAAGTGCTTTATTTGTTGGGAGCATAGTAATTGTATAGAAATCAGGGTCCAGGTCCAAATTCGCCACTCATCTAAACCTTAAAATGCTTATATGTCAATTGTCGCCATCGTAGCAACTCGTCTCCTCTCTCTTTTCACTAGCTATTGCCTAAACTCTGGGATTTCCTTCTAAAGGGTGGCTGGCCATGTCTTATTCTGAGGTTAACTACCCTTGGATGAACGATCCAAGTAGAGAGAGGGGGCATGCTGTAATTTGCATCCTTTGTTTCATGTAACATGGAAAGACCTTAGGTCCTCATGCTAGAATCCGATCATACACCATGTTTAAGAGGGAACACGTACAGCCTGTCCCTTAACTATCCTTTGTTGCTTCTTCCTTTTGAGAGGGAATACCTCCATCTCCCATGCGACAGGGAGAGACTGTCCTTCAGGATAAAACACTCTATTGCTCACTTGTGCCATGTATGCGATATTCATCCTAGGTGTAAGCTTATTGGAAGAATGTGCACCTGAAGACAAAAATATAGCCTGAAGAAAATCTGTACACCTAGCCTAACCTGAAATAGCTGGTTGGTGAAGCTCTAGGAGCTCATCCAGACTGGTAAGATGAAAAATAAAGTACAGAGGAAATAAGAGAAGGACCTTATGTGGGTTGCTGCAGAAAAATTCCAGAAGGAATAGAGTTATACGCGACTCTATTGAAAGTGTTGTCAGAGAATCTTACTTTCATCATTCATTACTCGTCTAAACCAGTATTATCCTCAATCCTCTCTCGTTTTCCAAAGCAGTTTCACGTCTCATTTTCTTTTTTGGTGAATCTTCTAACGGAACAAGAACTTACCTATTAGAAACGACATTTCTCGGGTTTTAATACTTGTTGCACTGAATTGTGCATCAA
This sequence comes from Papaver armeniacum, assembly GCA_023531295.1. Classification (NCBI taxonomy): domain Eukaryota; kingdom Viridiplantae; phylum Streptophyta; class Magnoliopsida; order Ranunculales; family Papaveraceae; genus Papaver; species Papaver armeniacum. The sequence continues at coordinate 110,913 of JAJJWW010004210.1, forward strand.
ATTTTTAACTTTGAATTTTGAAGGTCAGCTTTTTATAAGGGAAATATTGGGTTGGTAACCAGGTGACTTTGTTTAAATAAGAATGACTACAATATTAATTGGTTTGCCGACTAACAGTCAATGATGTAGTTCACTTTGGTATTCGACTGCTGAATTTTTTCTGCGGCAAACCACATATTATCTGTCTCTTTACATCCCATTTCCTTCTGCCAATCTGAATCTGACATCAAAATCCCAGCTATTTTCCAGTTTTTTAACGTTTACATGGTTGCCAAAATTTGACAACTGCTGTTCACTTTTGATATTTCTTATGTTGCACCTTCGTCATTTATGTGATTTTCGCGGTTATGACTTCTTACATCGTGTGTGATACATTTTTGTTGTTTTGGTGTTCCATTTCATAGGGATTGAGCGAAAGGAGACTAGGCTTAATGCTCTGCGCTCTGCAGTATTTGAGACATTTCCGGAGCCAAATAGACGATTATTACAAAGGTAATGCCTTATTTTGTTCTTCTAATAAAATGACTTGCCAACCATGCCCATTTGTTAGCAGTCTTTCTCTTTGCAGCCATTACACTTCAGAGGGGACATTAATGCATGAGACGAAGTAGCTTGTTGGCGTCGTGAAGGGTTAAATTATGACATTTCTTAAGTTATTAAATAAAATAAATTAATATTGTGCATGCAAGTTCAACGACTGTTTTAGTTTATTTCTGTGTGTTATGAACAAATATTTACTAAGAAACCTTCTTTGGATAAAAGCACCCTTGGAAACCTAATAGATCGTCACATGGAGCTGTATGATATCTTACGTAACTTTTAGATATGGCTAAAACCTAAAATTTAGAAAGCTAGATACCAGTATAAGAAAGTGGTATTATATTGTTCCCAACTTACACGAGATCAGTTCATCATTTTGAATTGGTCCATTTTAAAATCCAGTGGTCATCCCAAGAGAAGGTGTGAATGTTTCTGGCTTTCAACCTGAACACATTGAGTAGCGTACAGAATGCCTGACCTCATGTGGCATTCCCTCCATCTTCTTTTTTGATCATGTACTCGTCATTCATCTTCACTAAGTTCGAAAATGTAACCATTTTACCACATGGCATCTTCTTAAGCCTCTACTCCCATTCATTTTGCTGATAATTCTTCAGTAACAATAGCTTGGCGTATAAATATGTCTATGGAATCACATGACTCTTCAATGATTAAAAATTAAACTTGACATTCAGGCCTTTTACCAGCCCCTTATATATATCTAACCGGCATTTCATTGGTTGCAGAATTCTGAAAATGATGCATATAATTGCTGCTCATTCTTCTGATAATCGGATGACTCCTTCTGCGGTTGCTGCTTGCATGGCACCCTTGTTACTGCGACCACTTTTGGCTGGTGAATGTGAGTTGGAGGATGACTTTGACATGAGTGATAGTTCAGCTCAGCTTCTTGCTGCTGCAAACGCTGCTAATAATGCTCAAGCCATCATTACAACTCTTTTGGAGGATTATGACAATATCTTCGATGTAAGTTTTGACCAGTTAATTGACTGGGTATGTAGATAGATAGTTGACTCTAGTTTATTACCAAATAATTTAAGAATAGTTAGTTAGTCAAGAGTCTAAAAACTATGAAATTATAATTATTTAATGTTCACGAAAAGGTTAGTTCGAATTGAAATTTCTCTCTCTTGACGATGCTCACTTCATCTTTGTTCTGTTTCAGGATGATAATTTGCAAAGATGCTCTTTTTCAGCAGATTCTCAGATGGGACACAGTGAGTCCGATGAGTCGTCTGATGACGAAAATTTGGATATGAAAGATAGTGCATATCATGATACAGAAAATGAAGATCCTCCAGAAGTATATGATGATCCTGAGCGTGTGCTTAGCGGAAAGTTTAGTGGCAGCAGCGGCTATGCTGGCAATGATTTATATAGTTATAAGGTATTAAAACATACTATTTATTTCTGCTATGTTATTGTTGTTCATTTATCTTTTCTAAACATGCCTTCTGCTAGTGTTAACTACTGTATTCATTATCTCGTCGGAGTACAGGCTTTTGAAGGTGATGGTGGTTCAGACGTTGAATCTACTGGGGAGACTAGTGGTTTATCAAGCCATAAAGCCCACAGAGACTCCAACTTTCAATTTAATGAGAAAGATATATGTAAGAAAGAGAGTGAGAGTCCCACTGAGATGCATAGTCCCATTGATTTACCTGCCAGTGGATCTCACCAATCAATGGCAGATCTTCTGTCCTCTAAAGAATCTGGTCTTTCTCTACCCATTGGTGGTCATTTATCTGCGGAAAAATCCTCTAGTAAACTAAGTGGTTACGGTCTCAATGTCAAGCGCCCATCCTTTTGGGGTAGAAATAATGTGAGTTGGTGTACTTTCTTTATGGCCAGTCTATTCTGATTTCTTAAAAAGTTGTTAGCTTAATTATTTATTCTTCTACACGTGGATTTGATGATATTCTTGTGTAGTCTTTCATTTCGATCTTATGATGTCGACCAAAGCCAGGCTGTTCAGATTTAGGTTTCATTTGTATCAACAGCCAAATTCCACCCGCATATCACCTTGTTTGTGAAGTCAGTGACCTTTGATTGACAGATTTAGGTTCAAATTTCACCTTCATCCACAAGGAAGAGAAATCTGCTGTTGTCTATTGACTGTAGTGACAACCTCTTTTCGCTGCCTGCTGCCCTATTTGCCTGAGATTCATTTTTTTTTATATTTACAGACACGGAAGAATACCACAGTGGAATCTGTTGACTCATCAGGAGAAGAAGAGTAAGTCTTTCGCCTGTCTATGATTTTATTATTTTTCTTCTCAAGTGTCCTGTAGTGGCTCTTTGTATCTTGTAAAATGCTTGTCCACTAATCACACTATTGGGTAACCCAAACTAATGAAGCCTTATACGTATTAATGCATTTGGTTAGATATTGGGTGTCACTCATTATCCTCCAATTACCTGAACCTAATAACTTAAGAGGGATGCATGCGCTTAAGGCTTGACTTGGAGGTTGGAGTTATATGATTATATTTATACCTGACATTTATACATGTAAATAACGAGGATGATACTTCATCCAGACTAGATATGCCAATTTCTCAGTACTAGGAGATAGTTCATTGGATGATATCCGGGAAGGATGTTATATTCACATGTAGACCTTCCAGACTGACCCTAAAACTCCCATGCTCATTAATACATGGTTGCTAACCATCTCTCAAGGCATTTATGGTATGTTTATTTTACCTTTGAGAAATGGACAATGTTTATGGGTTTAAAGGTTAAAGTACGCTGCATCGGATAAGATGTGTTATATTATATGGCAGGGAGAACATCCTTCAAAACCTTATATCATCTCCATGGGGTCCTAGTAATTCCCTTAAAAGATCCCTGCTCATAATTGTATATGTTACATAATTCATGTTAAGCATTTGGCACTTTGCCTCCTGCAACTTCTCAGTGATAGCTGAAGCAAAAACTTATTTGATAGCTCTTACTTTGAAGGTTCTGAAGTCCCAGTTTTGCACACCATCACATCAATTCGTAATTTTGACAGCATTCATCTAATGACAAGCATACATTTCTGCTGTATTTTTGAATTTCCTTTCTCTGTTTGCAATCCATTATCATCTCCTATATTTTAAAATTTATTGAATTACATGAGTTGCAGGCTTGCTATTCAGAGGCTAGAGGTTACTAAGAATGAGTTGCGCACCAGGATAGAGAAAGAGGTAACATTCAGTGTTTGAACTTTATCTTGGATCTTACTTTTGGAACCTTTACGTAGTTCGACCACCTTCTCTATCAGGCTAAAGGGAATCAGATTTTGCAAGCGAGTTTAGAGAGAAGAAAGCAAGCCTTGCACGAGCGGCGATTGGCGCTTGAACAAGATGTATGCAATTGCTTATCCTTTATCTGCGTTAATTACTTTCTTTGAAAATTTTAAGGAAATAACCAAGATGCTGGATAGGTCGAGTAAGGTAAAATACAAATGCACATGTGTATCAAGATAGGATATAGTATGTCTGGAACAACTGCGCACATGAGGAGATGGGTAAGTGTTGGAATATGCACACAGAGTGGGTCTTTTCTGTGACATGGTAGTAAAGGTATGACAAAATGCGATGATCAGGTTGCTTTTCAAAGGTAGCTGAAAACATCTAAATGTACTAGGAAAAGAAGTCTAGTTTGACACCTAGATAGTTACTAAATGGTTGTATTGATGAAGATCTACACTTAACACGGTTTGTTTTCTACACTTGAAGATTCCTCTTTCATCTGTTCATCCGGCAATGACGGCTTAAGCAAACTTTGCTCTGTAGGCCATCACTAAGAGCCTCCACATAACAAACCTTGCTAGTCACCTCTTGATACCTCGTTCCACATGAGAAGTTAGTATAGTAATGGAGAGACGCTGGTAAAGAGAATAACTAGCCTATTTGTTAAATTTTGTCTAAGTGAGAAAAACCTTTTACATTCCGTCACTCGGATAAGAATAACTTACGAAAAGAGAAGAATAACCTACGAAAAGAGAAGGTCTTTAACAACTCAACCTCTCCCTTTCAAAAAAGTGGCTCAAACTAAATCGAAATTGCCTGGTTTATATATTACTTGCTTGCTTTGCTGAACAATATTGGTCATTAACCTAAAACGCTGTAGCTATTTATCTCTGTCAAATGTTTGTTTTGCAATTGACGTTCCTGCATGTAAGCGAAGATTCCCTCAAACATGTGTTGGGGATGAGCCGAGATATGCAAGTTGCGTTTTTGAGTATGCTCTCCCTTGTCTTATATATTGTATTCAATCTTCACAGGTTTCAAGACTGCAAGAGCAGTTGCAAGCTGAGAGAGATCTTAGAGCTGATCTGGAGATCGGTCTGAATATGTCTTCAGGACAGTTTTCTAATCAACGTGGTATGAACTCCAAGGTTGGTGCTGTTCCTTTTTCTCTTGTCTTACGGTTGCAGGAGTTATCTTTATCCTAACAATCTCATTTCTAAAGACGAGGGCAGAGCTAGAGGAGATCGCCCTTGCTGAGGCAGATGTAGCTAGGCTGAAACAGAAGGTCACGGAGCTCCACCTCCAACTGAACCAGCAAAGCCAAAACCATTATGGTGCCCTTTCTGATGCAAGCGATCGGTACCAGCATTTACAAAATCTACATTCACAACAGTGAGATGTTAAAAATAGATCACTTCTTGCTGGCATGCTTATTGTCTTTTATGCATATGATGATGGACGTTAATCGTTGTCGCATCGAATTTGTAAACTACTTTAAAATGTTTTATCCCTCGAGATACAGAGGGGTTGCTCTACTGGGAGCAGTTCAGACACTAAGATGGCCACATCAGCATTTTGTGTTCTATTAGATTGACCAAATCCACATGTCAACTGTGCTCAAAAGCACTCGATTATTTAACATGAAGCTCTTTGCTCTTTGTTGCCTCTGGCAATATGTGTCAGAGGCATAATTCTGTCTGTATGTAACCTTGCCTGCTAGCATGACATTTCTCTTTTCACATTTTACTGTCTGTATAGTGGGATCGGTGGAAGAGTTTTTGTTCATTAGTATATTGACTCATGGTTACATCTAAACTTGTCTTCTGCAGGAAGTATCTTCAGCAAAATTTCGATATGACCCTTGCGTTTTGTAATCACGAAACAAAACAAAGAAATGAGGTATATCTTCGAATGTTTCTCTTTATGTCTATGGCTGTTTATTCATCGTTATTAGAATTTAAATAATCTGGAAGGTGGCTGGTTTCCCTGTTTTATATACTTTGGTTATGGGTTTTATTTTTCTTTATGAAAGACAATTCTTTTTCTTGAAAGCGTGGTTATAGTGGCAGCTAAATAGATTCTTTGTTTCAATAATTATTCATATATTTGGTTGATACAGGACCGCTCATTAGGAACTGAGAGAAAAAACAACGTTAAGGACCAGGCAATGTCGTCTACCAGCAATGCCAAACAGCTATTTCAAAAGCTGTATGGTGATACAATAAGCTTGAGTGATTCAAAAAGTACAGAGGCATCTACTAGTTTTTCTGCAGATGATCTCTCGGCAATTGATTCCTCTGCTGTGGCTTCTACTTCAAGGCCAATGGAGGTAAGGGCTAATTTATCCGCAAGTGCTGTTAAATTTTTCCCATGGCCTAATGACTTACATTACATATTATAATCAATGTTACAGGCAATGGAATATACACGAAATCCATCCGCAGCATCTTCAACGTTGGTAGAATTAACATCGCGTCTGGATTTCTTTAAGGAGCGACGAAACCAGCTTATGGAACAACTTCATAACCTCGACGCAAGCTATGCTACAGCTACTTCACAAGGCCTGGTGTATAAACAACCATCATCACCCCCATGGAAATAACATCATGAGATAGTTTGATTGGTGTGAGAGGATAACCTCTGGTGCATTTCCGTTCTTCGCCTTCTGTATATCCTCATACTGTTATTCATTGTTGTAATCTTGTTTATTTCATTTCTCTTGGCTGAGCCGTTTTTTCCATTTCCTTCGATTTTTATTCCTTCTCTTTTGAGTGTATTTTTTTTTTTTTTTTTTTTTTTTATGTTCGATAAACGTTGGTTACATGTATTAATAATGTATGTGACTTGCGGGTTCAATTATACATCTCTCTAACCTCAGGAGTGGGAATCTATGTATTAACTTCCTCTCACGAACCTTTGCAACTCTTTAACCCTATGAACATGTATTTTGTTCTTGTCTTTATGTAAACATCAAGATTAGGTAAAATTTCGAAATGCTGAAGAACATTATTTGCACCTTTTAAGGTGCCATTATATTCTAAGATTTGTTTACTGGTGTAGATCGATTTGTTATTTGTTTTGCAGATATTGTTATTAGTACTCTTTTTTTTTGGCACTCCTGATTTTTACAACTCAAGTTTGACATCTGCATGGTACATTCACTTGTTTATTTTTACTAACAACTTGCGCTACTCAAATATGATCGTTTTTACACTCCATTTACATCATAAATATGACCGTTTTTTTTTTATCTACGGGAAAATATATAGTATTAAACATCATTAGTTGGTGGAACATTCCACCATTCTCCTATGTTATAAGACTTGCGGAGTGATTAGGTATTAGGTACATAGCTATATTTCCAGTTTCGGTGTATTTTACAAAGTTGCGCACACAGATAAAAGAGAAGAAGATTGCCAAGGAAGTAAAGGCAAACCGGCATTTATATGTAGCATTAGCTTGATGAAAGCCCACGTTTCAGCTTGATGAGCATTAGGTACTCTTCTAAGTATTCCCTTTGAAGTGACATGCCTCCCTGCATTATTTGTTATCACAACAATACCAGATAATTAATAACCTTTATGAAAGGTGCATCCACTTTAATTTTTGAGTCTATGGTGGAGGGTTCAGCTTGATGAGCATTAGCTACTCTTTTAAGTATTCCCTTTGAAGTGACATGCCTCCCTGCATTATTTGTTAACACAACAATACCAGATAATTAATAACCTTTATGAAAGGTGCATCCACTTTAATTTTTGAGTCTATGGTGGAGGAGGGTTCCAATGATGAGCATGTCCTACAAGTTGTCTATCATGGCAACTGAAGTTGTTCCAATGATGAGTATATGGATGAGGTAATGAAGTTGCAACAATATTAGCAAGATACTTGAACAAGGATGTAGTACATAGTTGGGATTAATATGAACACGCTAAAAAATAACTTGACACCTGTATTTCCAAATGTGCCACACCGTAGAAATGATTCCATATATAGAAGGAGAATCTGAATCAAAATTGATGGCAGAACCGGGTAAAGAGTAAAGATCATGTACAAATCAAGTCATTGAGAGTATTATAATCCTTGCGTCATTGGGGGCGACCTTGAAAGAATTAGGGGCGACTTTTTTATTCCCAACCCAGAGACACGGTTATGGGATGTCCAAATTTCCAGAGAATACCTAAGTGCCCTTCTATAATCGGTAGTTAACTATATAGTTTTTGTCTACCGATTACTAGTTTATTTATGTAAGAATGGGATATTGACATAATCGGTAGAATAATAACATATCATATCTACCGATTATTAAAGTAGAAAAATCAATTTTAACGGTTTTGCAAAAAAAATGAATTTGGGGCAATCGTCTATAATCGGTAGCAAATGAACATCATATTACTCGCGATTGTATAATTGCCGACACGAGCTTGTGGACGATTAAAACCACCCAAAACCTAGGAATTTCATTTCATTTTATTTCTTTTCTTTTCTTTTCAACTCTTCTTCTCCTCTTCTTCTTCCCTTCCGATTGTGGAGAGTAAAAACAATGTTACCCCCTTCCCAAACTCCAATTTATCGTCGTCGTTCATCGCCGAATCAAAAACATCGTCGATTCTTTTATAAAACGATGACTGATACTAATGAACCCTCGAGAGATTGAGAAAAATTAAAGAACAAAGTGACTGTAACTGCTGCAAACGACGAAGAAGACGACGAAAACGAAGAGGATGACGCTGCTGATGTAGGTGGTGGTGGTGATTCTGATAATCAAACTCTCCAGCAAATGGCCCCAATTAGGTAAGTTTCTATCGTTTTATGTGTTTATGTTGCTTCAATTTGACGAATCCTTGAAAATAAGTTATAGGGTTTTCTGTTAATTCCCAGAATCGGTAGTCAGATCTAAATTTTATCTCCCGATTGTTTCCATTTTCTAGGGTTTTCGGTTACATCGACCAGAATCGGGAGTTAATTTTTATAGCTTACTTCCGATTATACATAGTTGCTTTCCACTGAACCCTAAAATTGACATAATCGGTAGCTAGGTTATATGTCGCCTTACGATTTTAACAGAGAATTAGAACATGTAGGGACACACAATTGGTACCAAGAATCGTAAGATACTATATTGTATTTGTCTTCCGATTGTGTGTAATCGTAGGTGTTTATGGGTGATAACTATTCCTGCCGGTTTTGGTAATTTGGGGTGTGTGGATGAGGAATGAATCTAAACCCTAAACAAATGCACTGCGCAGTGAGTGCTTGTAGATTCGGAAATCAATCTGTGCAAGTCCGGCCTAAACCAAGAAATGGCCGTTCCAGACTTGTTTCGGTCACAAAGTGAAGGAGATGAGGTTGATCTTATGGAGGGAAGCGAAGAAGGTGTTGAGATTGTGAAGGTGTTGGCTTGCTTATGACTTGTAAGAGAAAGCTGAAGAAACTTACAGGATGCAAGCTATCGATTCGGTGTTTTGTATTAACACTTGGTTTCTGTTTTTGTCTGGACTTGCTCTGTTGGTGGAAATAGGGAGGAGAACCTATTTATACAAGTCATTGAGCCTTATTCACGTCTCTCATGGGAAGTGGAGTGATGGAGTAGTGGAGTTGTGTGTCGGTGCTACACGATCAGTCTTGCCCACTTCTCCTGTCATCACTAACCGTCCATAACTTCCTAACACGTTCTTGTGATGGCGCGTTGCACGATGCACGCTGTAAACCGTCAGACCAATACCCCAGTATGTATCCCCCCAGTTTGTGACATGATTGATGTCTGGAATATGTGGATCGTGGATCCACGAAAGGTAGCATGTAATGCTAAGTTGAATAACTGCGTTATTCAGAAAGTTGATACCTGTGAAGTATCGTGTGTATTTTATGCAGGTACTGCATCATGGTGTGGTAAAGTGACGGGAGATGACGCCTCACTGACCAATTAACTCCTGACCAGGGTTGTATAACCAAGCCGGTGAAGTTGGACGGACGAGATGATCTTTGAGACACTCATCTGCGACCGTTGGTGGAATTAGGGTTTTAGAAGAGGTGCGCAAGCATCCCTCTTGACTGGTCGAATCCCGACTTGGGATATGACTTTGGCCAGGCCGACCGTACATGCGTGTAGATAGCATGACGGTGTAGGCGCCTATACCCATTACCTCACGAAAGTATGATCTGGGCCACTCAATTCGTCCGGTGAAGTTGAGTGGTCGAGATCAATTTGTGACAGAAAACCAGTGCCGCAAGAGCCGCGCGTCATGCCCACTTCGGGCGCACGTTCCAAGGTGACCAATCTTGGTCGGTCTTGGCCGATCGATCTGGTGTGAAGGTGGTAGGCTGGTGTTCACGCCTATACCTGAATATCCTATGAAAACGTGATATGGGCCACTCAAATCGTCCGACGAAGTTGAGCGATTGAGATCAGTTTGCGGTTTGGGAGGTGTGACCACGCTAGTTTGGGCGCGCGTCTTGGAACAACCAGGCATGATATGCCTTGGCCGATCAGGTGAGGGGATAGATGGGTCCACGGTGGTCATCTTTGGTATGACCAGGACTGCTTAATCTAATCTTGGACCCTCCATTCGTGCTTAGGAGAAGATGGACGCTCGTGATGCTCAAAACCCTAATTTGGGTTTCACGGCCGTGTAACCATGCTCTGTTTGGGCGCACAAATTAGGATAACCAACCATGGTTGGTCCTGACCGATTGGTCAGGTATGTAGGCGGGCCCACGGTGATTGTGTTGACATGCTCTGGGCCCTTTGAATCTTCATCTTCACCCTCCATCTATACCTGTGAAGATGGATGGTTGGGACTGTTTTGCGACACATGTAATATGCCGCAAAACCTAATTTAGGGTTTTCCGCCCATACGCTCTGGTTTGGACGTTTTGGCAAGCTAGGACAATCTCTGGGGAGGTCGACCATGCGGGATCCGCGTTGGTTCGGCAGTGGATATTCCATACCTGCTTGGGGGTGATGGAATTGATCTGGGTCATCCAATCATGCTTGTGGAGTTGTATGACCGCGATCATATCCGGACTGATACGGTCAGTCCGGATGCTCAATCGGGCTAGTATAACACACCGAGAGGGGCTCAATCGGGCTAGTATAACACACCGAGAGTTCAGCCTGTACGGGTATTTCGTACATGGTTTCATTATAATTCTTGGAGGTTCGTGTTGCTCTTACAGAGCAACACTCGATAAATCATGCCGCACCGATAATGAGTACGAAATACAAGGCTGATTGCGCATTATTTAATAATGCTAGAAATTCACAGGGTATATGGGATTGTTGCTACATGCTCCAACCTGGATGAATTTCGTGTATTCACAGAATGGGATTGTTGCCACATGCTCCATTCTAGGTGAATTAAGTGAGGGAGTATCCGACACTTATTAATGGCTTTATCTTTTACAAGATGTCAGCGCATGATTTTCTGGTTTTTTAAAATTTTAACCTTAAATAAAAATCCACCATCAACATTAAGTCCCCTGCCTAGCACATAATGGTTACACTATTGTGGGGTAGGCATGAGATGGTGACATATACAAACGTAAGAATACAAGATAAAGGAAGTCTACCTGGAGGGATTCTGGCCGTGGGCAATCCTCCATACGTGCGGGATCTCAAGCCTTGATGGACCTGCTTCCTTCCTTTGGGTATTTACATTAAGTCCCTTGACTGGAGGGATTCTGGCCGTGGGTGCTTACACACTGCTGGTTGAATCGCTCGTGTATCCAGATGTTCTTCTGATTCTTGATTAGGGCTCAAAAGAAAGCCTGGCTTGGTCGGTGTCGTATCCCCATATATCGGGCGCCGTAATCGTTTTAGGGTTTCCTCAGCATATATGCAAGTGTAGAGATTCTGAACCACTTTTACGATTTTACAATAGGGCTTTCTCGTAGAAACTCCGTTTCCTTATCATGTCGAACACCAGTGGATCGTCTTCTTCATACCGCCAAGGATCTTCCATTAAACGTGCACGACCTGCGTCTGAGCTTCATGATGGATCCCCTGCTTGTGTTCTCCGAGTCAAGAAAATAATACCGGTTCGTATCTCCTTTTTTTTTTTTTTTTTTCTGAACAATTGCTTGTTCTTCATAATGATCAGGTAAATAATCTTCACATTCTTGCAGAGATATCCTACCGGAACATGTGTGACGGTTATCGATGATGATGACTTAAACAGTCCTCTTCCTTCAAAATCAAACACGCCTACCCCGTCGACCTCGAAGATGCTTGATCCGGGTGTCTCATCTTATGAATACCCCAATGCGGGTCTTTCATTCGATGTTCGCATGAAATGTTTATCCTCCACTACCGAGACGTCGGTGGATTCTTAGTGCGGAAGGAGTTCGTGCCTCTTTACACGAAGTTATGGAGAAAGTATGGTCATATCGCAACCGGGAATGTGGTCCAAAGACTTTGTTCATCCGCTCCGGTCACCACGGTAAACCTGTCTTCTTCCCATGATTCTTTGAGATGGAGAACATTTCTATCCGCAACGTTCTTAGAATCAAGCCTTGAAAAGTGGGAGAATATGGTATCTACCTGCGAATCCATGGAGTTCAATGTGGAATTTTGGCTGCGGCAGCGTCTTGATATCATCAAGGTTGATCGAGTTTGGTATCCTCGTAAACGTTATTCTGCTGCGAAAGCTATCTTGGAAGAGGAAAAGGCTCGGCTGCGGAATCACGAAGGTAGAGCGGGCGAAGACAGGACTTGAGGAAAAGGACAGAGAGATATCGAGGCTAGACTGGAGATGATGCTCTCAAGGAACTATAATCTACTAGATGGCCTCCTCTAAGTCGCATTCAATTTGCATTCATTTATGCCAAAAGTTTTTGAACGTCTTTGTGGAATAAATTGTATTGGTTTTTGATTGGTGAAACGGGTTTTTTCATTGATGCATCTCTGAATATAATTGGTGATTCAAACATGTAATGAAAATAAATGCTGTATTGTTGTGAGCGAGATAGTGGTCGGGCATGATATGCCTTGAGCCATTTTACATTGATGATTGCTTCCAATTTGCCTCCGTCCACCTTAATGATCTTGTAGTAGCTTGGTATTGTAAGCCTTGGTGACGTGTGTAAGGACCTTCCCATTTCGGTGAGAACTTTGGTGCGGACATGTCTTGTTGGATGTGTTTGGCCGTTTTCAAAACCAAATCTCCCACTTTAAAAACACGTGATTTCACAGTTTTGTTGTATGCCCTGGAAATTATATTCCTGTACACCTGAGTGCGTTCTTATGCTTTGCTTCTTCTGAAATCCAGAGTGTCTAACTCCGCTACTCTAGAGTTAGAGGTTTCAGCTTCGTTCCAGTAGATCCCGGTTGCCGCTGCAATCCTGGCTGATGGGATTTTGATCTCTGCTGGTAGAATTGCATCCGCCCCGTAAACAAGTGAGTATGGGGAAACTCCAATGGAGCTTCTGGGTGATGTCCGGTATGCCCATAGCGCCATTGGTAACTGGTCATGCCATACTCTAGGGTTATCGTAAACTGTTCGACTGATGATCCGGATCAATGTCTTGTTGGTACTTTCAGCTTGTCCGTTCCCTTGAGGGTAGTAGATGGTGGAGAAGACCTGTTTAATGCCATACTCTTCAAGTAGCTCTCGTACCTGTTTATTGGCGAAGGGAGTGCCATTATCAGTGATGATATGCTTAGGCACACCAAAACGACAAATGATATTCTCTTTGATGAAAGCCGCAATCGTTGCTCCTGTAGTCCCTCGCAGTGGGATGTCTTCTACCCATTTGGTGAAGTACTCCGTCACGGTTATGATGTACTCGTGTTGCTTTGATGACGGAGGGTTGATTTTCCCGATGATGTCCAGTCCCCAGCTGTAAAATGGCCATGCACTGCTTATCGAGTGTAGAGGGGTGGAAGGCGCATGAACAAGGTTCCCATGAATTTGGCATTTGTGTGACTTTGAACGAAAGCGGCTGCGTCATCCTCCATGGTCGGCCAATAGTATTTCTCGTGTATCTGGAGAAACAGTTTCCTCTTCCCTTGATGTTCTCCTTCGTGTGCATCCTTCAGCATGACTGGGACTTCCTCCCCAGCCAGGCATCGTAGTAGATCACCTCCGAAGCTCTTGCGATACAGGATCCCTTCGTGAAATACGAACCGCTTGGCCTTCTGTTTTATCTTGATAGCATCCTTTTGATTGGCAGGACTCCCGTCACGGAGATAACTAATGTATGGCTCTCTCCAGTCCCCAGTGTGATTCACGTTAAAAATTTCCAATTGATGTGGTGGTGCTTGGCAATTTGAGCAGGACTTCCGAAGTAGTCCGGATTGAGCCTCCATCCCCGGCCGCAATAGCCCAGACGTTGGAGTCGTCGGTAAAGCGTTACCACCAGTGATTGTCCAAAAATTTCGTTGTGAACATGATTCAGCTGTAGTTGTGCTTCGTCATCCCCAAGACATCTTGACAGGGAACCATCCGGGTTCCTATAATACATCATACCATGAAGCATGAAGAAGTTCTGCAGGGTTTTAAGACTGACCTTTCCTTGGGAGAGTGAGCTGTTGAGCTCTTGAATGATCGGAGTTCGCCAATCATCGGTCTTGGTGTCTTTGTATTGTGATAACCATGTCGATTCTATGGTTCTCCTCTTTCTTGTCGGGGTTTCTTCCAAACCTTCGAACTTCAATTTGGAAGCCGGTGTTGCTAGACAGTCGGCTTGTTTGTTGTTTTGCGGACCGACATGGGTTATGGTTGCATCGGCAAAATAATTCAGTAACCTCTGTGCTTCTGATCGGTATGGAGCTAGCGTTACTTCCTTTAGTGCGTATACCCCATTCATCTGATTCACCAGTAACTTGGAGTCACCTCTTATCTCCAGGCGCGTGACTCCCACTTGCTTGGCTATTGACAGCCCTATGAGGAAGGCTTCATACTCTGCTTTGAGTTGTTGGTGCATTGAAGTCCGCTTGAAGGAGTGTGAGAATACTTCCCAGTTGGAGATACTAATACCACGCCCGCTCCTCAGTATACTTGCTAAGGGTAGTAGAGCCATCAAAATACAAGATCCACACTTCTTCTTCCAAAACAGAGACGTCTGGAAATTCTCCAGGGAGATCTTCGTGTAGCCACGTAGTGCCTTCTCCGGGAAATGCCGCCGATGAAGTCCGCAACCGCTTGACCCTTGATAGCTCTAGGTGACGCACACGTTATGTCCAGCTCGACATTTGGAGAAGCCACTTACCTGTCCTTCCAGTCAGGGCCGGCTTTGAAAGTAAAAACTTTGCAGGATCAGATTTAGACACGAGTATCACCCTATTAGACAGTAGTTAATGCCTGAACTTTTGAATGGAATGGATCAAGGCTAAACATGCTTTTTCCGCTCTGGGGTATCTGAGTTCAGCATCTCTCAATATTCGGCTGAAGTAGTATATGGGATGTTCGATTCCCTCGTCGTCTTCCTGAGCAAGTAGAGCTCCCACTGCGGTGTCACTAAAGGCAGTGTAGAGATATAGCGGCTTTCTTTGTGCAGGAGACTTCATAATGGCTGGAGATGACAGTATTCGTTGAATCTTTCGAAAAGACTCCTGCTGGGTTGTGGTCCAAATGAAGCTAGCTCCTTTCTTTAGCAAGTGAGTGAATGAGGCGGCAAGTTGGGCTAGACCCGGTATAAAACGTCAGATGTAGTTTACCTTGCCCATGAAACTCTGGAGTTCCTTCACAGTTCGTGGAGGCGGCATTGTGAGGATAGCTTGAGTCTTGGACGGGTCTACCTTAATCTCTTCCGCGGTTACTTGGAACCCTAGAAATTTGCCTGAAGAGACACCGAAAGCGCATTTCAAAGGATTCATCTTCAACTTGTATTCTCGACACCTCTCGAACACTTGCCGTAAGACGTTGGTGTGATATGCTCGAGCCCTTGACTTGACCACAATATCATCTACGTAGTCTTCTACTTGTTTATGCATCATGTCATGGAAGATTGCCGTCATAGCACGTTGATACGTTGCGCCGGCGTTCTTTAAACCGAATGGCATAACGGTATAGTAAAAATTGCCAAGAGGGGTTCGGAAGGATGTCTTACTTGCATCGTGCTCATACATCCTTATCTGATTGTAGCCGCTGTAACCATCCATGAAGGAAAACATGCCGTGTCCGCTAGTGGCGTCTACTAACATGTCGATGTTAGGCAGTGGAAAGTCGTCCTTGGGGCAGCACTTGTTCAGGTCTCTGAAATCCACGCAACACCGAATCTGTCCGTTTTTCTTCTTTGCGGGACCACATTGGCTAACCGGGTCGGATGATGAATAGGTCCGATGAAGCCAGAGCTAGTAACTTCGAATTTCGTTCTTGATTTGTTCTTCTACCTCATGTCCGAATTGCCTCGGAGATTGCTTGATTGGCTTGGATCCGGGTATTACATGTAAGTGATGGGTGACCAATTTTCATCCGACCAGGCATTTCCTCGTATGTCCAGGCGAACACATCTTGGTACTCCTTGAGTAGTTGAACAAGACTCGTACGTTCGTCTATGGACAGAGTCGAACTGATAGAGACCGGCCTGGGAGATTCTTCATTCCCGATGTTAATAGTCTCGAGCTCGTCAGTCGTGGAATTGGTTCCATCTTGTAGTTGTCGCGGGGCGTCCAATACCTCCTCTTGTATTTGTCTTTCTTGCAAGCATTCAATTGGGCGGAGAGGGCGGGTGCCGTCTCTCTGCTAATTGCTAACAGCGGCGCCGGTATATTGTCTTCCCCTTCTGGTCACGTTTTGCTTCAAAAGTGCGTTCCCTTTTGGTGTGAACGTGGGTTGAAGCTTACTGGATAAAGATGGACACCTCGTCAGAGAAGGCGTGTCGTGGTGCTTGGCCCTCAGTGATGCAAATCGATCTTCTTCCTGGATTGAAGCCCACGTGGGTAGTGGGGTGCACATGACTTTGTCTGATCTCCTCTGCGAGGTACCTTTTGGCTCGAACAGCTCCACTCCGCATATTGGTGCGTACGGAGACAATGATGTAGGAATGCGGATGACTTTCTCATTTAGCATGGTCTTCAGGCACTGGTAATACGTTGAGGGAATGACCTTGTTGTCGTGAAGCCATGGTCTCCCCAGTATCATATGGTAGTCCGGCTCCTTTTCTATGACTTCAAACTTTGCTCTTGACTGAACGGGTCCTACTGATAAATTCAGATTGACATACCCATATGTGCTGGTCTGATTTCCTTCGAAGTCCGTCATCGTGGTGGGCTATCGTATAATCTTGCATAGGCTAACCTTGGCTGTCTTGAGAGTAATCACATTTGAAGATGCTCCTGTGTCGACGAGGTCCCTCCTGAACTCTGAACCCTTGATGTGAGCGGTAACATGTAGGGCCCGGTTGTGACCTTCCTCTGCCATCATGTCGTCTTCTGTGAATGTAACATTATTTACAGATATTTCCGATGTAGTTAAGACTTCTGGACGAGAAGGAGTCAGGTGTACGTCCAAAGCTATTTTATTAACTGCAGCAAACGTCTATGCCCGTTGATTCTTCGAGAGGTGCAAGAGTTCACACAAGCTTTCCACTAGAGATGCCGCTTCCTGATCCACTGGCCTCTGGTTCGTAGTAAAACTGTTGATCTGAGGGGGACTAGTCCCCGGTGTAAAGGTTTCCGGAACGCTCATCTCTGATGTCATCTTGATGAGGAGATCAAGTATGCCGTTTACCGCTTCTTTGATTAGCTCCATGTTCTTGGTGTGAATTTCCTGTACCCGTGCTAGTTCGCTTAATGTTGGAAATCTCCTGATCATGCCGTCAGATACGCCGTTAGGAGGAGGGGTATCTCCGTTGGAGGAACCATCGGGATTTGAGGCTGTCAAGGCGGTCCTAAGACCAACCATCTCGAAATTGATTGAATGGTATTGAAGAAATTGACTTTACAACCGAGAGATCAACCTCCCGCTGTGTGGTCGCCAATTGTTTATGGGTGAAAACTATTCTCGCTGGTTTTGGTAATTTGGGGTGTGTGGATGAGGAATGAATCTAAACCCTAAACAAATGCACTGCGCGGTGAGTGCTTGTAGATTCGGAAATCAATCTGTGCAAGTCCGGCCTAAACCAAGAAATGGCCGTTCCCAGGACTTGTTTAGGTCACAAAGTGAAGGAGATGAGGTTGATCTTGCTTAGATTGGAAGCTTGGGATGTAGGATCTTGAAGAAGGCTATTGAGATTGTTTTGTTTGTGCATTAATTTCGAAAATAAACTTGGTCATTATGTGAGTACGTAAGGGGGTTGCAAGTCATTGAAAGTTTTGAACCCTTCATGAAGGTATTGAGATCTAGAGCATGGCGAGAGAAGAGGGGAGATGTGAAGGTGTTTTGTATTAACACTTGGCGTGCTCAGTAGAGTCTTTGCGAGAGATGCTAATGATAAAGAAATAATGAGCACAGCGAGAACGGCCTTGATTAGAAAAGTGGCAGTGAAGACTATTTCTTTCTCTGCAGGATGAAGTGCCAAAAGGAAGAGAAACACATGATAGCCCGTTGGTTGTACAATTAGAGATTAACTAGAACCAGTTGATGGAAGATGATGAAGCGAGAAGCTTGTTGGGCGATCAACCGAATCTAATCGAGCACCTAGGAAGTTCGGTAAATATTCTCTTTACCATACTTACAAGAATGGGAGGAAAAGATGAGGATTTGATCCCCTCGACATACAAGATATATGGCTTTAATACCGCAAACAAACCAAAGGGAGAGGTTCACATGAGAATACCTCTACAAGGATTATCAACCCGATATCTTATTCTCGTGTGGTTGATGTGGAATCTCCATATAATGCGGCGATTGGGAGGCCATGGCTTCATGAAATCTTGGAGTCGCATCAACATATCATCAATGCATAAAATTCCCACATCCAAATGGCATTGGTATTATACGGGGAGATTGGAAGGAGTCACTGACAATGTCATGAGGTCGATGTAGAAAGTCACAAGAAAGGAATGCCAAAAGAAAGGGTTGGAAGCAACATGTGAGAGATGAGCGAGAGAAGGAAAACTGATGGTAGATATTATAGAAGTAAGGACTCAACATACCTCGCGAGGTGAACAACTAGAAACGGGCGAATGTCATGATAATAAAGGAGCGAAGGATATGAGAACAAAAGGCATAAGAAGTGAATAGTCAACAAAGCGGGGAGGAAAAGTAGCAATGGAAGTAATGATGTGCGAGAATCTTGCAGTCAAGGGTAAATAAGAATTCGATTAAGAAAAGAGATAAAGACACAACAAATGCAAACAAATATTAACAAATAATGAAACATGAATGATTGAATGATTGAATGATTTACCTTTATGGCGTACACCCTAGTTCGCGAATAACATTTCGTAAGAGGCAAATAAGACCTAAAGTGCGTCATATAAGGGGTATCTCTCGACATGGCTCGGGGAAAGGTTGGCTCCCGAAGCCTCGAGTCATGGAAATTTGGGGCCCATGAAAGCCTATCAGGAGGAGGTACCTTGGATTTTTTGCGGACTTGCTCATAGTTGGTGGAAATAGGGAGGAGAACCCATTTATACAAGTCATTGAGCCTTATTCACGTCTCTCGTGGGAAATGGAGGAAGTGGAGTGATGGAGTAGTGGAGTTGTGTGTCGGTGCTACACGATCAGTATTTCCCACTTCTCCTGTCATCACTAACCGTCCATAACTTCCTAACACGTTCTTGTGATGGCGCGTTGCACGCCGCACGCCGTAAACCGCAAAACAATGGAAGGACCAATACCCATTTTAGAAAATAAAGGGAGCTTAGTATGTATCCCCAGTCATTAGAGAGAGAAAGTTTTGTGACATGATTGATGATTAATTAAGCAAAATCTGGAATATGTGGATCGTGGATCCACGAAAGGTAGCATGTAATGCTAAGTTGAATAACTGCGTTATTCGGAAAGTTGATACACGTGAAGTATCGTGTATATTTTATGCGAGTGCGCATCATGGTGTGGTAAAGTGACGGGAGATGACGCCTCACCGACCAATTAACTCGACTGGGGTTGTATAACCAAGCCGGTGAAGTTGGACGGACGAGATGATCTTTGAGACACTCATCTGCGACCGTTGGTGGAATTAGGGTTTTAGAAGAGGTGCGCAAGCATCCCTCTTGACTGGGTCGAATCCCGACCTTGGGATATGACTTTGGCCAGCCGACCGTACATGCGTGTAGACAGCATGACGATGTAGGCGCCTATACCCATTACCTCACGAAAGTATGATCCGGGCCACTCAATTCGTCCGGTGAAGTTGAGTGGTCGAGATCAATTTGTGACAGAAAACCAGTGCCGCAAGAGCCGCGCGTCATGCCCACTTCGGGCGCACGTTCCAAGGTGACCAATCTTGGTCGGTCTTGGCCGATTGGTATGGTGTGAAGGTGGTAGGCTGGTGTTCACGCCTATACCTGAATATCCCATGAAAACGTGATCTGGGCCACTCAAATCGTCCGGCGAAGTTGAGCGGTTGAGATCAGTTTGCGGTTTGGGAGGTGTGACCACGCTAGTTTGGGCGCGCGTCTTGGAACAACCAGGCATGATATGCCTTGGCCGATCAGGTGAGGGGATAGATGGGTCCACGATGGTCATGCTGGTATGATCGGACCTGCTTAATCTAATCTTGGACCCTCCATTCGTGCCGGAGAAGATGGACGCTCGTGATGCTCAAAACCCTAATTTGGGTTTCACGTCCGTGTAACCATGCTCTGTTTGGGCGCACAAATTAGGATAACCAACCATGGTTGGTCCTGACCGATTGGTCAGGTATGTAGGCGGGCCCACGGTGATTGTGTTGACATGCTATGGGCCCTTTGAATCTTCATCTACACCCTCCATCTATACCTGCGAAGATGGATGGTTGGGACTGTTTTGCGACACATGTAATATGCCGCAAACCCTAATTTAGGGTTTTCCGCCCATACGCTCTGGTTTGGACGTTTTGGCAAGATAGGCCAATCTCTGGGGAGGCCGACCATGCGGGATCCGCGTTGGTTCGGCAGTGGATATTCCATACCTGCTTGGGGGTGATAGAATTGATCTGGGTCATCCAATCATGCTTGTGGAGTTGGATGACTACGATCATATCCGGACTGATACGGTCAGTCCGGATGCTCAATCGGGCTAGTATAACACACCGAGAGGGGCTCAATCGGGCTAGTATAAACACCGAGAGTCGGCTGTACGGGTATTTCGTACATGGTTTCATTATAATGCTTGGAGGTTCATGTTGCTCTGTAAGAGCAACACACAGTCGTCATGCCGCACTGATAATGAGTACAGGAAATACAAGGCTGATTGCGCATTATTTAATAATGCTAGAAATTCACAGGGTATATGGGATTGTTGCTACATGCTCCAACCTGGATGAATTTCGTGTATTCACAGAATGGGATTGTTGCCACATGCTCCATTCTAGGTGAATTAAGTGAGGGAGTATCCGACACTTATTAATGGCTTTATCTTTTACAAGATGTCAGCGCATGATTTTCTGGTTTTTTAATTTTAACCTTAAATGAAAATCCACCATCAACAGTAGGTTAGACAAATTCAACCCACTACCGATTGTGTAAGTTGTAAAATTTTGTGATTTTAGCAAAATCCAATTTTGTGGATACGTTTTAATCGGAAGCCAAAGGCTATTTATTTACTTCCGAGTATATGCAATCGGTGGATATATTAGATTATTTTGTTCTGATTATATATGTCTCATGAATTCATCAGTTTCCGAACCCAAATTGATGCATAATCGGGAGATAAAACTAGAATATGACTTTCGATTGTGTATAATCGGAAGAAAAGCTTTTACCCGTGCTTCCGATTATGCACAATCGGAAGTTTATATTTTAATTATGACTTCCGATTGTGAAGTTTGTAATGTAATTCTTACGAACCAATTTTATTTTTTAGGGACAGGCGAGGTAAGAAAGACCAAGATACAACTGTTACAAGGCCTCGTCAAAAAGGGGGTAAGAAACTAAGCGCTAGTGCGCGGAGAGAAAGGAGTCAAAAAGAAGTGGAACCAAGCGCTCAACAAGGAACTCAAAAATAAGTACAACCAAGCGCTCCACAAATCACTCAAGATAAAGTTCAACAAAATGTTCCAGTAATCACTCAAGAAGAAGGACAACCAAGTGGTACACAAGGAGATGGAGGAGTTACAAGGAAGCCAATCGCGAAGAAAGCATCACACCTTGTCCCCATTTCTTTGAAGAAGACGGATTTTGAAGAAAAAATCCCTGGGATGCCTAGAGATGGAGGAGCACTGTTATTTAGCTACAAAGACTCATGGGCCAGAGAAATCTACGAAACCGAGGTAATAATCGTATTCTTTTTAACTAACGTATTATCGTTTTATTCGTAATAATACTCTATTAATTTTGTAATGTGTTGTGTGTTTAATAGTATCATTCATGCGATTCGTCTACTCAAACCCACTGCCGCACCATCAAAAGTATTGAAAGATTGGCCTTTATCCGGTGAATGTGAGAGGTTCAAGACAACTATAGCCAACTCGGGATTATCTAATGCTGCCGAGAACTCAATGTTGGACCATGATCGGGTCGCGATATCCGATTTTGTGGAGAGATTGTATCCCGAGACTGACACCTTTCATATGCCGTTTGGGGAGATGACCATTACTCCAGATGATGCCAGGCAGATTCTTAATCTCAAGGACCATGGTGTAGCTGTCAAGTATGAGTACATAAAGCAGTTAAGTTAGGAACACCTTTATGATTTGTGTAAAAAGTGTTTTGGTTGGGATAAAGAGACATCATACATTGAGTTCAACAGGTGCTTATCATACAAAACTAGACAGTTTAACATGAGTCAGTTGATCAAGATGTTCAAAGGCACTGTCGAGAAAGAAAAGCAAGGACGGTTAAGTGATGCCGAAGTGGATGCCGCGGCCACCGCCTATCTCTTGGTTGTATTGGGATGTGTCATATTCCCCAATACCAGTGGCAACCGAGTAGACGCCAACCTTCTACAACTATTGCATCCTCTCAATAAGGTCGCGGACTACTCTTGGGGCACGTCAACTATTGCATTATTGATGGCAGAGTTGAGAAAGGCGTCGAGGCTTAAACTAGCCAAATTGCCAGGAACGTGAGTCTATTCCAGGTATTTTCTCAACTATATTAATCCAATGATCGTTATGTTTTTCTTCTTCTTCTGATTTAAGAGTCAATTTCTAATACTTGGTTTGATATCTATGTAGACATGGATCTATAACCACTACCGCAGTCTGAAATTGGCAGATGTGAACACAGCGTGGGAGAGAGGTACATCGAGAGGAACAAAGTACAAGTTCACAAAGATCCGTTCAAGGTCAAAGGAGTAGCAGTTGGTTAGATTGAGGGAGAAATTATACTTACTTAAGGCATCGGAGGTATGCTTTGATCCATACAAGGAAGACCGAGCTAGTGGACATATAGCGGGTCGTTCCGAGTTGTCCCATTATTTTGGACCGTTGGCACCCCACAGGTTATGTGATGTACAATGGCTCCAGGGTGATGCGACAACATAGTTCTTGCCAAACAGTACCATGGCATCACATAAATGGCAACTTCAAGTTGGAGGTGGAGCATAACGAGTCTAACCAGGACACCATTAAGGTAGTTTACTCTGGTACACCATCTGTTACTGAACCTTGGGATAAGATGATGTACCACATGGTGAACACTGGGAGAGATGTCAAACGAGGTGATGAAAATGCTCCAGGCTATATGGAGTGGTACCGGGAGCATTCACATCTTCGTGTAATCCGTGAACTTAAAGCAAAGACGACCTCGGCGGCTTCCATTTACAAATGTATCATCAAAGAAAAACCCACAGGTTATGATAAACTGGTGCGTATGGTTATGACTTTTCCCTCTAATATTACGATTCAATTTCTTAGGTGAACTCCATTTGAGGTTTTGTCAATTAAAAAAACAGGTGAATAGGTTCAAGTTTTTGTCCAAATGGTGCGCTGATTGCATAACGGCTGGACAGCCTGTGCCAATTGAGAAGATAAAAAAGCACATGGAGATGATTGATAATGTTGATAATGAAGAGTAGCTGAGTTTGGCGAGAAAGTGACGAAGAACCCGCCCAAGAAAAAAACATCAAAGGAGAACAAAAGATCTCAGGCTTCTTCAATCTCTCAAGCTAAAGGAAATATTGAGTGAGATGAAGGTGATAATGCGGGTCGTCCGGATCGTGTTAAGCGTTCTAAAACTTTAGCTAACAATACTAAGAAGAAAACTAGGTGATAATGTGTTGTTCGATGTTATGGATTATGTCGTTTTAACAGTTTCTTTCGGATTATGGTGTTTTAAATACTTGTTTTGGATTATATGTTCCTAAGTTCATGGGTTATGAATGTATTTTGAGTTATGTGTATTACTTGATTGTCTGAAACTGCTGAATTTTTCCCCATAATCGGAGGATAAATATCAACCTTACCTGCCAATTCAGGTAAATTTTAAAAAAATTTACAGATGTGTGCAGAATCGGTAATAATGTTATCAACATTAACTACTAATTCTGGTGACTTTTAAAAAAAGTTGTCAGACATGTCCACAATCGGAAGTAAAAATATTAATCATTTATACCGATTATCGTGGTTTCATTTTTACAGTTCTTCTGAACCAAAAAACCCTCATAATCGGACACAATATTTTCTCATTGTCTACCGATTAACGTGGGGTTTAAAATCGGTAGGTTAGGTTAACTTCATAAGCTACCGATTATGTGGTAGGCTTGGGAAGGTGTTTCTTTTTATGCCTACTTGTGATACTGCAAGTGCACAGTGCCTGTTGGAGGCGTGGCAAGTACAGGTCGATCCCACAGAGACTTGTGGTGCTGTATGGTTGATCTAAGCTTTGCTCTACTGATTTCTAAGAAGTGGTAACACAATTGTTGTTTTGGTTATTTGTCGATACGACTGATTTTGCAGTAATGACTTGAAATAGTAAAACAAGATGTGAGATAATGATAATGAGGGTACTAGGGTCTTCAACTCCACCACTAACCTACACTATATCTTCAACTAATGATATTATTCTTGTCTTTATGACATATAAGGGAGAGGTGTCAAATCTGCCCTATATCTAAGGTGTTTCTCCGATTGATAGTTTTGATCACAACTAGGATATCTTTCCAAAGCATTAACTGTCTAGCTAAAGCACAACTAATCTAAGGATCAATAATAGTCTAATTAAGCTTGAGTTGCAGCATAATCAACACAGTGGTATTCAAACTACAATACATACATGGCATACACTGTGAGAGCAAGGTGTTGATATACTAAGATTCAATTCTATATTAAGAAATATTTAAGCATTCAAGAACAACACATGAAGTATGAAGAACACAGTGACAAGTTAGGGTTTCATCTAAACCCTAGTTATGGAATTAGAACATGATTAAACACACAAATTACACTAATTTGGTGCTCTGGCTAGCCCAGGCATACCCCCAAACATCAAACTACCTCTTCTATTTATACATGCAAGGTCAAACCCTAATTCACTCCAAAACAGAAAATAATTGAATACCCTCTCACCATCACCCTCTGAATTTGTTGTTCCCTCTGTAAAATCGGCTCAGCAACTCCACTAATGAACTTTTGTACAAACCCTAATTCCAGTTATCTCTAGCTCGGCTTCTAGGGTTGGGAGAAGTCTGTGGTGGAGATAGCGGGAGCTAGAGAAGGGGAAGGCGGTTGTCTTTGGTCTTTGTTGGTGGGCTGTGGTGTCGGGAGAAACGATGGAGGCGGCGCTGCAACAGGGTTTGGTCGGAGAAGAAGAGAAGGGGATGGCTTCTCTGAGTTTGTCGGGTGAAGAGAGAGGAGAAGAAGAAGAAATGAGGAAGGGATTGTTTGGTTTGGTTGGGATGAAGGGGTAGACGGTTTTGCTGTGAAGCGGGAGCATCAGGAGTTGATGGGACGGTTGGAGCGAGCGTCGGATGCGGCGATAGAGATCTCAACGGCTCAGAATAAAACGGGTCTTGGATTTGGATTATGGGCCGGGTCTTGGATAGCTTGGGTTGCTCCTTGTTGGGTTGCAACTGTTGCGCGCGCGGGCTTTGACTTTCTGTTCCATAGACGCTTGTCTCTAATTCTGTGCTCTTTTGGCTCCTCAGTTTCTCCGAGCTTTATTCACTACCTAAAAACACAAAATTAATTAGTACAAGTATTTATTCTTGAAAACAAAGAAAATACAGAATCTGGGATAATATCTGATTTCTGAGCACAAAAGATGAGTTAAATGCCAATAAATAGATGTAGAAATATGCAATATTTGGCACTCATCAAATACCCCCAAACCTGAATTTTACTTGTCCTCAAGTGAAAAAGAAATTAAGAAATCCTAACTATACCACTGTCATTTGGTCTCTCGAATGCATTTAGCGTATGCACTAAGCCTTTAAACCCCTAGGTGTCCCTAGTGGACGAGTTGTAGTCTCGTGAGGGTTTACCAGAGGTGTACCCACAAAACCTTCTCCAACTTCGAGTGTAAAAGAGTCTCAAGCATCCAAGGAGCTATGAGTATATAGAGTTTCGCATGCTAGTAACACGAAGTTAGAACTACCAAAGAACGCATTCTCATCCTTAAGTCTGAGCGAGAAATAACCATACCATATGAAAGAATTCGGATTCGATTGTGATCATAAGCCTCGACTTCTGCATCACCATTAGGGTTTTATGATAATTGCACTCAAAAAGACCGCTTTTTTAGTCTCTCATGTGTGCAGGCAGGAATAAAGAGAGAAATCCTGCACACGTTGTAAGTAAGAAGGATAACCTTCCAAAATAATTTCTGGAGACTCCACAAAGGTGTGGACAAAAAGAATCTTTTTCTGATGATCTCTAAGAAAGGAAATCAACCATTAGCAAGGGTGGGAGTACTCACTTACCTTCTCACCCGATCGGCAATTAATATCACTCTCTCAGCATTCATAGAAACGTCTTCAATCTTCGGTCTTCAATAGCTGATGATGAACTTCTGAACTTCACAAAAACTTGACAAATATTTTTTTTTTTTTTTTTTTTTTTAGAATTACAATAAAACAATAAAACTCAATTTTCCACAAACTTCATTAATTCTCATCTTCTTTTCTTTTCTTTCCTTTGTTGCACGTAAACCTTGGACTATTTCAACTTTTCTTCAAATATTATGATGGTGCTCCGCTTGTTGACGATGATGTGTTTCTATGAATCTGTTGATGTTGTTGAGAGGGAGAGAGTGATGCTAACTGCAAATCGGTATTTAGAAGAAGTTTTCATCTTTAAACGTCACCCTCATGATTGACGGAATTAGCACTCAAGAGATCAAAAATAGTCTTTGAAAGTGGTGCGAAGTTGGGTAGCTCACCATTCCTACCCGGAATTGACGTACTGGTGACACACACTCTAATGACTTTTCTAGAAAGTTGCAAAAAAATGAAGGTTGGTGCCTCGCTTGATGTAAAATGGGTAGTCTCCACTATGGGTGATCACAATTCTACTACCGAATATCTAAACAACACCTAATTCGCCCTCCGGTATGGTTAAATCCAACTTTAACGCTCTAATCAACTAAGAAACCCGATTGTGTTCTCCAAGTACTTCCAAGTTCGTTATTTGGTCGAGACTCTCTATGTAAACATAGCTAGAAACATGCTAGTGACTCTAAAATCTCTAAAAGTTGGAGGTTTTTATGCAAGTATTTACAAAGAGTTTTGAATTTTTTTTTTTTTTTTTTTTTTGAAATAAAAGACTAAAAACTCTAAATGCAAAAACTCTATATGCAAATGCACCCCCAAACCTAAATCAAACATTGTCCTCAATGTTTCAACAGATAATAAACGGTCACATACCATGAGAACTATGCTGATAAGAGAAAAGGGAAGAGATTACCGGATGTCGGCGGGAGCAAGGTTAGAGCTTCAATAGAAAATATGTACAAACATCAACAGCCTTACACAAATATAACATGAGAGTGCAAATAAGGCTGCATATGGGAATGATTTTCCCCAAACCTAAACTTGTCAATGTGTGTTTGTGAGCACAAAATCTTGCAAATTTAAGGGTACATCATGCACAAGGTCTAACTCAAAATGAGTTTTGCTAAGAACAGGCAGACATACATATTACAAATGTGGCTCCTTAAAGGTGTTATACTTTGATGCAAAATAGTCCAAGAGGACTTGGGAAGCACAACGCTCTAGGCCTAAATTGGGCATTTTCAGAAAATTTGGTTTTGCAATTTTGTTACAAACTACACTTAGGTTTGGTGGAGGAGTTTCAATCTGTGCCTTAGGAGAGAGATTAGGTACAGCTAAGTTGTTTTCAAGTATAAGATCATTTGCACCATCACATACTTTCCTAAGGTCAGAAGAAGGTAAATCATGCTCACCTGCATAGAACAATTCATCAATCTCCATGTCATAATCATCAGAGGAGGCAACATATTGTGACATGGGCAGGGAATCAGACACAAAAATAATATCATGATCCAAAAGAACATTAGTGTCAACAGAAGATTCATCCTTTCTTAAGTCACAAACAAGTTGTGTAGCATGCTCACTTTCACTGAAGAATTTCACAAACCCAAACTCAGAGTTTAACATCACATGTATGAATGTTAGAGGAAGTATCATTCATAGGGTTCACAGAAGAGACGTTTAACGTCTCTCATCATATACATGCTCTTCTAACATATCATATTCCTCATCATCATCATCATAACAAAAATGTATTTCCCTATTCAAAATTGTAGCATTTCTAGTGTACTCATTTTCCTCTAGATTAGGTTCATATTCAGTGTTAGTTGCATGAGTAGGAAGAGAAACACTATTTTCAAGATTTTCTTTATTAGGGACAACAATCATCCTATCATAAACTTCCCTCCATTCTTCTTTTTCTAAATGAATCAGGTTCATATTTAAGAACAAGTAACATTGTTCAAGGGAAGGAGAGTCTTCAATAGTGGGTATCCTTGTTTCATATGAATGATCATTATATGGTTGTGCACATGGTTCACTACACAAGGAAAACTCATACATGTTGCTATATGGATGATCATGCATTGCATTCAATTCAAACCTAGCATTGTTTTGCTCTATGAGGTTTTCTTCCACTGAGTGCATATACGAGGTCGGGGGAGTATAAAATTGTTTAACTCCCCACTGTGGTGATTGATACATGTGTGCATGATGATTAGGGTTTGCATATTGAGGCTCATGACCTAGAAAAGGTTCATAATAATCCCTAAAACTAGTGACATCATGGTCTGTGGGGGGTTCGTAACATGACTCATGCCCGTAAGCAAGTTCTATGATGGATTTGTTTTCATCCCCAGTTGCAGACCAAAATCCTAACATGATCTAGCAACTCAATTTAAACTCAAAAAGAAGCATAGCTTAGCACACAAGGTGATACAAGAAAATGGCACCCAATTTTTAGAATTAAGCCCACAGGAGTGCTTGGTGTTGCTGCAAATGTGCAGCCCAAGTTATGCAAAGCCCAGTTGTTGTGGGCTTCAGGTTTGTGCAGAGCCCAGGTTATATGTAGCCCAGCAGTTGCACAGTGGGCTTTAGTTTGGTTTAAATGGGCTTTAATTTGGTTTTTGTGGGCTTCTGTTTGGTTTTTTTGTGGGCTTCTTGTTTGGTTTTTGTGGGCTTCTTGTTTGTGCAGAGCCCAGGTTATGTGCAACTCAGATTATGCACTGGTTGTGTGCACAAATAGCTAAAGGCACAGCACTGGCAGGTCTCAGTTCAGGGAATGTGCAGATCCCAGTGAGACACACAACAAAAGTTACAAACAAATTCCAGTACACATGGGTGCTTTGGAGAGTGCACAGCACAGCACAAGTTTTGTGCTCAGCACAACACAGAGCAACACAGCACAGCTTGTGTCATGCACAAATTATGCAGGTCACAGCACAGGAAAAACAAAACCTTGTGTGAGGTGTGCAGGGCAGGTGGGCTATGCGCTGGGGGTTGTGTGTGAGAGGCAAGTCAACTGCTAACTAACATTCATTCCAGTGCCACAAAAATCATAAACAAGTTACAGATGTTGGTCCATAGATACAACATATGAAGAATTTTCACTCAAGCAGTAAAGCACAAAGCATAGGAGAGCTCAAGACTTCAGCAGGTGATCATGCGATTCAAAACTTCACTAATCAGGATTCAAAGATGCTGATGCAACAGATGAACAGATGAGCAAAAGTAGATGAATTATTTTAGCTCTTTTACAGCAGACTTACATGCCACAGAGTGTTAACATACTCGACTTCAAATTTCAGAGATCATGCACAAATTCCAGATATTCACAGGGGTTTGTGATCACAGCAAGAAGATGGTCTCTCAGGTGAGAATGGAATTTCATTCAAAGCATCAAGGGTTCATCATGTCAGCCACAATTTAGATACACACTTTCAGCATTTTACAATATACCACAGAATGTGTCAACTGGCTTGGTTGACCTAATTTTTCAGAGGTTACACAGCTGTGCAAGGGTTTTGTTGTTCACATGTTATCAACAGGTTGATTCATCTCAACTGGGTCAGTTGACCCTAACTTTCACTGGTTTATGTACCAAGATGTAAAGTAGATGGTAACAATCTTGGCTCAACAGCCCACACAAGGGTATAAATGGCTCAAGAGGATCAGTGACAAGTTTATGAAACAAAACTGAAAAGCAGAAGGCAACCAGCCCAGTTGATATCAACTATCTCAGTTGACTTCAACTGGGGTTTGCAGATATCTGGGTTATCTGGGTTGCTGCTCAAGCTCACAGCTTCAGGGGCTGGAGTTGAACACAAGCCTTGTACAAGTCTAGATTGCACAACACACTTATACAAACAGCACAGCTCAGGACAGCTTATGCACAAATCATGGCATTCGCAGCTAGCATGTGGGTAGTTCAAAGATCATGGAAATTCAAATGAATACCAACAATGTATATTTGCAAGGCTCAAGTTATCATGCAGTCAAGGTAGTGCTTAGGTGAGCTACAATCGACTTCAGGGGTGATTGCACACAGCACAAGTTCAACAAGGTCCGTGGCATCAACTCACTTAGTTGATGTCAACACTCGGAGTTGATGCTAACTATCCTAGTTGACTTCAACTGAGATTTTTAGCTGAGTTGGCTTTCCAAGTGGTGGCTCAAACTCACAGCTTCAGGGGATGGAGTTAAGCACAGGGCAGATGGAAACTCAGAGGTTACACAGCACAGATCTTACAAACACAGGTGATACAATGACGATGCACTGTGTTGCACAGATCAACAGAGTAATAATGCTAAGGGCAGTGAGGTAAAGCTCATGATGGAGGTGGCAAAATCACAAATGCATGTATCATGATATTATTTAGCTCAGAAATACAGCACAAGAGATATCAAACTCAGGGTTTGCAAGTCTCTACTTATCATGCATACAAGGAATATTAATCATCACAGCATCATGTTTATGAGAATCAAGAGTTAGTTGTTCATTATTATGCACACATACTCACAACATACTGCACTATTCAATTGAGATGTACTTGCACACTTCAGATAGCAAATGGGTTCAGCCTTGCAGGTCAGATGAAGTTAACAGGATTAGTCGATGTTGGTAGGCTTATCTCAAAATCTCAGCTCATTCACATGGCAATACAAGGTTCAGCAGATAACAATGTTCAGCTACAGCTTATTCACAGGCTAACCTCAAGTCCTGCGCTTTTCCTTGTCTTCCTTGGGCTTGCACAAAGATTTCAAGAAGACGGCAAAGACATAGCGAGTCCTGCTAGCTCAACAAAGAGGTTTAGTTCTCTGGGATGTGCAGCTTAAGACAAAGATGATGAATATCAATACTGGCATAAGCCTGAGAGTATTTTGGACTGACACAGGGGAAAAATACTAGCTGTTATGCTTATTTGGACTGACTGGAGTTAAGAGTCACAAGTAGCACTAAGATGCAGGTTACTACAAATTGAGAAAGTTATAAAATGCAAAAAGTGAAATATGGATTAACTATGCTACCAGGCTACAGGTTGTAATGACCAATGGATTAAACAAACTTCAGAGCAAAACTAAAAACTACAGATTATAGATGCAAATTACTTTTAAAGTAAAGATGCAGTTTACATGAATGCAAGCTAATGCAAGTGAGATAAATTAACTAAAATGCAATGGTAAAGTTAACAATATGCAATAGAAGATGTAGAGAAAGAAAACTACAGCTAAGTTACACTAATACAGGGCTAAAAATAACAATGCAAGGAAGATATATACAGGGTTAAGCTAGAATTCAGTGAAGAAAGACAATAATCAACACAGCACACGCCAAGTCCCCGGCAGCGGCGCCAAAAACTTGGTAGGCTTGGGAAGGTGTTTCTTTTTATGCCTACTTGTGATACTGCAAGTGCACAAATACTTTGTTGGAGCGTGGCAAGTACAGTCGATCCCACGAGACTTGTGGTGCTTTGTATGGTTGATCTAATCTTTGCTCTACTGATTTCTAAGAAGTGGTAACACAATTGTTGTTTTGGTTATTTGTCGATACGACTGATTTTGCAGTAATGACTTGAAATAGTAAAACAATATGTGAGATAATGATAATGAGGGTACTAGGGTCTTCAACTCCACCACTAACCTACACTATATCTTCAACTAATGATATTATTCTTGTCCTTATGACATATAAGGGAGAGGTGTCAAATCTGCCCTATATCTAAGGTGTTTCTCCGATTGATAGTTTTGATCACAACTAGGATATCTTTCCAAAGCATTAATTGTCTAGCTAAAGCACAACTAATCTAAGGATCAATAATAGTCTAATTAAGCTTGAGTTGCAGCATAATCAACACAGTGGTATTCAAACTACAATACATACATGGCATACACTGTGAGAGCAAGGTGTTGACATACTAAGATTCAATTCTATATTAAGAAATATTTAAGCATTCAAGAACAACACATGAAGTATGAAGAACACAGTGACAAGTTAGGGTTTCATCTAAACCCTAGTTATGGAATTAGAACATGATTAAACACACAAATTATACTAAGTTGGTGCTCTGGCTAGCCCAGGCATACCCCCAAACATCAAACTACCTCTTCTATTTATACATGCAAGATCAAACCCTAATTCACTCCAAAACAGAAAATAATTGAATACCCTCTCACCATCACCCTCTGAATTTGTTGTTCCCTCTGTAAAATCGGCTCTGCAACTCCACTAATGAACTTTTGTACAAACCCTAATTCCAGTTATCTCTAGCTCAGCTTCTAGGGTTGGGAGAAGCTGTGGTGGAGATAGCTGGAGCTAGAGAAGGGGAAGGCGGCTGTGCTGGTGCTGTTGGTGGCTGTGGTGTCGGGAGAAACGATGGAGGCGGCGCTTCAACAGGGTTTGGTCGGAGAAGAAGAGAAGGGGATGGCTTCTCTGAGTTTGTCGGGTGAAGAGAGAGGAGAAGAAGAAGAAATGAGGAAGGGATTGTTTGGTTTGGTTGGGATGAAGGGGTAGACGGTTTTGCTGTGAAGCGGGAGCATCAGGAGTTGATGGGACGGTTTGAGCGAGCGTCGGATGCGGCGATAGAGATCTCAACGGCTCAGAATAAAACGGGTCTTGGATTTGGATTATGGGTCGGGTCTTGGATAGCTTGGGTTGCTCCTTGTTGGGTTGCAACTGTTACGCGCGCGGGCTTTGGCTTTCTGTTCCATAGACGCTTGTCTCTAATTCTGTGCTCTTTTGGCTCCTCAGTTTCTCCGAGCTTTATTCACTACCTAAAAACACAAAATTAATTAGTACAAGTATTTATTCTTGAAAACAAAGAAAATACAGAATCTGGGATAATATCTGATTTCTGAGCACAAAAGATGAGTTAAATGCCAATAAATAGATGTAGAAATATGCAATATTTGGCACTCATCATTATGGTAGTTCCCAAATTTGAAAAACTTGAGATTTTTTCAAATTTCATTTTTGGGGCAACTTCTTAATCGGTAGGTTAGGTGAACTTCATAAGCTACCGATTATGGTAGTTCCCAAATTCGAAAAACTTGAGATTTTTTCAAATTTCATTTTTGGGGAAACTTCTTAATCGGGAGACATGTTAACTCCAAGTCTACCGATCATGGTAGTTCCCAAATTCGAAAAACTTGAGATTTTTTCAAATATCAGTTTTGGGGCAACTTCATAATCGGGAGACATGGTAAATAAATACCCTCTGATTGTAGTTTTTTTTCAAAATAACATAACTTTCAAACCACATATGTACACAATACCCTTCGATTATCCTAACATATACCGATTCTACTTTTATTTACCGATTGTGGAGGGTATAATTGCCATTTAGAAAAATCGGAGATAAGGGATGGCTTCATTTTAGATTTGGGTGACCCTATTTTGTCTTATTAGTCGCCCCTAATTCTTTCAGGGTCGCCCCTAATGACGCCAGGATTATAATGTTGTAGCAGAAGTAAATGCCAAGGAAGTGAAGCTTTCAGATGGTTGTTGCAAAAGGGCAAGTAATATAAGATGATTGATGTTTTCTATATGGTTTGTGTTGCAGAGAGAACAAGAGACTTCAGTGATATCAGGAATATGACTCGTATTATTTCTAACTGATACTTCTATAAGAAAATCAGTAATTTATAAGGTACTTTTGGTTTCGAAAATTTCAACCAGAAAGTGGTACCGAAGGAAGATAATGGAGTAGTAGGTAAATTAATTTCACATAGATGATGATAACTTGACTTTGCAGTAAAAACTCCAGTTGAAGTAAGAGACCATATGAGAGTATCTTGATTCTGTAAAAGAAAAGGAAAGGTTAAAATAGAATATACCTATTGAGAAGTAAAGAGCGGTTAAATGCTCTTAAGGTGGCTTTTTCATGTCTCAGATTAAATATAAACTGGATCTATTGAAAAGAAGCAATATGGTTGGAGCCAAGTCCTGTTCTTCTCCTACAAAAAATCATTCTCACCTTTCTATGTCAGATGGTGTGCTTATTGACTGTCCAACCGAGTACATATTTATTGTGGGTGCAGCGCACTATTTCACTTGGACCATATTAATTTAATCAAATCAACCAGTTTATTTCCAAGCTACTCATTTAAAAAAACCAAAATAATTGTAAGATACACCAATGGCATTCTTGAGAATGGTTTATAACCAGTTTCTATTTGTCGCTTTGATAGTTATTTTTTATTTGTGTGCATGTGTGATTTGCGTATGCGTGTGCTCCAAGCGTGTCATCTATATCTCATCTCTATATATAGAAGTTCAGATGACCCATAAAGCTAAGATGAATTTTATCATTTTGAATTAAATCAAACATTCCGAGTTAATATGAAAAACTGTTTGATCATTTTAGGGAAGTGTTAAATATGGATGAAACTTATTAGGGGTATTAAGGGGATCAAGATTATAGACTTTATGGGATAACCTCTTTACTTAAAAAACCAGGTAGGTTCCATGGCATTAAAAGGTTGTTTGGATACTAGAAGCTGAAGTTAATCCCAGAAGTCAGAATCTAAAACAATGTGCTTCACAAAGTTCATTTTTTTGCTACTAGAAATCATTTCTGTATAGTATATTCAAGCTAACTTCTGACTTTTTTGCTTTTAGAAATCGAAAAGTAACTTTTTAAGTAACATCCAAATAGGTTAGTAGAATCGAAAAGTAGAAGCAAAAATCAGAAGCAAAAATGTTTTGCTTCATAAAAAAGTTAACTTTTAGGCTTCTAGAATTAGTCATTGTGAAGTTGTGTACCCAAACTAATTTGTGACATGTTTGCTTTTGGAAGTTCAAAAGCAACGTAGTGTTATAACAGGCTACAGGTATTTGACTAAAGTCAAGTTTCCCCTCCTAGAAAACGGTACCCCATCAGCAGCCGTGTAAAAGACGAGGGAAAGAAAAGTGGAAAATTACATAATCTATAAAACCAGTGATCTTTTCTAGATTTTTCCCGATATCTAGAATTAATGTTAAGACCCGTGTGATTGAGTTCTAGGGAATAAGATATAGGGTTATGAAAATATATTTGAATTGAATAATGAGGTATATTGCGGCTATTATTAAGGTAACTGAAATTACGCGAATTGTGGGAAGTATGGAAACTATAGCAGATGTCTATTGACCAAATAATGAACCCAACATAACAGATTTTCCTAAAATATCTGTAATTTTGAATATTGAAATTTTGAATTTGCTTTGAGAGCGGGACAGAGTCAAGAATCGAAACATTGAGTTGTACTCCTGCCAAATCCTCTTCTTCATAACATCATTGACATTTTGGATGACCACACAAACACTTCCTGAAAGCAAAAGCTTAATAGAAAACTCAGCAAAAGCTATAATCATAATGTATATATAGGCAAAAGCCATTAGAGAAAAAAGCAATTGTAAACACATAATGGAGGAGCAAACTGTTTAGCTACTCATGAAGATTTGAAAATAAACAAGAAATAAAACTTAAGAGATAAAGATTTTAATGTAAAAATGGAGATTAAATTAAAATAAACATAGAATTATAAAGAAGAATGCATAAAGGAATAGAAAAACCTGATTATTTAGTAGTAACCATCATGATTTTAGTTTGAATACATGATTATTTAGTAGTAACCATCATGATTTCACACAACTCAATCTAGAAGCAGAAAAAGTTTTTCCGAGATGGCAGAAGAAAATCCAGAAAATGTTAGCAATCTTGTTAACAAATTCAAACAAGCTTTACTGGAACTAGGAGATACTAGTGAAGTCAAGGTGCTACAGAAGGAATCAGACAAGGGAGAAGGTGAAGAAGGCAACTGGGAAGCAAGTGCTATTGGAAAAGTAATAATTGAAGGTAGAATGAACTATGACACTGTGGAGAGATTCATCAAATTCACATGGCCTTTCATGGAGTCTACTGAGATTAAAATAGTAGAGATAGAACCTAATACTTTTATCTTCAAGTTCAACAATTGGGATTTATTGAAAAAAGTCATAAGCACATGCCATGGAGTGTCAACAAGAAACTACTGGTGGTCCATGACTATATTCAGGGTATGATCTACACATAAAAGCACTGGGGCTTTCAACAATTTTGGATTCAACTCAAATATTTGCTTCCAGAACATATGAATGTCTTTGCAGTTACTAAGATTGGTGAAGTTATGGTAGAAGTTTGTGGGATTGAGCCAAAAGATGCACTCCCAATTGGTACTGATCCTGTTAAGGTCTGTGTTAATGTTGATCTCTCAATGCCTTTAAGGAGAGGAGTCAAATGCATCACAAATGC
Source organism: Papaver armeniacum (assembly GCA_023531295.1). Classification (NCBI taxonomy): domain Eukaryota; kingdom Viridiplantae; phylum Streptophyta; class Magnoliopsida; order Ranunculales; family Papaveraceae; genus Papaver; species Papaver armeniacum. The sequence continues at coordinate 147,936 of JAJJWW010004210.1, forward strand.
AGGAATCACTAAATGACAACAATTCTTCTATGAAAGGCAGCCAATAAGCATTTTTACTGAATGTTATGTCATTAAGCATTGTAAGGTGGCTTGTAATGATTCAGCTAACTATCTGGAAAAAGCTCATGAGAATCCATATTTCTTTGGCAATCCCAATAATCTCAGGAAAAATATTATCAAGAGGAATCCTAATGAGGCTCCTGTGTCTAAGAAGAATCAAGGTAAATTTGTCAAAGCTGCTGTTTTTGTTCCCCCAAAAGATGGTGAGATAATCAATATGGACTTTCTTTTCAAGAATAATTGTGATGGTGTTTCTGAGGAAATTAGACTTGGTAAAAGGACTAGAATCTCTTTAGATAAAAGTCAAGGTTCTTATGATGTTGAGTCTTCTTCTCAACATAACATCTTGGATACCAATACAAGCCTTCAGGAAACTCAAATGGTCACAATAGGAGATCAGCAAATTGAAAACACAAACATGGAGGATCAAGTATACCTATATACTCTCCTTAAACTTCTTTTTTCCATAACTTATCTTTCTTTTTATAATTATTTTTCACAACTTATCTTTTTTTTTTTATAATTATTTTTTGATTCTTAATTTGTCTCATTTTGATTTTCCTTCTCGATTTTGCTCAATTAATCCCTTGAAAGATGTAAGATCAAGAATATTTTTATAATTCATGAAGTGTTTACAGGAAAATAGTTTTATTGATTCTAAGCATTGTGTCATTATACATTCACATAACTATCAAGGTTGTCCAGGAAGAATTATTTTTAGTTTTAGTCATCTAGAATACCTCAATTATAGAATTTTTAGGCCTTGCATTAAACTGTCCTTATTTATTTTAATCTTAGTTGTTGTTTACAATCATTCTCACAACATGAAAATTATCTCTTGGAATGTCCAAGGCTTCAAAAATATCAATACTAGAGATCATTTAAGAGATCTAGTTAGATCCAAAGATCCTGATTTGATATTTCTATGTGAAACCAAACTTGAGGAACATAGACTTAGACCTTTACTAAAGTCTTTCAACTTCCCGTTGGCAAACTCTCCTTCTTTCTTCCCTATTCGATCTTGAACTTGATCTCACGCTACTTCTAGATCTCCTATTATTTTCCATCCTCAATTCATGATTCTCGCTTTGTCCTTTGTCAAGTTTGCCGTGCTTCTCGCCTCTAACCGTCTCTTCGTGTATTGTTTGTCTCATCTTTCTAAAGCGATTTCTTCGTTTTCTCCATTCATTCCTTGCTCTCCTTGTCCATTGTTCAACGCCTGTTCTTTCTCCTCTTCTCTCGTCTTTAATCGACCTCCAAGTATGTCACCGCGTTTGCTCTGGGGAGATTGGTGGTGGTTTTGATCTTCTCCATCGTTTCTCATATTCATCCTTGACGATTCTCCTCGTTTCATTCCTCCTTTCTCCAAAGAAGTCTCCCATTCTCACAATCGTTGGTTGCCCTTGTACATTTCTTCTTCTAGCCATTTTTTTTTCCAAATTCCTGAGTACCTTCTCCAAATCTTTTCTCTCGTTAATCAAATTCCTTCAATTTCTTCAATCTCTTTTCTCGTTTCTAGCGCATATTGATTTTCACACTACACCCCTTACTCGATTTTGCTCAAATATTGTGAATTAAACCAAACTTGAGGTCCTTATTTCTTTTAATCTTAGTTGTTGTTTACAATCATTCTCACAACATGAAAATTATCTCTTGAATGTCAAGTTTCCAAAAATATCAATACTAGAGATCATTTAAGAGATCGATATTTCTATGTGAAACCAAACTTGAGGAACATAGATTCTTAGAACCAGTAGGTCTTTCAGGAGGTTTAGTACTCATGTGGAAAAATGGTTTTAGTTGTGAAATTCTCAGTTGTGAAGATAACATGATTCATGCTCTCATTCAAGATGATCCCAGTCAACCAGAATGGCTTCTTTCTTGTGTTTATGGTTATTGTACTTCTGATAAAAAGAAAAGACAGTGGAGTTTCATTGAAGAAGTTGGTAATAATATTGCTCAGCCTTGGATTCTTCTGGGTGATTTAAATATTCATCTCAATTCTTCTAATACTTCTTCAACTTCAAGAGATAGTTGGATCAATTCTATGCTTCAATACATTGGTCTAGAAGACATTGGATTCATTGGCAAAGAGCACACTTGGACCAGTAATAATCTGGGAACAGGAAGGAAAAGATCCAGAATTGATATGGCTTTGGGGAATGGAGAATGGAACACCATTTTTCCTGACTCTAAATTACTTCATCTTGTTCAATCTGGGAGTGATCATTGTCCCATTATGTTGGTGACTGATTACAATCAACCTAAACTCTGGAAACCATTTAAATTCGTTCTTACATGGTTACATGATAAGACATGTGCAGTTGAGATTGCAAAATCTCGGGGCAAAGAGGTTCAAGGTTCTGCTGGGTTTAAATTAATCAAGAAACTCCAGTTTACAAGAGTATCTCTATCCAGATGGAATAAAAATCATTTTGGAGATATAAATCAAAAAGTTAATATCTTGCAGGGTCAGTTAAATGAGATACAATAATATTACCTTATTCTCCTGACAATACATCCAAGGCATTGGTAATTGGTGAAGAACTCAAAAAGTGGCATCAAATTCAGCATGATTTTCATAAACAAAAATCAAGGGATAATTTCTTGAAAGACATGGACAACAACACCAAGTACTTTCACACTTTAACAAAGAGGAAAAGAGCAAGGAACAACATCAATTCTTTAAAAGACTCTGCAGGTACTTGGTCACATTCTAGGGATGACATATCTAATCTGCTGACCAAACATTTCAAAGATATAAGTACTTCTTCTTCACCAATAATTCAGGAGTAGTATTATAATCATTTGCCTACTTTAGTCACTGAAGATGATAACAAAATGCTTCTTATTCCTCTAACTGATGATGAAATCCTAAGCACTGTCAAGAGCATGGAAAACTGGTATGCACCAGGACCTGAAAGCTTTCAAGCAGGCTTTTACAAGTCTCAATGGAGTACAGTTGGCCCTGAAGTTTGTGAAATGGTAAAGAAATTTTTCTCTTCTGGATTTATGCTTAAGTCATTAAACAAGACTTATATCTATTTAATTCCAAAGACCAAGAAACCTTCAACCCCTTCTGAGTTTAGACCAATAGGATTGTGCAACACTTCCTATAAGATAATCTCAAAAATCTTGGTTAGAAGAATGAAGCCACTTATTTTTAGAATTGTATCTCCATATCAAGCCGCATATGTTTCAGGCAGACTTATCAATGATAACACTATAATAGCTCATGAGCTTATTCACTCAATGAGGAAAAAAGAGGGAGAAAGTGGTTGGCTAGATCTTAAAGTAGATATGAGTAAAGCTTTGGATAGACTGGAATGGAGTTTTATTCTCAAGGTCTTAGAGAGTTTTGGATTCTCTAATGAATGGATACACCTTATACACCAATGCATTAGCACTACTTACTTATCTGTACTTCTCAATGGTTCTCCATGTGAAGAATTCAAACCTACCAGAGGCATAAGGCAAGGAGATCCTCTCTCTACTTATTTGTTTATTCTCTCTATGGAATGGTTCTCAAGAACTCTCACTGTAGCTCATCATTCTAAAGAAGTCAAGGGTATCAAAGCTGCTAGAGGTGCACCTCCCATTAATCATCTCTTATTTGCAGATGTCTGTCTTATATTTACCCAAGAAAATTTAACCAGTGTGAACAATCTCAAGCAAATATTGCAAGATTTTAGCTCACAATCTGGTCAGGTCATTAACTATGACAAGTCTTCCATTTTGTTTAGTCACAATCTGAACCCTGCTGGATGTGATATTATCAAGAACATCCTTGGTGTTAAATATATGGATAACAAGGAGAAATATCTGGGCTCCCCCTTGCTTATTGGTAAGTCTAAAGTTCAATCTTTTAGTGAAGTCAATGATGCTTTTGAAATAAGGTTATCAAATTGGAATAGAATTAATCTATGTCAAGCTGGTAGGTCTATAATGGTGAAAGCTGTCCTTAACTCAGTTCCAGTCTTTCAGATGAGTATATTTAAAACGCCAAAAACTTTGATTAAGAAACTTGATGCTCAACAAAGGAAGTTTTGGTGGGGGCATAAGAACAATAAAGGTACAAAATTCATCTCTTGGCAAAGTTTACGTGTTCCTAAGGATTTGGGTGGATTAGCTTTCAGGGATCTTGAAATGCTAAATCATGCACTCTGAACCAAACTGGCATGGAGAATAGGTACTCAGAAAGATCAACTTGTCTCTCAGGTACTCAAGGCCAAATACTTCAAGCAAGAAGACTTCTTGCACATAAATACAAAGAAACATAATACCTCTTGGGTTTGGAGAAGCATTGAAACTGGTTTACATATTCTGCAAGCAAATTATTGCATGGAAATTAATAATGGGAAAAGTACCAGAATCTGGATGGATAGCTGGATAATTGGTTTAGATATTAAACCTACTCCTAAGGATCCTTCTCATCTATCTTACATTCTGGTTAGTGAGCTTATTCTCCCTGATACTGCAACATGGAATATTCCTCTATTATACACTCTCTTTTCTTCTGAAATAGTAGACAGAGTGAAATGTATGGTGATCTCCCCTAACAGGGAAGATGAATTTAAGTGGAAGCATACCAAAGATGGAATCTTTACTGTAAAGAGTGCATACAACAAGTTAGCTGAAACTAGAGTCAACAATCAAGCAGCAGTGAGCACTGTGCCCAAGAAAACTTGAAAGGATCTCTGGAACATGAAACTGCCAAATAGAGTGAAACTTTTTACTTGGAAGTGCCTGAAATTCATAGTCCCTACAAAGTTAAGATTGTTCCAGTACAACAAGGACAGAGACACTATTTGCAACATCTATAATCATGAAGATGAATCTCTTTTTCATCTTCTTATTACTTGTACTCATGCCAGAGCTGTTTGGAGGATGGTAAATATTGACATTGATCAGATAAAGGATAATTGTACATCAGTTCAAGAATGGATTCTCTCTTGGTTTGATAACAATAATAATGTTGGAGTTGAAGATCTGATTAAGTGGAGGAATACACTCATGGTGGGATGCTGGGTTATATGGAAGGAGAGATGTGAACACATATTTCAGGACATACTTCTTAACCTTATATCAACTGCCTCTAGAATTAATCACCATTTGAATAATTTCAATCTTGCTATGCATCCTGTAGTTGAAAATTCTACTGTCACTAACACTGGAATGCAGGAAACAAACTTTCAGTTTACATTATTTGTGGATGCCTTTTTTAATCATCTTACTAATGAAGCTGGCACTGGCATGGTGCTCTTTTCTACTACAGGTGGCTGTGAAGGAGTTAAGAGCTCCTATGCAAGTGGAGTAATAGATGCAGAGGCAGGGGAAAGCATGGCCATACTAGAAGCTTTGAGATGGTGCAAAAGTTCAAAACTGGACAACTTTCACCTGATAACAGATTCTGAAGTAGTAGTTAATTTTATAACCACTGATAAGATTCAAATTAGATGGGAAAATAACAAACTCTTACAAGAGATCAAAAGTATTCTTTCTGGTTTTAGTTCATGGAAAATCTCTCATGTTAAAAGAGATAATAATAATTTTGGAGACAGTATTTCTAGGAAAGTTAGACTAGATAAATTGATATTAGAGGAGTTTAGAGATTTTTCTCCTTGGATTAATGATGTTATTTTAAGTCATTTTGCGCCTAATCCACATTAATAAAATTTTTATTTCTATCAAAAAAAAAAATATGTTAAGACCCGTGTACCTAATTAACAATTTAGCTAGCTTATCCATGGGTTGTTTTGCTCACCCCGACGTGGGAGAAAAATCTATAGGCCTCGAGTACTTTTGTAGGCCTCAATTTAGCGGATTACCCGTTAGCAGTATCCAAAATACAAACTAAAAGTCAACAACCCTGCTCAACTTTCAGAAACATAACATCCACGTCTACCCTTCTTGTTTGGGATTTGTTAAAGGGAGAGCGAAAATGGATCCGAGGAGAGAGAAAATCGTTGTTGACTCGTTGATTAGAACCTATTCAATATATTTTTCTAACTCGGACCAAAATACCTTTACTAATACACAATTCATTCACACGCTCGCAATCCATTTACTTTTGTTAATCTAATATAGGGCTTAAATCTCAATATACCGACTCCACCACCAGTTCGCCACCATCATCACCCCCACAAACACCGATATATCTGGTCTTCGTTATTTATGTCACAATGAATCTTGTACCTCTTCAGTAGAGGGCGGTTATCATTCTAGGAAAAAAAATCGCAGAAAGATGGGTTTTTCATGTTGGAAGCAAATCTCTGCAACGCATTTGCACTACAATAAAATACTCAATCAATCATTACCTAACCAAAAAAAAAAAACGATATTATAATTGCCCTTCCCAATCTTTAACTACTTAATTCATCACATAATTGTCTCACTGACATCAATTCAATAAGAATCTCACAGAAACTATAAATTAATTAACATCAAACAATTAACAACAAACAAAATTTCCCCAAAATTCATGGAATCTCGAATGCCCTAATAATTCCGCCATTAACTCTCCAGTTTTTTGCAACAATTCTGTAGACCCAAAATCCTCTCTCCACTAGAATTCTAATAGTCAACGATAACCTTCAACAGTGCCTTGAAGTATCTCAAACAGCTCAGTCAAGTCAGTTGCCAGAATAACTGAGTCTGGTCATTAACCAAAGTCTCCGACTATTATCACGCTTTTGTTACGCGGTTTTGAACTGCTCTCATCTTCTGTTTAAAGAATCAGTCTTTCTTTGTAATTCAATAATATAAATACAAGGCTTCTTATCTCCACAAGTTCTGTGTGGAAGATATTCTACCCAAAATCAATCTCTATCTTGGTATCAGCCTTTCGATCCAAGTTCAGCTTCCGCAACTATCAAAAAAAAAAAAAAAAACAAATCAAAACCAGAAACACAAAACCCATCAACACAAAACCCTAAAAAATAATGGCAGATACTACAAACACTCTTCGCCAAGTTCAAATCCATCACCTAGTTACTTTGAACACACTGAGACAAATCATATATTATGGAAGGCTCAATTTAAGCCTATCTTGAAAGGTTAGGCCCTAACAGGTTTTATAGATGGTACTAAAGAAAAACCAGAAAGAACTCTTCCAGACAGTGAAGATATCAATCCTGCTTTCACTGCTTATGAATCTCAAGACTCACTGATCGTTGGATGGTTGAATTCAACTCTAACACCTGAAGTTCTCAGCGTAGTTGCAAAACTTGAAACTTCAAAGGAAATATGGGATGCACTGGAGACATAGTTTACTCCTAAAACGTTTGCTCACCAGATGAATCTCAAAAAACAGCTACATAACTTGAATAAAGGTAATAAGACTTTGAAGGCTTATTTAAATGATGCTAAGCTTTTGTTTGATCAGCTTGCAGCAACTAGTTACACCGTACCTGCTAACGAGATGAACAATCCATTTGCAATGGATTAAATCAGACTTATGATCCAATCGTTACTGCTTTGAGCACTGCTGAAACAATGGATATTCAGAATTTCAATACTCATCTTCTCACCTTTAAGATGCGGCTTGAACATCAATTGTCACAGATCCAACAACCAATCGCAAATATTGTCACTTCCAACTCAGCTTCCACAAGCAGGAATCCACCAAGAGGGTTTAACAATCAACCCAGAGGACCACTTCCACCAAACAACAACAACAATCGTCGACCTCAACAACCGCAGAGAGGTGCTGCTCAAGGAGAGATTTTCTGCCAGATATGCAAAAAAAGAAACCACACTGCAGATCGTTGTTGGTTTCGTTATGAAAATAGCAACACCAATCAGCACAAAGCCCCTGAAGCTTATATTGCCTTCCCCGGAGACCAAGCTAGCAATCATTGGGTTACGGATACTTGCGCAACTCAATACTTGACTGCTAGTTTTCAAAACTTGAGCATACCTCATGAATATGAGGGAACTGAACAAGTTAAAGTTGGTAATGGTAATGGCCTGCAGATTGCGAATGTTGGTAATGCATCGTTTACTCATAATACACGCTGTTATCATTTGAATAACATTTATCATGTTCCGCAAATCAAGTCGAATATCCTATCAGTTTTTCAATTTTACAAGGATAATAATGTGTATTTTGAGTTTCACACCAATTATTTTGTTGTGAAGGACAAGAGTACGGGAACCGCACTGTTGCAAGGAAGGAATAAGAATGGGTTATACATCTTTGATGAAGTAGGTGACATATCTGGTTCACTATCTCCCAAGTCTTTTCTCTCTGCGAGTCTACCGGTTTGGCAATAGCGTCTTGGCCATCCAATGCTAAGCACAGTTTCTAAAATTATCAACAATTTCTCCATTTTAGTATCAAATAAGCAGTTTGATTATTGTCACTCTTGTCATATCAGTAAAAGCAAGAAGCTTCCCTTTTCAGTTAGTACTACTACTTTTGATAAACCATTAAGTTTAATTGTTTCAGATATTTGGGTTTCTCCACAAACTTCTAGAAATGGATTTCGTTATTATTTGCTTATCATGAATGTTTTCTCTCATTTTACTTGGATTTTTCCTTTGGTACAAAGATCGGATGCCTTACCAACTTTTATCCAATTTCACAAACAAATTGAAAACATTACTGAGCATAAAATAAAAGTTTTCCAATCTGATAATGCTTTGGAGTACAAAAAATTCACATCCTATTTGAACAATTCAGGGATTCAATACAGGTTTTCTTTTCCTCATACTTCGGCCCTAAATGGCATTGCCGAACGTCGCATTTGGCATGTGACTGAAAGTGGCCTTGCACTTCTGTTTCATGCAAACATGTTGAAGTCCTTTTGGGTTGACGCATTCACCACAACTTGTTATTTAATCAATAGGATTCCTAAATCGGTCTCTGAGTCAAAAACTCCTCTTGAGCTTTTATTTCATAAACAACCAGATTACTCGTTTCTACGCGTTTTTGGATGTCTAGCATATCCCTGTCTCCGTTCGTATAACTCTAACAAGTTAGAGCCTAGATCCTTACCCTGTGTTTTCATAGGTTACAATAATGCTCACAAAGGCTATGTATGTCTTCATCGTCCAACCAACAGGCAGTACATCTCCAGGCATGTGAGATTTGTTGAAAACTCATTCCCATTCACTCCTTCGCAACTGCCGGAACCAGATCCTTGTCAGTCTGGTGAGTATACTAGTACAGAGTTTTTGTCTTCACCAGTATTTACTCCTTCTGCACCCGTACCTCATCAAATGGTTCAACCTGCACAACCAGAACTACTGCAGAAAAACTCTCCAGCACCTGATATCGCAATAACTCCGACAGTTTCTGAGCAAGCTTTAGAAGGTGCTACGAATGATGTCACTTGATCGCGCAGATCAAGACAAAGCAATCCAACTGCAGAGTCGTAAGTTCAGTCTACAGCTGAGCAACAAGGACATACAATGGTCACTCGTGCAAAGGCAGGTATAACAAAGCCAATTCAAAAACTTTGCTTAACAGCCACCAAACATCCTCTGCCAGATGAAGATTTTATGGAGCCAACATGTTATTCCAAGGCTTGCACAAATCCTAAGTGGAGGACTGCCATGGACATTCAAATTAATGCCTTAATTCGTAATGGAACTTATTCGCTGGTTAAATATGAAGATGGCATGAATGTTGTGGGCTCTAAATGGGTGTTTCGAGTAAAGCAGAATCTTGATGGTAGTATTGAACGCCACAAGGCTCGATTGGTTGCAAAAGGGTTTCACCAGCAAGAGGGGATCGATTATGGGGATATATTTAGTCCAGTAATAAAGCCTTGTACCATTCGTTTTGTTCTTTCAATTGCGGTGATGAATCAATGGTCTTTACACCAACTGGATGTGGAGAATTCCTTCTTACATGGAGTTTTAGAAGAAGATGTATATATGAAGCAGCCACCAGGTTATGTGGATCCAAACTTTCCTAATCATGTTTGTAAATTAAATAAGTCACTTTACGGACTCAAACAGGCTCCCAGAGCATGGTTCTCACGGCTCAGCGGACATCTTCTTCAACTTGGATTCTTTGGTTCAATCACAGATTCCTCTCTATTTGTACAAAAAAATGATACTTCCATCACTTATGTACTGATCTATGTCGATGATATTATCGTCGCTGGCTTTGATCCTATAAAGATTGATAAGCTTATTAAAGATCTGGGAACTGCTTTTGCTGTCAAGGATATGGGAGATCTGTCCTTATTTCTGGGAGTTGAAGTCATTAAGCAGGACAAGAGTTTGGTTCTCACTCAAAGAAAGTATATAGCTGACTTATTACGTCGCACGAAGCTGGATGGTATAAAACCAGTAAGCACTCCATTAGCAGCTAATATGAAAGTTCAAAAACTTGGCAGTCAGAAGTTTGAAGAACCTACACTTTACAGAAGTGTAGTGGGTGCGCTGCAATACATGCACATCACCCGTTAGGATATCTCAATTGTGGTGAATAAAGCTTGCCAATACATGCATGAACTATACATTGAGCACTGGGAACTTGTCAAGCGTATACTGCGATATCTGAAACATACAGTGGACTATGGCTTGGTCATAAAACCAAACTCTGATTTTTCTCTCCATGCTTATTCCGATGCCGATTGGGCAGGCAGCTTAGATGATCGCAGGTCTACAAGTGGGTATTGTATTTACTTTGGTGGCAATTTAATTTCTTGGAGCGCTCGAAAACAGAAAACAGTTTCGAAATCTAGCACGGAGGCAGAATACCGTGGAGTAGCAATAGCAACGTCTGAGATTATGTGGATTCAACAACTACTAAAGGAATTGGGTATACAGCCGATTACTCCAACTCCGTGGTGTGATAACTTGGGGGCAACCTACCTCACTGCGAACCCAGTTTTCCACGCGCGAACTAAACATATAGAGATCGACTACCACTTTGTACATGAAAGAGTTGCAAGCAAAGAACTACATGTTAAGTTTATCAGCTCCAAGGACCAGTTAGCCGATGTATTTACAAAAGGATTAGCTTCCCCACGTTTTCAGTTTCTACGAGACAAGTTGAACATTCGTCAACTCCGGTTCAACTTGAAGGGGAGTGTCAACGATAACCTTCAACAGTGCCCTGAAGTATCTCCAACAGCTTAGTCAAGTCAGTTGCCAAAATAACTGAGTTTGGTCATTAACCAAAGTCTCCGACTATTATCACGCTTTTGTTACGCGGTTTTGAACTGCTCTTATTTTCTGTTTAAAGAAGTTGTCTTTCTTTGTAATTCAATAGTATAAATACAAGGCTTCTTATCTCCACAAGTTATGTGTGGAAGATATTCTACCCAAAATCAATCTCTGTCTACTTCAAATAATCTGTTGTCCCATATTTGCTTCTCCACCGATGTGGTGATATCTCTTAAGTTCTCTTCAATCCTATCTCAAAATGCTTAGGCTCAAATTTCATTAACCCCGGCATAGATTTCTGATATGGACGATGGAGGTGGAGGTTTACTGGGGAAGCGGTGTCATTTTGTGTAAGCAGTTCTCCAATGGCGCGTCGTCCCCAAGATAAAACAGCCGAGATCAATCTCTTACACAATCGCTCTTGCACGGTGAGAGGATGTGAAACTTCTACACTTCATTATTGCTCAGAAACTCTTTTAGAAAAGCCAAGGATGATCACACACTTGATTTTTCTTTCTCACAAATAATTCATTTTTTCTTGAAAACTCAAAAGACATAAAATGAAAAGTTCTCACACAAGAGAAAAATTTATTTTCATAACTCTTAAAAGACTTTTCATAAAAAACTGATTTTTCTAGTCAAGGTTTTAATAGAAATTATTAAAGTGCAATTAACACCATTAACACAACAAAGTATGAAACGGTCAAAATCAATTATAACAAAAATTAGTTTTCATTTAAGAAAAACTTTATTGTTACCAAAAATATTTTATTGGGAAATAAATTTATGTTTTAAATATATATTCCCAACAATCCCCCACTTATATTTTTAAAACATTGAGCAAGAATGTATAGAGTTGTGCATAAGCAAAGGTGTCTCGCGACTTGAACCTCTACGTAGTGTTTATATGCTCTCTTAAAATCTGACCGTAAAGTGAACATAAGTCTTGAACTTTAGGAGATAAAAAGATTGCTTAACACACACGACTATACTTGTGTAAAGTCTAAAGCCAGCACATACGGCCCTGTGCTTGTATCCCAGTTTAATGAATGATCTAGAGAACTGCCCGTATTCTCATAGAAAGCGGCCAAACTTTCACATTCATATAGGTGAGTTTATCAAGAGTACTCCTGAAAGTACCCCACTCCAAATAGAGATATAAACATCATTAAGAGTTTAAAAATTAAAAAAATTAAAATTAAACTCAACCTCTACTCGCTTCAGGATATCATGCTGTGGGATGAATTCTTCAAAAGCATGACTCTCGCATCTCTATATTATCTATGACTTGGTGTCCCATTTGAACCTATATTTTGGGATCTCACTCCATAGGTAAGGTTACCCTTTTGAATCTACTTTTGAGACCTTGAGTTATAGGTTGGTAACCGCATCATAAATAACTCAATCTCAATAATGCATATCATCCATGACTTCGTCTATTCCCTTTGAACCTATTTCTAGGTTGGGTATCCATCATAGATGACTCAATCTCAATGGGCATCAACCTCATCCCATAAGATGTATTTACATCTTCTTATCAATCCTTTCGTCAAAGGACTAATGAAAACTCTTTTCAGATACTATATAATCCATTCTCATAATATCAACTCTTATAGTTGTCGTTGCATGCATTCTCAATTCTTGCAATAGCCGCGTACTATCACATTGGATTAATATGTCCTGTTCCTCTATCTATTAGAGGATCGAATCGCTACATCCCTTAAAGGATTCAACTGAAAGGATGTCCAATCATCTTCGCAGTATCCTTAAAGGATTGCGGTAACCATTTAGATAGTGTATTTCTAGGCGTAAGATGTGTTTGAAACACCTCATAACCTTCTCAATATTGTACCAATTTTCCATACCAGGATTGGTAAATCTGAATATAAAACCCCCACTATTGAAGCAATATATTACACCCGCGCTACAAAAATACTTATATATATATATATAGTCAATCACGTAGCAAAGAAGCATACTGAGCTACCATACTCATGTCTAGTGCAATCACACACAATCTCAAAATCATTAGCACTAAACCAAATGAGTGAAAACTTATTTACAGGCAGACTATATATATTTCTGTCTCTTTTAAAAGTTCTATTTTCATTGAAATGAAAATTGATCCAAAGAAAGAAAAATTTCGTTTCAAAAATATACACCATCTTCACTCATGTCTTTCATGTCAAATAGCAAACTAAGCATGTTTTCAGTTTCATTTTCATCCTATAAGTTAGAATAAAAAATCAACAAATCACTTATGCATACAAAAAAAAGAGTATTGTGCATTTCACTTTCATCACATCTGAATCAAGTAAACAATTTTTATTTTATGAATTGTTTTAAAGTTGTTTTTCATAATATAAATGATAACTTATCTAACTTATATGATTTTTTTATTGTAGAAACTACACAGTTTTCTATGCTTGGTTTACATAGATTCTCATCCTTAACTTACACAAAAGTATATATTTCTACTTATGACTATAACAAATCATACATTGTAGAAACAACATCAACAAAACAAGCATTTAAGTTATTTAGCGACATGAATGCAAGAGTTAACAATTTTTCTGTTTGCTTGTCTAAAAATAATAGGCTCATAAAAACTTTTTTCCAAAGATTTAATAGTTTGAAGAACAAAGTTACTCTCTATAAGAAGTTATTTTCCAGCAACAAAATATTCATGACTAACTTTTAGTCTCACTATAGTTATGCATTTCTAGGTTCATTCTTAGTAAATTACTTGTCACCTTCATTTTTCAAGTTCCTCTAATTTAAATCAAAGCTGTTAAAACATAGGGTATGGTACCCCCACTATTTTTTGACTCAAACAAGAATTTCAAAACAATATCCAAAGATCCCAAAAATTGTGAAAAAATAATAAACCAATGATTTAAACCCAAAACGTTTTCCACAATATAGAGAAAAATTCAAACAATTTTCTTGAAAGCAACATTGCCTAATATTCACTACTCAAAAATAAGACAAGTTACTCGAAGCATCTTTATAAAATTCTCAAATACTTTATTTCATCCAATCCCATTGCAAGTTGCGTAAGATTTGAAAATGTACATGCTTTTATGAGTTAGGTAAGATTATTACATACTTGTTACTCAAAAATTCACCAAGTTCATAAGAAAATATAACATGCTCATATTCATCACTAACTCATTGATTTCCCAAAAAGCATGACAAAATCTCATATTTCAAATATTCAAAATTCAATTTATGTTATGATAAAATTGTAATATAATTTTCAAACATTTTATCCATAACTTATCATTTGTAGCAGTGCAATGATCAAATTCAACAAATTTCTTATCTCACTCTTGTTTATAACAAGATATGAACATCTTGTTATTAACAAGTTGAACATCTTGGAAACTAGATATATTTTTAACAAGATTCTTCTACCCAAAGTAAACTTTTAGGCTATACCAATACCGAAATTCCTAGTGAGGTGAGTATATCTCAACGCCACTTTCTTTCAAAACGATTTGGTTCAACTTTTGAACCATAACCTATCAAAACAAATATGGTGCAAAACACCAATATATATCAACCTCTCACAGTATCCATAGTTCACATTAACTAAGCTTGAAAAGCATTGTTAATAACATTTAATATCCTTCCAATGCCGTGCAAGAATAGCAAATAATCTCATAATCAATATTATGTTCATTTCTTGGTGAGAGTTGATATTCACATTTGTTTTGACTAGGTTTCTAATTATTTCGGTTTTGGGTTCGTATAAATTTCATCTCGTAATTTCAAAACTTATATGAGTCACATGTTTATTGTCATACACAATAATTCTCAATATCTTGTTTCCCTAAAATTTATTCTAAGATTGAACAATCAATTTATTCAATTTAGAATGCCATTATTTGATCACTACAATAACTACAAATAGTTCAACAAACATACCTCAATTGCTTTTAAAGCTCAATTGGTTACAAACCATTTCCCATTCTTTGCACACCAACAAACAAGTCAGCAACCTCATTGCTCCACACATCCATTAGTCTCCCGTAATTTTTATTTCATTGGTAAATAAAGCTTGCTCAAGTAAGTGAATTTTCACCTGTCATAATCATTTACATGTGAGCATTTGAAACCAAAAATAAGCAAGGTATGCACTTACATAATTACTTCAACACCATTCACAAAATTAGTACTCCAAGATGCTCTTAAATATCAAACAAATATATAAAGTTCTTTAGTTATAACATCATGTATTTATAACTTTTCTAATAAGCATATTATCAAACATATGTGGCGCATTAGTTTGATTTCTAACAATAATCTTATTTTTCATTACCAAAACAAGAGTATGAAGTACTAGAATCAAAACATGATTTGTAATGTAATTTCATACATCTCTAATCTCTAAACTCAAGTATCATATCTAATGTTTTCGACATACATACAAAACGATTTATTTTTAAAGCACCGCATCTCTTAAACCAAAAATCCAATTGGAGAATTTCAAAATGGGTTTCGAAGATAATTTATTCATCTAAAATATTCATGTCACACAAGTCCAAAATAGTTGCACAAAGATTGGGACAAACAAATTCAATCAGGACTAAATTTCTGCTCGTCAGAAATTTTCAGCAACGTTATGCAGTTTTTGTAAAATAACTTAGAAATACTTTTCGGTGTCCAAAAATTATGAAATTAAACATGCACAATCTTAGGTATGTTTAGCATCTCTAGTAAAAATTTCTACATCAAATTCAACTCCATGTAGGAGATAAAAATAAAACTCTACAGCATGTTAAAAATAATTTGTTTGTTATCAAAAATATTTTTTTTCTATGCTAAATATTAATGAAGAAAAATATTTAACCATGATATCCCTAGTCCATCAAAAATACTTTAGGTACCAAGTAACCTAATTCCAAGCATCATGCTAAATCGCTAAAGAAAAATTATACCGTTCATATAATTCTATAAAACATACTCCCTCCGTCCCTATTATATAGGCGGAGTTTAGAAATTTTCTAGTCCCATTAGATAGGCGGAGTTCCAATTCCAAAGATGTTTTTTCCATATATACCCTTATTTATAATGCATGAATATCATAAAAAATAAGTTAATGTCTCTTGTCTTGGAAATGAGATAAAGGGCAAAATAAGAAAAGTAATGGAAATTTATGAAATCCATATTTTTTCTTATTCTAAGAGAAATGGCAAATTCCGCCTATATATTGGGGACGGAGGGAGTATTAAACAATGATACTGATCGCGTTTGAGCAATTGTTTTCTTTTGATTTCCATGGCAGAATAAATCGTCTTAAAATTGTTGGAACAATTGCTGAATTATGCTTGCACAACAAATAAAATCAAAAACGAAACAAATTGTTATGGCTGAGTCGCGGACTATGTCGCTTTCTTTAAGACGTTTCGCAGCTCTACCCAAAATTGTGCAAGCAGTTCTTCAATGGCGTCCCCAGGATAAAACAGCCGAGATCAATCTCTTACACAATCGCTCTTGCACGGTGAGAGGATGTGAAACTTCTACACTTCATTATTGCTCAGAAACTCTTTTAGAAAAGCCAAGGATGATCACACACTTGATTTTTCTTTCTCACAAATAATTCATTTTTTAGAAAAATTTATTTTCATAACTCTTAAAAGACTTTTCATAAAAAACTGATTTTTCTAGTCAAGGTTTTAATAGAAATTATTAAAGTGCAATTAACACCATTAACACAACAAAGTATGAAACGGTCAAAATCAATTATAACAAAAATTAGTTTTCATTTAAGAAAAACTTTATTATTACCAAAAATATTTTATTGGGAAATAAATTTATGTTTTAAATATATATTCCCAACATTCTTGCAATATCATTTAATTATAACATTTCCACTTCTTACCAATACATTTTACATAGATTCTCAGAATTTACCAAAACCAGGAAATTCCGTGGACCTATCCTTTTTGTTTATAACGAAGAGGAGGGGGAGGAGGAGCCGACCATGATATTGGAACAGGAGGAGAGAAGTGTGGAGTCGTATTCGGCTTTGGAGGAGGGAACCGGTTCTTAGACACACGTAGCATCCGTGCGTGTCCCATCTCTGCCTCCACTGTAGATCCATGTTTATGGCCATCAGTGATAATCATCATCAACTTTCGAGTAGGATATGGATGATCACTGGTGACTTCTCCATGAACATAAGAAGAAGTACCTGTACAGTTACTAATAGTGTTTTCTTTGATCTCTACTACAACTACACCATATATTAACAGAAACAACATTAATAGAAGAACAATACTTGTACTTTTTCTAATCAAACTTGATGGATATGAACTAAGAGAATCCATTAATTATGTAGGAATTGAAAATGTGAACCAACAGAAAGTGTTTAAAATCTGATAATATACGTCTCTTATTTATATAAGAACAAGCTCCAAGCTGATAATGTCAACTACTGAACTAGGTTCACACTTGTGGTAAAAAAACAATCTTGGTATAGGGGCGGCAAGAAATGGTAGAGGGGCGACAACCTAATAAGACAAAAAAGGTCATTACAAGGTAATTTAAGTGCCCCTTATCAAAGAAAAATATGGAAATGACTAATTAGCTCTTATTATTAATAATCAAGATTAGTAATGATAATCAAGATTAGTGTTGATAATTAATTTTAATTAACTCTAAAATCGATTTTTAGAGTTATAAAAAAAAAGTTTAGCAGGAGAAGAAAAAGAAAACTTACTGAAACCCTAGATTTTGATTTCAACCAAAATAACTCTAAAATCATTAGCTTTTTCTCGCTCAAAATTATCTAAGGGAAAGTACATAACAAAATCAAAACTTTATTGTTGAATAAAGAACTTGGGAAAAAATTTGGACAAAGGAAAAGAGCATTAAAATATCAACATTTTGCCAATGAATGTTTCGTTAAAACCTTGTCAGAAAACCACATCAAGGGAAAAGAGTACAACTTTTGACATATTTAAAAAAAGTTTAGAGGAGAAGAAAATTCTAAAAGTTATTAGAATGCCAATTTTAACATCTCATTAAATAGAATTGATGGGATATAAGCAAAATAAATAGAAACCACAAATCACATGAAACATATGATTAGATACCGTAAAGGTAATTAAATCGCTGATGATACCAATTTTGGTGATATAGTTTTTTTTAAGGAGATAGATAATTAATTTTCACTTATTATAACTCTAAAACAAAGATTTTTAGAGGTTTAGAGGATGAGAAGAAAAAAGAAAACTTATGTGATATTTGTGAAACCCTAGATTTTGATTCACTCAACCAAAATGAGTGATTCCAAGAAACTATGGCCGATTCCTAAGCCAGGAAGAGATATACTTCTAAATTAGTTCCCATTAGCTTTTTTCGCTCAAAATTATCTAAAGTACATAACAAAATCAAAACTTTTGAATTTTCATTAAAAAGTAAGAACTTAAGGTTGCAATTTTGCTCATTACGTATTATGATGTGACCAACCGTAACTCTTAGTTACAGAACAAGGGGCCTTGGTGTGAAGTTTGAGACTTAATGAAGAAAGATAAACTCATATCTTTAATAAAGAAAGTTATCGAATACCAATCGTGAATCAATAGATACGGATACAAATTGGTTAAATTTGGGGAAAATCCAATCGTAAAAATAATTAAAAACGGTGAAATCAAAATTGATAGATTAGCGGTTGGTAAATAAATGCAAAGTGAGGGAAAACAGAGAGAGAAATTCTATTCGATACTTGGTGTCCAAGATATGTAAACCCTAAAACCGTAACAATGGTTTATCGATTCAGATTTTTAGAGTTATAAAAAAAAAAGTTTAGAGGAGAAGAAAAAAGAAAACTTTGGTAACTATTTTAGTTTACAAACCGTGAATCGTAAGAAGAAAATTCTCGAGATATAAGAACATACGGTTGGTAATTGAACGCTGGTAATTATTTTAGTTTACAAACCGTTACAGATATAAGAACAACCGCTGGTAATCGAATCGTTACCAACCGTATTAACATCAAAATCTCCAGTTACGGTTCGTAATTGAGTTAAAATCAACCGTAACTCGCATAAAACCAGAAATTTCAATTTTCATACAAAACCCTAATTTTTGATACAAAATTAACTTAAATCCAACACAATAAACTAAACCCTAACTGGGCTTTTCCAAACATTTCTCAAATCGCCGATTAATCGAAGACGATGAAATTTTCAGTTTTAATGGAGGTTACGGTTGATGGAGGAGAAGAGAAGATGAAGAAGAAGATGAAAAAAAAAAACTGATTTGATTTTTTTTGATTCATTAGGTTTAAAAAAAAATTGATTTGATTTTGGTTGATTTAAGGTGAAAGGGTAATCTAGTCAATCTACACCCACTATAGGACACCCCCTAACCAATAAGAGGGACATTGCTATCACACTTGCCGCCCCCTCTACCATTTCTTGCCGCCCCTATACCAAGATTGTAAAAAAAAACAGCAACTAGGTTCACACCGGGACTTATTCAACACCGCTTAATTGGGCCCTGGGAAATAATTAGGGGCCCCTAGCTACAAGACAAAAAAGATCATGAAATAGTAATTGGTGGTCATCCCTTATCCCAAATTTTTTTAAATGGCTAAAATACCCGCAGGTCGTTAGTGGTAATTAAGTTAATTAGTTTAGTTAAATTAATTTAATCAGTGTGGTTAGATCAAAATAAGATTTTAGAGATGTCGTCAATTAATTGATACCATCATTGACGACTCAAACCTGCAACTTTTTTAGGTTATGAAAAATCGTCATGGTAATATGATAAATCCTGACGATTCTAACAAGGGTCGTCACCCGAAAATTTTACACACAAACGACCCTCAAATTCCAAATGACGACTCCTTTCAAAGTTTTAAAAAGACGACCCCATAGAGTAACTTTCATTTTTTGGGAAAGTTGACGACCCCAAAAGTTGACGACCCCATAGAGTAACTTTCATTTTTTGGGAAAGTTGACGACCCCATAGAAAGTTGACGACCCCATAGAGTAACTTTCATTTTTAACATAACGACTCTAGTCTGAACTATGAATGATCGTTCAAAGTTCATTCAAACTACTTAAATGGGACCCTCTCTTTTAATTTCTCTGGAAATTCCTTATTTGCTTGTTCTCTCAAGTAATTATAAGCCATGTATGGGTGGTGGGTGGAGGAGAGTAAGTTGACGACTCCTTTCAATTTTAGAAAGTTGACGACCTAGTTTTGGAAACTTTTTTTAGAAATACTTCATTAGTAAGTTGACGACCCTTTTCATTTTTGGGACAGAGAAGTTGTTTATTTTTCGTATAAAGTCGTTAACTTTTAAAACGTGGTCGTTCGCAAAGAATCGTCATACTTTCTATATTACGATAACGACTCTAATTTGAAGTAAAAAAAAATGAAAAATCAGAATTTGGGTCGTTATCTCCTTCCTCATATACCCTAACGATTTTTCAAAATCTCTACATCCATATGAAAAATCGTTAGGCTTTAGGAATTTCGGGTTGACGACCCTTCAACCGTAACTGATTTTTTTTCTTCTTCGTGTCGTTAATGGAAGAGAAGAAAGTTGAGAGAGAGGGAGAGGGGAGAAGAAGAGACTCCGATTTTTTTTTGTTAAAAGATGAAAATGAAATGGAGGCTTAAGGTAAATAGAATTTTAAGTTTTATTATTGAAGGGCAAAATAATATTTTTACTATATTTTGGAACCCCTAAATTAAATGGTGTGGGTATAAATTGTGTCCTGGCCCAAATTATTTTCCATGGCCCCAATTAAACCGTGTTATTCAGCTTGAGTAGTTGAGTATCAATTTAGCTTCTAGCCAGGTCTAAGTCCAACTACCACGTGTGTGTCTTTTTTCTACGGTGTTAGGTGGTGGATGCTTATTTTATGCGGTTGTAGAATTGGCCAAGTTCTGACGATTTGACAT
This sequence comes from Papaver armeniacum, assembly GCA_023531295.1. Classification (NCBI taxonomy): domain Eukaryota; kingdom Viridiplantae; phylum Streptophyta; class Magnoliopsida; order Ranunculales; family Papaveraceae; genus Papaver; species Papaver armeniacum. The sequence continues at coordinate 169,047 of JAJJWW010004210.1, forward strand.
TCCATCAAGTGTTTGACTAAAGTCAAGCTTCCCCTCCTAGAAAACAGTATCCCCGTCAGCAGCCGTGTCAAAGACGAGGGAAAGAAAATAGGGAAATTACTTTCAAATTTAACATTTCATGAATCTTACTAAAAGCATTACTAGATACAGCTTCTGCCCTTCTCTATTATCTATTACTCGAAACCCCCGACTCATCTTCATTCCTTTCTCTCTCAGAGAAACAAACTTGTCATATTTTCTTGGTAAAAACTATTTCCATAGTTGTGTTACTTCAAAACAATCCAATAACATTGCCACCATTTCAGAAGAATTCTGTACACGTCTTGTCTCTTATTGCAACTCAAAGTTTATAAAAGATGGCATCTGTGTCCACAGCCCCATGATCAAGTTGGGTTTTCAAGATAATTTAATTCTAAATAACAATCTGTTATCTTTGTATTCAAAATGTTCTGGTATTGAGTATGCACGTGACTTGTTCGATGGAATGTCTTATAGAGATGTAGTTTCTTGGACTTGTATTATATCTGCTTATGTCAAAGATGGTAGTTACAGAGAGGCACTGGATTTATTCCATAACATGATTAAATTATCTGAAGTTCCTAATGAGTTCACTTACTCAAGTGTATTACGATCTTGTTCATCTTTGTTCGAATTTGAGCTAGGAATTTGTACTCATGCTCAAATTATAAAACGTGGGTTCGAGCCAAATCCTGTTTTAGGAAGTGTTTTGATCGTTTTTTATTCAAAGTGTGGTTATTTTGAAGAATCTCTTAAAATATTTGATATAAAGAACAACGGTGACACTGTTTGTTGGACTACAATGATCTCTTCTTTAGTTCAATCTCAGAATTGGATTCAGTCTCTGAAGTTGTATTTGCGGATGATTGAAGGGGGAGTTTCACCGAATGAATTCACTTTTGTGAAACTTTTGATGGCTTGTAGCATTTTAGGCATGAAGTATGGGAAATTGGTTCATGCCCACGTTGTTTTAATGGGCATTGAGCTGAACTTGATTATGAAAACAGCTCTTGCTGACATGTATTTCAAATGTCAAAGAATGGAAGAGGCAGTAAAGGTATTAAACCAGACTCCAGAATCTGATGTCTGGTTATGGACAGCTTTGATTACCGGGTACGCTCGCGTTTCAAAGTTTGGTAAAGTAATTTCTTCATTTCGTGAGATGCAACTTAAGAGGATTTTGCCAAATTCTTTCACTTATGCTGGAATTTTAAACACATCTGCATCTATCCATGCATGGGAGCTAGGAAAACAAATTCATTCTCTTGTTATCAAGGATGGGTTAGAGACGAGTGTTTCTGTTGGAAATGCACTTGTTGACATGTACATGAAGAGCTCTGCAGTGGTAAGAGATGCTTTGGGAGCGTTTGAAGAGATAATTTCACCAAATGTTGTTTCTTGGACCTCTTTGATTACCGGTTTTACTCAACGTGGCCTTAAAGGTGAAGCATTTCAGGCATTTATGGATATGCAAGTTTTTGGCTTGCAACCAAATCCTATCACAGTTACTGAAATTCTCAAGAGCTGTTCTTCAAATGAAGTAAGAAATCTTCATGGATATGTGATTAAATCAAAACTGCGTAATAATGTAATAGTTGGTAATGCTCTAGTTGATGTTTATGCTAGGTTCGGATCAGTGGGTGATGCTTGGAATGTACTAAAAGGAATGCCCCATAGAGATGTCGTAACGTATACAAACTTTGCTGCTGGATTGAATCAGATGGGTGATCACCAGATGACTTTAAGCATCATCTCCAATATTTACAAGGATCAACTTAAGATGGACGGGCACAGTATGGCTACTTTTTTGTCTGCATCAGCAAGCTTAGCTGCTACAGAAACTGGGAAACAACTTCACTGTCATTCTGTGAAATCAGGATTAGGAAGTTGGATATCCGTCTCAAATGCCCTTGTTGATTTATATGGAAAGTGCGGAAACATAAATGATTGTCAAAGAGCTTTTTCTGAGATATTAGATCCAGATGTGGTGTCTTGGAATGTTTTGATCTCTGGGCTAGCTTCGAATGGCGATTTTTCCTCTGCTCTTTCGATCTTCGAAGATATGATTTTGGCAGCAGTCAAACCGGATCATATTACAATGTTATTAGTACTTTATACTTGTAGTCACGGTGGTTTGATTAATAGAGGAATTGAGTACTTCAACTCCATGACTGAAACTCATGGAATAAAGCCAACAATTGATCACTGTATTTGCCTAGTTGATCTTCTTGGTCGAGCTGGACGCTTAGAAGAGGCCATGTCTGTAATTGAAAACATGAAGCCTGCGCAAGATGCATTAATTTACAAAACATTGCTGGCTTCCTGTAAGGTACATGGCAATGTGACTATGGGGGAAGACATGGCGAGGCGGGCACTTGAGTTGAACCCGTCAGATCCAGCAGTTTATGTTCTTCTTGCTAACATTTATGACGATGCTGGAAAAACAAATTTAGGGGACTTGACTCGTCAGCTGATGAGGGACAACGGGTTGAGGAAGAATCCTGGAAAGAGCTGGGTGGAAATAGAGGGAACCTTTACTTAGTTTGACCACCTTCAGTATCAGGCTAAAGGAAGTCGGATTTTGCAAGCAAGTTCAGAGAGAAGAAAGCAAGCTTTCCGTGAGCGAGGATTGGCACTCGAACAAGATGTATGCAATTACTCATCCTTTATCATGTGCTTTAGTGTTTTTCTTTATAAATTTGAAATTTTTGGAAGGAAATAACCAAGATGCTGGATAGGTTGAGGAAGGCAAAATGCAACTGTACATGTGTAATTAAGATGGCATATATTATGTTTGGAAGAACTGCGTACATATGAGATGGATAAGTGTTGGAATGTGCACACAGAGTGGCTCTTCTTTTGCGACATGGTGGTATGGGTATGACCATATGGTAAAATACAATGATCAGGTTGCTTTTCAGATGTAGCTGAAAACATCTAGATGTAAGAAGTCTAGTTCGACACCTCAAAATATTACTAAAAGGTATGTATTCATGAAGATTAAAATAACACAATTTTTCTACACTTAACACAGCTTGTCTTCTACACTTACTTGAAGATTCCTCTTTCATCAGTTCTCTGGCAACGATGGCCTAATGGAACTTTGCTGAACAATATTGGCCATTAGCCTAAGATGCTATCGCTATTTGTGTCTGTCAAATGTTTTGTTTTGCAATTGATATTCCTGCACATGAGCGAAGATTCCCTTGTAATATATGTATTGTATTTTGATTATTACCACAGGTTTCAAGACTGAAAGCGCAGTTGCAAGCTGAGAGGGATCTTAGAGCTGATCAGGAGATTGGTCTGAATATGTCTCTGAGGCAGTTTCTAATTAACGCAGTATGAACTCCAAGGTTGGTTGGTACTGTTCCTTTTTCTCTTGTCCTACGGTTGCACGAGTTTTCTTTATCCTACCAACCTCCTGACCAAAGACAACGGCAGAGCTAGAGAAGATCGCCCTTACTGAGGCAGATGTAGCTAGGCTGGAACAAAAGGTCATGGAGCTATCCAATTTAACCTCCAGCATTTACAAAATCTATGTTCACAACAGTGAGATATTTAAATACAAAAGGATGATGTAGACCACTTTCTTGGCAGCATGCTTATTGTGTTTCCTATGCGAATGATTATGGATGTTCATTTTAACAGGATGATGTTAGGACATATTGTGCTGGAATGGTAACACGTTCGTAATTGCAGTGTTTTTTATCAAAGCCAATGTACTTTTACCAGTGGGTAAACTAAGATAACATCTATCTTAATACAAAGTGAAAACTACTGTCAGACCCTTTTTTGAGTTTTTTTTATTCAAAGTGCAATTTATTCAAATACAAATTGTTTTAGGGGAGAAAGTTCACTTTACATACAGTCTGGTTAGGGATGGTCATGGGGCGGGTATGCCAATCCCAGTCACTGCCCCGCTCGTAAAAAAAATACCCATACCCGCCCCGTTACCCACATGAATTGGGGCGGGGCGGGTATGGGGAATACCCGTTTGGGGCGGGTTTTCCATGGGTTATCCGTAACACGGAGTTAATACATAAATTTATTTATAATCAAAACTTAAATATGAAGTAAACAAAAATAATAACATAAGAATAATGCATTCTAAAATTTTAAATTCAGAAATTCATCTTATGGTGAACAAAAGAATCTTTAAATGATTTCTTAGTTTTTCTACTTTGTCCTTTCGATACAAGAACGATCAAAGAATGTGTCTGATCACAACAAAGAAACGAAAGTGATGAGTATACAAGAACGATCAAGAATATAATAAATGTAAGAAAGCTCGACTAAGTGGTAGAAGTATAAAATTCGATACAAATTCTTGCATAAAAGTCGAAGCCATTATAATATGGAAGCAACGGGGCGGGTATGGGGCGGGGACCTTGAATCCCATCCCCGCCCCATCCCCGTAGCTTAGGTTTCGGGTATTACCCATACCCGACCCCATCCCCATTTGTGCGGGTAAAACCCTACCCAAACGGGGCGGGTACCCACGGGATGGGTTTGGGTGGGGCAAATGGCCATCCCTAAGTCTGGTACAGTAAATTGGTAATTAACCATCTATAAAAGGTTAAAATCATCTTCGTTGATTGCTAAACTCAAAGGAACCTCCAATTTTGAGGGGTTGCTATGTGGATTTAAATTCTGTGCATGTTTTGGTCCACAGTCTTGTGAATGGTTTTCTTTACCATAGGTCTTCTGTTCAAACCATGAGAATTTCAAACACGTTCAATCGTTCATCTAACGCTCACAAATGAGAAGTCCTTTTGATGAAGTGTTTTTTTGATCAAGAATTTTGATGCAGCATAGTCTCAATCTTTCTTTCTTCCTTCCTACAAATCTCCTGGGTTCCTTTGCTTTCTGTTTTCTGTTTTATGCAGTCAGATGTAGATATAGGAACTGGTAACTGGAGAATGGGAGATAGAGAGATAATTGAAAGAAGCTGAGATTTTAACATCTAAATGACGACAAACAATGACAAACCCAAACCGGAGAATATATAGATGAAAATTCAAATCTGTAGGATGCTCTTCAGATTGACACACAAAAAAAAAAAAAAAAAAACACAACAGGCAGCTGCCTCAGCTCCCACAGTGACATGGATAACTTGATACTGATACTTAAATCTCTCTCGCTCTTCTTCTCATTCTTCCTGTTCTTCTGTGGTTAATCCTTTCATGCAGGAGGAATAGTAAAACCTGAAACCAATTGTGAATAAAACATATTAATTAACAGATAAAGGTAAAAAAGAACTACTACGAATAATGCCAATTATATGTGGGAAGAAAGAGTAGGTATGCATATATACTTCCACATTTGCCTCCGCGAGGAAGTGCTTTGCCACACAAACCAGCAACATAAACAACCTTTTCCATGCTAACAATAACTTCAATCTCTTTTGTGGCATGGTTACATAAACAAGGAATATCAATGGTATTAATCAGCTCACAGCAAGCCTTTGATGGTGGAATCTTTGAACCTGTCCTCAGTACATATTGTGCACATTCTTTTGCTAAACCTGAAACCTGACTTTGACAACCACCTTGATCATCTCCTAAAACTACTCCAATAGTTCCAACTATGAAGAGTACTAAACTTAACCATCTTAATACTGTTATTCCCATCTCTCTCTTCTTACTATATTTCTCTCTGCGTAATGGTTAGCTTGATGTGCTCATCATGTTGCTCCTGTATATATAGAAAATAGATGAAACAGTAAGACTAACGCGAGGTAAGTCTGGGGTTTTACGTGGGTTGTATTCCTATCCTTGCCAAGAAAGTATGGGCTGATCACCTAGCATGACTTTTTTTTCACAAGTATTCCTACCAAGAAAGTATGAAATTACCACCTATAATTTGCCATTCTAGTTTTCGATCGAATTTTTTTTGAAACATTTGCCATTCTAGTTGGTTGGAATTTTGTCGATGTTCCAACCAACTATAATGGAATGGTAAGAGAAAGGAACACAAGGGAAGGCCTTTCAAGGGAAAGCATCTCTTTCTCTCTCTCAAAACGATTTCCGGCAGAAATAAAACTTTTTCCTGCCCAGCGCAACAACCCGTATCTACTCCAGAGCAATACCATGGCAATGAAACAGATAAGGTTGCTATTGAATTGAAAGCATCAAGTCAGTCAAACTCTTCAACAGAAGCAACTCGTAAATACGAGTCAGGCAGAGAAGCCATAGAAAACAAGTACGCTGCGATAAGACAACAACAAATTATACAGGCATCATCAAACACAAATTTAAGGCAGAGAAGAACATCACTTCTGCTAAAGTCTCTTTGCTTGGCACAGGGAATTCCCAGTGTCAGAATAGCACTGATAACGCTGCACCTTCTGGATTAGCATCAAAATGGGTGTTATGAAAAATGGTTTCCAAAATTACGAGGAAAATATGGAGGCCAAGAACTTTTTTCCTTTGAGTCAGGGACTCGGGGTCAGGACAGAAAAACTGATTTCTCGTGTATCCTCGTCTGAATAACTACATTAAATATTCAGGAGATTGAAAAAAGCTTCTGAAGCTCATGACACACTTGCATGTAAACCGAAAAATGGAAATGATTTTGTTGTGCTTGTATTGGGGAAATTGTTTAAACAAACTTACATGTAAACCGAATAGGTAATGTTCTTTTATTCAAAAAAGATCATATGAGTTTATGCCCATTTATTATATAAAAACGGTTTTCGAGCGACGTGGTTAATTGGAGCTTCTGGTTGATTCTGGCCCCACCATTCTAAATTTCAGCCAATAGAATTCCAGTAGAATCTTTTGGGCGCGCGAAATATTTTTTTACCAATCACATTTTAGAAAATAATTTCCTAAATTTCCAAAATCTTATTTATTCTAAGAAACATATCAAAACAAATATAAGCAATTTAAACATTACCAAAAAAAAAAAAATCATCATCATGATAAAATAAGATAAAATGTTCATCATGATTTCATCATAAAATTAAATCCATCATATGATTAAAAAAAACAATCATATAAATAAACCAATGTCCAATGTCCATTTACAGTTTTTGTAATGAAATCCCCTTAATTACATCTCCAAACTACGATAAAAGAAAAATCTCCCCCTAATTACATGGTATTGAATACCTAAAAAATATTATAAGCATAAACCTGAATGAATTTTTTTTTTCTTCAGGTGAGTGATTAAAAGAAAATACCTGATTTGTGGGAGTCATGCCTGAATAGAGTGAAGAGTCCGTTAATCCTGTACAAAAAATAAAATAATACAAAACCATTAGGAATATGAATTCCAAATTCAAAAAAAAAAAAAAAAATCACGAACATCAACAAAAAAAAAACGAAAAACAAAATCATAGGAGCGATTTCGTTAACAATTTTGGAAAATACCAAAATAAATGTGGATATCAAAAATAACAAGAAAGAAAATATTGGAAGGAAGAAAATATTGCGATATGATATCCAAATAAATGTGAATATTGGATACGTATATTATTTCCTACAAAGAAGTTTTTTTTTTGGAATTTTTTGGGTTTATCTACTCTCTATTTAAGGCCCTTGCACAGATGCCAGGATCCCATTTTTCTTTGGTGCGGCGCAAGAGCAAAAATACAGGTATGCTTTATGGTTGAATGTATTTCATCGGCATGCTTTGATCGTAAACTCATCACTTTTTATATGCTATTCCCATTGTTTTTTCTTGGGCTTTTTGCGATGAAGGTCTTTATTGTTTCGTTGATTGATTGATTTGATTTCAGAAACAGGTTTATTTTTAGGATCGTAACTCCACTCTACATTGCGGTGAGAAACTCATCACTTTTAATTTGATATTCCCATTGTTTTTTCAATGACTTTTTTGCGATAAAAGTCTTTATTCGTAGCTTCTGGTTGTTTTTTTCGATGCTGGATATTTATCAAACGAGATATGGGTATTCTTTTGATTCCATACGGTGGAATCCACTTTACAAAATACATTGAAATGATCTAAAATATGATGTGCAACAGTCGGTTGAGTTCCTTACACTTGGTAATGGATCGGGACTCCAGCATTGAGAGTGGAGTACGCAAGAGCAAAAATACAGGTATACTTTGTGGTTGAGTGTGTTTCATCGGCATATTTTTTTTTTGGGGATTATCGTTGTTTTTTGCCTTACATATGATCCATGCAGCAAGAAAGTCCGTGGGTAGAACCAAGAAACAAGTTATGATAGATCCGACTACTCCAGAGCAGGCAAGGGTGAATCGTATGAAGCGTAAGGGCGTGATACTAGAGGAAACAAAACAGGAAAATACGTAGATTGCTTGAAGGTACGGATGCAGGTACATGCATATTTCAACGAATAAGATCATGTTCCATGACGTTGTTTGATTTTATTGTGTTGTTATTTTTAATGCCTATAGAAAGTTTGCAGCCGATAGCAGTGCCAGAGCAACCAAGTTGTGAACCAGAACAGGCTACGGTGAATCGCCATAGGCGTAAAAGTATAGTAATGGTGTTTGTTTATTAAGTTTTTGTGTTGGTTTATTATTAGTTTTCAGATAACATTATATTTGAAAAGCATGTCCATCAGAATACAACACAACTTTAGTCGTTATCCTTTCTTAAGGATGCTAAAGAATGTATTACCATATCCAATGCATATTTATTTTTGGAGATGCTAAAGAATGTATTACCATATCCAATGCATATTTATTTTTGGAGATATAGTAGTTTCCGATTTCGTAGTAGATATTTAAGGCAACAAGATTCCGAATGATTCAAACTTCCATAAAACCGTGAATAATGTACATAGATAAAACGGCTTAAAGTAGGGTGGGAAAAAGGAGTAGATATTTGAGGCAACTAGATACTAAAAACAATTTTCTTACATGAAAAACAATAATAATATATTGTCTTAAATATGTGTGCAGACGTCATTAAATAGGTAAGAATTTTTTTTTAACATGAATAGATTTCTAAGATGGCAATTAAATATACATGACAAGTATTTTTACATGGATAGATTTCTATATTTTGCCTTTGGTGAGACTTATTTTTACATTTCTAATATTACCATTATTGAGTAGAATACAAAGATTCTCTACCATAAGAATCAATTTTTAGAATCTTCTCATTTTTAAAGCAAGGTAGGATTGGTAAAAAGTATCCTTAATTAAAAAGTGTAAGTAGGTAAAAATATTTATGAACAGGAATAAATAAATATGTATAATGCTAAACTTTGGTTGACTAGGTACTAGGTACTAGGATCAGTTACCAAAATTAGATTGAGGGGTTTAAAAAAAACTTAGAAATATATGGACTTTAGTGGGCTAAACACTAGGCATTTGGTGGACTAAATCCAAAAATCAAGAGAAAATTGGGCACTTTTAAGATTTTAGGGGGCTATAGCCAGGGTTAGTCCACCCTTGGGGATCCGCCTGATTTCGTTCCTTTTTTTTTATTAGGTGTTGCCCACGTAATTTACATATATATAGAGACTTCTTTACACTAAATTTATTGGAATTTTTACTATATAAAAAAAATGTAAAATAATTTAATTTTAGCAATAACAGATATTCTAAGTATAGTAGATATACAAGGCAGGATTGGTTTTATTTGGTTAAATTACGGAAATGCAAATAAAAAGTATCCTTAGTTAAAAATTCAAAGTAGGTAGAAATATCTAAAAGAATATTATGCTAAATTTACATTTCCATTAATATTTACCTATAATTACGTCATGTATACTGTTAACTATATATAGGAACTAACCATACCTTCCTCTTGACATAAACTTGGTATGTATATACCTTTCTCTTGACATAAAAATCATAAATTCTCTTAAAGCAAAGAATAAGACTGTATATATTGCTAGGAAAATAAATGTATATAAAATATTTGTTGAAATTCTTATGCCAAAATAACAAATTCAGTTTTCTCTATTTCTAAAAAAAATATCTATATTTAAAATAAACCATATATAACCGTAGTTTCGAAAATTATATATAGAGAGGCATCGTATGTATGAGTTCATTGCGGTTTTACAAAATTGTTTTACTACTCACATGATTTAATCGTTTCATAAGCATGATGTGTTTTATCGTTTAATAAGCATGATGTGTTTTAATATTATAAATGGCACACAATATATAATAGATCGTATGCTAAACAAGATGTATTTTTTGATTTCGTTCTCTGAATACAACGCAACATTAGTCGTTATCCTTTGGGATTATCTTCCTTTTCACATTATTTGATCTTTTGATAGGCATGATGTCTTTTTAAGTTTTCGCATGATCTAATGTTATTAATGCGCACAATATATAGTAGATCGTATGATCACCATGATTGATCATAACAAAGCTTCTGAAAATTATTAATCGCATGCTGTTTATTGAACCATGCACAGATATGGATGAAAATCAATACTTGAGCAACCTTTTAGGCACCGTTAACGGAGGAGCTGAACCAGTGATTATTTCTCGGGCTAAGCTCTATCTATTTCTGTCCACTGAGAATGAATTTCTCAATGCTGTAATTTCAACCTCATACGGAGATTTGGCAACAAATAAATTCAAAAAACAGTATGTCGCTCATGATGCTATTCTCGCTTCTCAAGATGACAAGATCAATGAAATAAATAAGCGCATAGCAGCGCTGTTTCCAGGAGAAGGACGTGAATACCTGAGTAGGGATTATGTGTCTTTTAATACTGATAATTACACTGAAGCAGTGCAGTTGTATCCCAGGGAATTTCTAAACAAGGTTGAACATGCGTACATGCCGCCTCATGAAATGAGATTAAAAATTGGACTGCCAATTATTCTCTTGAGTGGACAAACCAGGGACCAAGACATTGCTGGGACTAACAAACCAAACATAGGATTACCATTTGGTCCTGCCCAACCAGACATCATATAACTTAGTTTAGTCTTGCCCAGTGAGAACATAGATAAATGCATAGTTTTTCGTGGCTCGGGTAACCCTAAAGTCTTCCTAACTAAAAATAGTATCAAATATTTTTTATTGGGAAATATAAGTTTTTTTTTTTTTTTTTGAAGGTGAAATATAAGCTAAAAATAGTATCGAATATCTTTGTTAAGAAATATATCGTTGGGAATTCCTTAAACATACAAAAAAAAATCTACCAAAGGCTAATTTAATAGATTCTTTAAACATAGTTATCCGATTACGGTAGCAAAGTAGAGCACCTAAAATAAATAAGTTTTTGCCATATTTATCCACACGCAGTAAGAAATAAAAAACCTAATTTAGCACAAGATTTCGAAAACTATAAAAGCGAAAACTATGATATTTTGAGAACACGAAATCCACCTCCTGTAAGAAGAAAAAAGAATCTCATACATATCGAAAGAAAGATGTCGAAGATAATCAATCTAGGAAAAAGAAACATCCTTCAAGCCTCTCAATTGCTAGAGAAGAAAAATCTACTGAACAAGAAAAACGTAAGCTCTTACGAAAAAATATTGAATATGTATAAGTAAATGTGTCGCACCAGACTAATCCCTTTTTTTTGGTTGTTGTTTGTTGTTATTTCTAAACAGGTTTACTCGATGAACTGCAAGGCAACGATTAGAGGCATAAATAAATCTTCGGAATGGTACTACTCTACTTGCCAGAAATGCAACAACAAACATGAGCTGATAAAAAACACACAATGGTGCTACTCTTGCAGCGAAGAGGTCGAAATCCCGGAGACCAGGTAAGTGAAAAAAAAAAAAAAAAACAAAAGCAAAACCTTGAAAAACAACACGAGTCCCAATCTAACATAAAGAATCATTGCAGGTTGTTATTGAAGCTTAGGGTGAAGGATGATAGTGAAAAAGCAATATTTGTTGTCCATGGAGAAACTATTTGAAGAACTAATTGGTATACAATTTGAATGACATCAAAGGATTGATAGACGAAAAAAACAAAGAAAAACAACACGAGTTAAGATGCCAAATAACTCAAAAGATCAAAGGATATGAATGTGTGTTTAATTTGGAAGTTACTAAACAAACCACGGGAAACAAAATGTTTTGATGTGAAAAAAATTGTCAAAGTAAATCCTTCAAACCGTGAATTCCATCAGGTATTGATACCAATACCAATCTAGACATGATGCATTAACTTTAAAATACTATGATTCTAACAAGTTGTATTTTCAGGTTACTACTGCTAAAATTTTAAAGCGAAAGCAGGTTCTATCTGATACCGAAAGTGAGTCCGATAAAAGTTGTACCGACTCTGATGAAATTTCGGTTGTAACACCAGCCAAGAAAAAATGTTGCAGGAAACTTATCCTGTTATCTGACAGTGAGTCGGAAGAAACCAAAGATTCTGAAGTGGTCATCGTATCAGACAACGATAATTAGAAGTTCAATCGGAGTACAACATTACCATGAATTATGGTTTAAGGAAATAATAAAATAGATGGCTTTGTCAATTAGTATTGGTCCCATTTTTGTTTAGCGTTCTCTTAGTAGAAGTTTTTATTTTTAGGGTTCTTTGTATGCCCTTATTTTTTCTCATTGTTCAAATAGTGTGCAAGTCTATTTAGCATTTACTGATGAAACATGTCTCGAATAAGACTACTACCACAATATACGAAGCAACCCTAACTGTTTTTCTATCAACAAACAAACCCTAGGTGTTGACTCAGAAAAAGACAAACCCCAGCTCTGTATGAATATATGCAATCTAAAAAAAAAATACGGCAAAACATTTGCGGAACAATATAAAAAGGCAAAGTATACTTATCTATAATCTTGATGAACTTCACATCAGCAAAAAAAAAAAAAAGAGACATACAAAGACAACAAAGAAACCATAGGCAAAAGGGGTGTGAATCTTTGATTTGATACGAACGGTATGGTTTTATTCGACCAACCAAAAGAAGTTTAATCCCTACCAAATAGTTTAAATTAACCTTGCTTGCCATTTTCAATCAATTCTTTGTTATTTGTAGAATTTTGAAATTTGAATTGTGATTTAGAATTTGTTTTTGTTTTATTACTATCAAGCTCCATGATAGAAATTCAACCTCATTAGTACTGACCAACCAAATATGCGACCATTTGGTGATAACTAACTTATGAAGTACACATGATTTTGACTCCAATAATCCCAGCTCCAACATTGGAAACCCTAAATTTAATCGGAATAAAAGTTATATTAAAATATTTATTACCTTTTTAACGTAGATAAAGGATATTCATCAAACCTATTGAGATCTTATTCCGGGGAAAATAATATGAAAATACCTTACTAAGATATACATTTATTGAGTAATCCGATATCTAAACATGTACAATATCTAATACGCATCTGATAAATCGGGTGGAGTATCCAGAAACCATGGATTGTATAGAAACATGATATCTAAGCATAGTTCGGATTCCTTTAATATCGTTACATTCCAAATATTTAGGTGCTCTGTATCTTTCTTACCAAGCAATACAATTTAATAAATCATATAACAGTGATATTGCACCAAGCTTATATAGTTTCAATATCTACTAAAGGAAATCCCAGAAAAGAATCAAGAAATATGACTGTGAAAGAAAAATACGACAAAGAAGCAACCAAGGCTGATGACCAAGGCATGTAAATTTATTTAAGTATATTGCAGTTTTCATACAATATTTTTTTGCATCGTAATTGAAATCTCAAACCAAACATGTGTGTTTTTTCATTTTCTGGCCAATCACATCATAATTGGTGTATGCATTACTTTGTTTTTGATATTTTATGTTGATTTACATTCATGTTTTAGGTATAAATCTCAAACACACGTATATTTTGATTTTATGTTTTTCCGAAATAAGAAAATACAGTGATAATTGATCTCAGTGATAATTAATAACATAAAGAATCATTGCAGGTTTCATGCTCATATTTTAAATATAGTGATTATAATGCCCACAATTTAACGTGTTTGTTTAATTCCATGGAGAGACGGATTTTTTAATAAAATTCTAAACTTTGACGAATTGAAATGTATAACAGGGATAGAAGAAGAACGGACTACAGAAAAAATCTACCCACGGTTTGAAACAACTCAAGGAACGCCAATCATGGATCACGGCATTAATGTGATTCCGACAACAAAAGAAGAATTTCTGGACAGAGTTATCGAAAATTCGTATCCAGAATTTGATGATAGAAACACTGAAAAAGGATATTTCTCGAAGAGAGCCATCTTAGCTTTTCATTCTGACAATGTGTTCAAAATAAATTCATGCATGGCTACCTTATTTCCAGGAACAGAGCATACATATCTAAGCAATGACGCTTTATCTTCAGCTTCATATGACTATGCAAACATGGTCCATACACTATGCATAGAATTTCTAAACGACACAACATTTACCCACATGCCGAATCATATCTCGCGTTTAAAAGTAGGAATGCCTATAAAGCTATTTGAAACAGATCGATGATGGAAAGATCACCCCATCAGGTACAAGACTTGGCATATTAAAATTGGAAGAAGAAGAGATAGAAACAGAAGTACTGGATGGTCTAGATGTTGGGAAGATAATAATAATTCAACGCCAATTGATGTCATCCGGCGGAGGATTGGACATTTTGAGATACCAGTTTCCAGTGAAGGTCTGTTTTGCTATGACGATAAATGATATTCATGCAGAGAGTCTACGCAGCATTAGATACTATTTGAATACTGATATATTCAGAGATAGGCGAATGTACTTCGAAATTTCCCCATTGACAGGCCATCAGAATTCGCATTTAAATATTACAGTAATTGCCCTTAATTCTTATGAAAGTGGATACACAAAGACCATTTTAGCGGAACCGGTGGTTGACAGTGTATGTCTTATAAATCGATTTATTAGCGACGAAGCACAATTTCATTTTAGAATTTATACTTGGGCCCTTTATTTATTAGGAATACTTACATTCGGTTTACCTTTTACTACATTCGGTTTACCATTTATTGGATAATTATTTTATTTTGTCTTTTGAGGTGGGATTTTGAGAGTTCACAATTTAATTATTTACCTCTGAGCCTTGAACGAGCAACCAAATCATTGAAATTATTGGAGCAACAGAAACATACTTTCTTTTCTTTTTGGAAATGTTTTACTTTCATATTGTTTAGGAATGAAATTTTCCAGTTTATAATATCAATAAATTTTTTTATGGAATTTCTGGATTGTGGATGTTGGCTATGGGGCTTATTCATTTGAATCAATACGTAAGGGCTTGTGGAGGTTCAATACGCCTATGTCCATTATGAATCCATTTCTGAAAATCTGAGTCCATAGGCACAAACCTAAGTCCAACAACATTTTATTAGACTCCAAACAGGCGTGTTAATCGGGAATAAGAATGGTATGGTTTTATTCAACCAACCAAAATAAGTTTAACAATCGGGAATACAGCTAAGGATCCATCAAAACCATAGACGACAATGAATGTTTTCTATTTTGAATCAATTCTTTGTTGGTTGATGAATCAAAAATAATAAAATTTTATTACTATCAATATTTTTGGCCCTTTTTTGTTCATTTTTTTATTTTCTTGCACACTTATTGGGATTACTTTGGTTTTGTGACATAATCTCTATATAAAAAGAGCATTCAATATTCCACAAGCAATAAACAGACCCATGCATCGCACGGGTGACAATCTAGTCAATAATAAAAATAAGGATTCTAGTTTAGAAATATAAGCACTCTGGCAGTATGAAAAGGAGATTTTCAGAGAGCATTAGAGTTCCGTGCCACCATCACAGCCTAACGCTTAAAATTCATGGCTTGTATCTCTGGTTGCGACGCAATCAAGGTTTCTGCGTCTCTCCGAGTATCCTTTAAAAGGGTACCACCCATTATCAAAGTAGTTGTAAATAATCCCAAGAGCTAGACCAGCAGATAGTGCCTTAATAACTTCAATATTGACCTCTCTTTTTACACGTCTAGCTCTAATTTTCTTCATCTCTTCCCTGTAAAAGTCATCTTTTGGGGATTCCTGAGCAATAGAAGAAAACATCCTACGAATACCCCCTTTTATGGTAGAATTCTTACCGGTAGATAACATCCCAGCAAAACACCTAAATCTATTTTCCATTTCTGAAGGAGTCGACGGGATCAACTATTAAAGAGAAGGGCGGAGATTTCTGAAACAGTTTCGACAGTTGAAGTTTTTCTAAATCGGTAAAAAACCCTAAAAGAGATGAGAAAGTTCGGTCTCGAAAAAACCTTGCTAGACCCACCGAAGTTTTGTACTTCGGTTTGCACCGATTGGCATCGCACGGTCTCAACCTAGCGTGCTTGGCATTTAGATTTGGAAAGGGTAGATATGGGCCCACCATCCTCTCACACGGTACAAATGCTCGATCCTTTTTCTCGGTGTGTGAAGCATTTTCGGTCTCGAAAAGGTAGTGTTTTGTATTGTGGAACAACAACATATGGAATATAAGAAACTCTATTTTATTTTATTTTTGATTGGGTCTAATACCCTAAAAAAATATGGTATTACTCTCCTGGCCTTAGGGTCATAAAAACAATTACCTAAATTTAATTGTAATTGTGGGACTAAAATAATCTTTCAGTTGTGGATATATACAAAAGTAACTTGTTAAAGGGCTGATGATTCTATTGGAGGGACCGAACCAGGATAATAATGTCTACTAAATTGGTTAGGGGTATCCTAGTGTCATTTTAAAGGTCTAGATTACCATTCCATTTTGATAGGAGGACTAAATTATCCTCCTATCTATTCAAACCTAATCATAAAACAAAAAAAAAAAATCATAAAAAAAAAAAAAAAAAAAAAAAAAAAGACTACAGTGACGATAATCAACAATATCCTTCAACATCCTCTAATTGTCGAAGAACACCAATTTCAATTTCACCCTAGACCATCGGAAAGATCAAGTGGCAGGACTTACGTTAGGGTTGCAGAGGGAGTTACAGTTGGTTATTCTTAATTAACCAACCGTAACTAGTTACGGTTGGATACTAGCCACCGACAAATGAACCGTAACTTATTTACGGTTCACCTCGTAAGATAACAATCCAACCGTAACTGGTTTATGATTGGGTTTTCCCAATTTTTCCCAATTTTAACCAGTTACGGTTGGATGTTCATCAGATACTAACCGTAAATAGCCCATATGGTTGGATTCTGTGGTTAATTTCAACCGTAAATGGATCCTACGGTTGGCTTCTATAGTTAATTCCAACTGTATATTGCCCTGAAATGGACATTGGAGCTAAGAGATCAACCATAGTAGGACCTCCATCGTGGGGTATCTGTAAAATATGGTTTCTCTATCATCTAGAGATTCACCCACCTCCAATTTTCCACTGAAATCATTCATTTTGTTTGTGTAAATCAAAATCTAGGTTTTTGAAAAAAATCTCTAAAAAAAAAAATCTCTCTATTTTATTTCTCCACCAAACCTAACTCTTAATCTGACTTAATTTTTCATTAAGTATAAAAAAGTTCATTAACCTAATGATTAGCTAGTTAAATTAATTGTTAGAGCACTGCTCGGTCGAACTCGCAAGCATTGCTATCTCAAGCTTTGTCAAGTTTAGTTTCCAAAACTATAAGTCTTGATTTCTAGTCTACTTATAGCTAAGTCTCGGATTAGGATAGAAAGTGTAGTTGAGCATTAAACTTCACGGCATTCATCGATTGAAGACGAAGAACTACTAAGGGGAGCTTGTGGAACTTCATCAACAAAAGGTATGTGGAGACCTGAACTCATTTATCACTCAAACTTCTATCTACTCTATCTCCTATTTGAGACAAAAGTCGTATAGCTATATAGACTTCGATTATACACATTTGATATTTCGAGCTGAGTTTAACTCGCTTACATATTTCTCGAAATATGTGTTGGTAAGCTTTCGCTTAACCAAGTTCATCTTATATTCTTGACGAAAGTCAAAAGATGATCATGTGAAAATCGCCTTGTAACATCTTACATGATTTTTGTGAGACAGTCATTTGATGTAGATTCAGAATGTTTTGTATTGATCAGTCGATCACTTGAAAGTTGCTTCGAAGCTAATAGTTTGTGTGAGACAGCTATTGTCGTCTTCTAAGAATGTTTCAATGATTGAAATGGGAGTTTAGAACACTTAACCATAAATGGATTATAAGCACAGTATGCGTACTTGCATATGTGTTGATCCAAGACCGGAATGTAGTATGCATACCCGTATGCGTACGGACGAGGTCAGCTAAAATCCAGGAGCTAGAGTATGCATACATGTACGCGTACTGGCAAAGTCACTTGAAGTCCGGGTACTATAGTATGCGTCCCTGTACGTGTACTGAATTCAAATGAAGCTTGGAAGTGTACGACAGTATGCGTACACGTTTACATATTGGCGAACACAGTCCAAGTCCGGCTACTTAGGTATGTGTACCCGTTTGCATACTTGAGTAGGTTATGTTCTAAATCGGTTTGTTCATGAACTAATACATTTATATAATAAGGAATGCAATTTTTTGCAAACTGTGGGTATAATGTTCATGAATTGATTCGAGTGAATCAAAATCGATTTTGCTTCAATCGTGTCTTGTATACTTCTATGAGAATATAAACAATCGACAACTCTAGAACTAGTTTCATTTGAGTCATTTGAACTAGTCATGGTTAAGATGAATAAGGTTGATATGAAAGTGTTCATATGGCTAACTTCGGTTAGCTATTGTTGAGCCAACAAAGGTGTACACGTTTAGGTACGGTTGCTCATATCTAAATGAAGTCACTTTTCATTTGTGTGTAACAAGCTAAGTTCGATCTAAAGGTTGAAAGATATTAGATTGAGTCTAATCAGGTTTTCATATAACGGTGGATATTGAATGCTTTGTTACCATGGTAACATTGATTGCAAACCCTGATTTGAATACTATATAAGGGAGAACTCTAGCAACTGGGAAACCTAATCCCCACACCTCCTTGTGATACTAGTTGCGACTAGAGTCGATTCTCCTTTAACCTTAGGTTTTTCTAAAACCCAGTAGGTTAACGACTTGAAGAATTCATTGGGATTGTGAAGCCATGCCCAACTATTTCCTCTGTAGTTGCGTGTTCTAATCTTGTTATTTTCTATCGTATTGAGTACTATCTTCTCTAAGATTTGATCGAGATTTAATCTTCGATAGGCAAGATAAAAAGTAGTCACAAACATCTTCGCCTCATCGTTTTTGATTCCACAATATTCTGTTTTGCTACATAAGATTAAGTAATGTGAGGTGATTGATATTACTAGGTTGTTCTTCGGGAATATAAGTTCGGTATATCAATTGGTTCCTGTTCACCTTGATTTATCAAAAGACGGAACAAAACTCATAGTTATATCTGTGGGAAACAGATTTATCTATTCAATAGACTTTTTTGTGTGAGACAGATTGGTTTATCAAGTCTTTGATTTTGGGTCGTAGCAACTCTTAGTTGTAGGTGAGATCAGCTAAGGGAATCAAGTGCGCAGAATCCAGCGTAGTTCTAGAGGCTTAAGGAACGCGATTGTACCTTGATCAGTGTGATATTGTTTAGGGCTCAACTACATTCTATTCTGAAGTTAACTTGGAGTAGGCTAGTGTTTGTAGTGGCTTAATACAGTGTGGTTTTCAAATCTGGACTCGGTCCCAGGGTTTTTATGCATTTGCGGTTTCCTCGTTAACAAAATTTCTGGTGTCTGTGTTACTTCTTTTCCGCATTATATTTTCTATATAATTAAAACATCACAGGCTGTGTGTAAGTTCAATCAATTGTGAATCAAAACTTTGGCTGTTGATTAAATTGATTGACACTTGTATATTGGTTTTTGATACCGTCCAAGTTATTTCTTATATTCAATCGGACTCGCAAATTCCTATTTTTTTGATTCAGATTGAATTGAGAAATAGAGATATAACTCTTTGATATACTTTTCTTAAGATTGGGTCTGACTGTCTAGTTGATTCTCTTGAAAGTATGTTGGAGTTAGTCCATATAGGTTGTTAAGAAAAATATTGGGTGTGGTTGTTAGACCCCCGATTTTTCAATTGGTATCAGAGCTGGCAAACACGTTTAAGACCTCACAAGTCTGTGTTTGTAGCGATCTGACTCTATGGACAGAAGTGCTATCTTTATAAACGTACCGCCAATCTTCGATGGATCGAATTACTTATGGTGGAAAATTGCTATGCGTGCCTTTATTAAAGCGCATGATTTTGAATCATGGGTTTATGTTGTTAATGGCTATTTTCCTCTCACTGTTACAGCAGGCGATGTAACTGTTCCAAAGGATATCGATGATTATGATGCTGTCGAGATTCTTGCCGCAAAGCAAAATTCTGACGAATTGAATGCAATCATCCATTCCATTACCCCAGATCTTCAACACCATGTGACTACGCGCACTCTGTCTAAAGATGTGTGGGATATCTTAGAAACCGTATTTGAAGGGAATACCTGTGAAAAACAAGCTATGCTTCAAAACCTAAATTCTGATTGGGAAAACCTTCGTATGGAAGATGAAGATTCTTTTGATGAATTTAATCACAAAGTGTCTGAAATTGTTAATGCATCTTTTGCATTGGGTAAGACTATTCCTGAAAAGGACATTGTTATGAAAATTCTCAGATCATTACCATTTAGATACGATTCTAAGAAACATGTCATCATATAAGGAAATAACCTTGAAACTCTTTCCAGAAATACTTTGGTTGGGAAGTTAAAGATCTTTGATCATGAGCATGTATCCAAATCTAGAAAGGATATTGCTTTGAAAGCACAAAATAACACTAAACTACTTGATAAAAGTTAAAATGTTGGCATCTTTGAAGATGATCCTTCTGAGACTGATTCATCAAATGAAGATATTGACAAGTCGGTCTCTTTGATCACAAGACAGTTTAGAGATCTTCTTTTGAAGAGAAGTAAACGGTTCACTAGAGATAAACCTAAGTCATCAGTCAAACCTCATAATCGTTTTCCTCCTAAAAACAGGGATACTCAAGATACTGATGACGAGGATATCCCACAGTGCTTCAAGTGTAAAGGTTTTGGTCATTTTACAAATGAGTGTCCGAATCGTAGAAAATACACTGGAAACAAAGGTTTTGCTGTAACTCTTGATAAAATGTCTGATCACTATGATTCTAATGAAGACGAAAAATCAAGTATTGCACTCCTCTGTGAAAATATTGAGTTTGATAATTGTAGCAATATGTACATCAATCTCGATATTCTTCTGGGAGAAACTTCAACCACCTTGGAGGATAAAATGGATTTTTCTTTGTCTACTGGAAATTCTATTTCTAATTTTTCAGGTTCTACCATTTGTCTAGCAGCCTGCACAGCTATGACATATGAACCATCCTCCATATTGACATGTTCTTATTGTATTATCAAGGGTCATGAACTCTCCAAATGTTTCAAGTACAAACATAAGATAAGATAAGTCAACAAACTTCAATGAAGAGCAAATCGATTAGCAAACAAGCTCAAACTTGTTCAGAAGTCGTCTGAGGCATGTAATCTCATCTCTTCTCCGAAGAAGTTAATTTCCAAAGAAAAAATTAGACCACTAGAGAAAAGAATACAGTCTGAAAAGTTTGTGAAACAGGGTTCTAAGAATTACATTCAAGAAGGTGATGGTGGACAGATTATTGTTCACCCCAGCACAACTTAAATGTGTTGGTTGTGTATCTTGTCTCATGTGCCTGGTTCAAAAGAGACAAGGGTTTGCACACTTCAGGCTTTAGGAAAAGAAAAAAGAATTTGTTTTGTTTTGTTTTTCTTTTTTGGTTTTGTTTTCACCGATTTGTAATTCTTCCATCTTTTCATATCTAATTGATATTGAAAGGTATTCTTTATGTTTGATTAATAAAAGAGGGTTAAAATCGACAATTCTGTCTTCTTTAGGGTTATGAGTTGTGCGTTCGTGAATCCTTTTAGTGTATAAAGGTTCTGTAACCCTACATTCCTTTTTCCTTCTCTGAAAACTCTTTTTATCACAAGATTGCTTGTTGAGTCTGATTTGTGAATTCTTCTCATAATGTCATACTGGTATGGAGAATCCAAGCATTATGTCTTCTGATGGAAAAGATGTTAATATGATTGTTAAGCCATCAATCATGAAGGAAAAAGATAAATCTCCTGTACCTTCAACTTTGAAAAGAAAAAGGAGGAATGTGAGGAAACTAAGAGTTGTTCCTTCTAATCTACAGAAGTTTTCTGGGGTTCTTAAAGAGTTGAAGGAAACAAGAAAGGAGATTCAGCAAGTAAAGGCTATTGTCTTGAGGACTCTCGAAATTCAGAAGGCCCTAGTTCGGCATCAGTCTAGAAGGTTTGTTGGAATTGATTCCTTTCTTCATGAACCTTATGTTCCTATGGATGTTGACGACAAGGAGTTCGGGGATGATAAAGAATTTTTTAGAGGCCTTAATGTCTATGAAACTTCTTATGAGAATTTATTCTTTTGTTTTAAGAAGGATAACTAGGGTTTGGAATAGCAATTATTGTGAGTACACATAGCTATTGCCAACGATTTTCATCTTGCAATGTTTTTAGATTTATTTATTAAAATTCTAAAGTTTATTAGGAAAATGATTTTGCAGTTTTAATCTTTATGGTTTATATATTGCAACTTGTTATGGGATATGTGTGTTTGCGCCCGTGAACTATGATTGTCCCATATATGTCAAAAGTTAAGCCTATTATGTCATTATGCAAATATTGATGAAGATAGGTTGATTCCAAAGATTAAGTCTATTATATGTCTTTATGCAAATATTGATGAAAAATAGAATGAATCTTTGAATATTCCGCAGTATTGGTCTTAACCTGATCCACTTCTATGTAAAAGTACTGTGTGGTTCCATAAGTCTCTTATGTTGAGCATTTCCGATTAAATTAATCACGGGGTCTCTTGTGGTTAGTTTAATTGAGTATTTTGGATACAAGTTCATGTTTGATGTGATTTGTTAATGTCCAAAGAAATCCTTCTTTTCTTGTGAAAGTAAGGTCGCTCTTGTTGTTCTTTCGGGAATGAAATTATATGGGGGAGAGTTCTTAATTAAACTTGTGCTTAATTGCCAAATCTTTGTGGGGAGTGCAGCTGTGGAATATCGTAGGAGTTTTCTTATATCTTTGTAAACTCCTTGAGGAATACACTAAGTTTTGACTGTGTGAAATCATCTAAACAAAGTTGATATGTTCTCTTTTAGTCATGAAGTATCTCTATGAGAATTTCATTATGATCTCACTAGTTTTCGTACCTTTGCCTATTTATATTTACAAAAAAGGGGAGAATTAATGTGTAGTTCACACTACAAATACATATGGTTTACGGATCATTATGTAAGGGGGAGTGGTTTTCATGTGAGATGAAGTATTGACTAAGGGGGAGTGATACGTATCACCATAGTATTGTTGTCAAAGTTGTGATACAATTGGACTTAGATGTTCTGTAATAATATTATGACACTGTATAACAATGATTGAGAGCTACTGTTTTTTCATTGTTATAGGTGTGGATCTTCAACAACTATGATGCTGAGTTGAACACATTCAGAATCACTGGAGTACTTGGAAGTGACGAAGATTTCGAGTAGTGTTGAAGAACCAAGGAAATCAACCATTTGGACGAGAAGCTAAAAAGTTTATTTATTTTGTAATACATATTTATTGATAGTTTTGTCACTAAAATTGACAAAGGGGGAGATTGTTAGAGCACTGCTCGGTGGACCTCGCAAGCGTTGCTATCTCAAGCTTGTTGTCAAGTTTATTTGCCAAAACTATAAGTCTTGATTTCTAGTCTACTTATAGCTAAGTCTCGGATTAGGATAGAAAGTGTAGTTGAGCATTAGACTTCATGGCATTCATCGATTGAAGACGAAGAACTACTAAGGGGAGCTTGTGGAACTTCATCAACAAAAGGTATATGGAGGCTTGAACTCATTTATCACTCAAAAGTCTATCTACTCTATCTCCTATTTGAGACAAAAGTCGTATAGCTATATAGACTTCGATTATACACATTTGATATTTTGAGCTGAGTTTAACTCGCTTACACATTTTTCGACATATGTGTTGGTAAGCTTTCGCTTAACCAAGTTCATCTTATATTCTTGACGAAAGTCAAAAGATGATCATGTGAAAATCGCCTTGTAACATCTTACATGATTTGTGTGAGACCGTCATTTGATGTAGATTCAGAATGTTTCGTATTGATCACTCGATCACTTGAAAGTTGCTTCGAAGCTAATAGTTTGTGTGAGATAGCGCTATTGTCGTCTTCTAAGAATGTTTCAATGATTTAAATGGGAGTTTAGAACACTTAACCATAAATGGATTATAAGCATAGTATGCGTACTTGCATATGTGTTGATCCAAGACCAGAATGTAGTATGCATACCCGTATGCGTACTGGCGAGGTCAGTTAAAGTCCGGGACCTAGAGTACGCGTACTGGCGAAGTCAGTTGAAGTCCGGGTAATATAGTATGCGTACATGTACGCGTACTGGATTCAAACGAAGCTTGGAAGTGTACTTAGGTATGCGTACCCGTTTGCATACTTGAGTAGGTTATGTTCTAAAATCGGTTTGTTCATGAACTAATACATTTATATAATAAGGAATGCAATTTTTTGCAAACTGTGGCTATAATGTTCATGAATTGATTCGAGTGAATCAAAATCGATTTTGCTTCCATTGTGTCTTGTATACTTCTATGAGAATATAAACAATCGAACAACTCTAGAACTAGTTTCATTTGAGTCATTTGAACTAGTCATGGTTAAGATGAATAAGGTTGATATGAAAGTGTTCATATGGCTAACTTGGGTTAGCTATTCCTAGTCCAACAAAGGTGTACACGTTTAGGTACGGTTGCTCATATCTAAATGAAGTCACTTTTCATTTGTGTGTAACAAGCTAAGTTCGATCTAACCGTTGAAAGATATTAGTTAGAGTCTAATCAGGTTTTCATCTAACGGTGGATATTGAATGCTTTGTTACCAAGGTAACATTGATTGCAAACCCTGATCTGAAGACTATATAAGGGAGAACTCTAGCAACTAGGAAACCTAATCCCCACCCCTCCTGTGTGATACTAGTTGCGACTAGAGTCGATTCTCCTTTAACCTTAGGTTTTTCTAAAACCCTGTAGCTTAACGACTTGAAGACTTCATTGGGATTGTGAAGCCAGACCCAACTATTTTCTATGTAGTTGCGTGTTATGATCTTGTTGTTTTCTATCGTATTGAGTACTATCTTCTCTAAGATTTGCTCGAGATTTAATCTTCGATAGGCAAGATAAAAAGTAGTCACAAACATCTTCGTCTCATCGTTTGTGATTCCACAATATCTTGTTTTGCTACCATAAGATTAAGATTATTGTGAGGTGATTGATATTAATAGGTTGTTCTTCGGGAATATAAGTCCGGTATATCAATTGGTTCTTGTTCACCTTGATTTATCAAAAGACGTAATAAAACTCGTAGGTATATCTGTGGGAAACAAATTTATCTATTCAATAGACTTTTCTGTGTGAGACAGATTGGTGTATCAAAGTCTTCGACTTTGGGTCGTAGTAAATCTTAGTTGTGGGTGAGATCAGCTAAGTGAATCAAGTGCGCAGAATCTGGCGTGGTTCTAGAGGCGTAAGGAACGCGACTGGACCTTGATCAATGTGAGATTGGTTAGGGCTCAACTACATTCCAGTCCGAAGTTAACTTGGAGTATGCTAGTGTCTGTAGCGGCTTAATACAGTGTGGTGTTCAAATATGGACTAGGTCCCGGGCTTTTTCTGCATATGTGGTTTCCTCGTTAGCAAAATTTCTGGTGTTTGTGTTATTTCTTTTCTGCATTATATTTTCTATATAATTGAAATATCACAGGTTGTGCATAAGTTCAATCAATTGTGAATGCAACCTTTGGTTGTTGATTAAATTGATTAACACTTAGATATTGGTTTTTGATACCGTCCAAGTTATTTCTTATATTTAATCGGGCTCGCAAATTCATATTTGTTTGATTGCAGATTGAATTGAGAAATAGAGATATAACTCTTTGATATACTTTTCTTAAGATTGAGTCTGACTATCTAGTTGATTCTCTTGAAAGTATATTGGAGTTAGTCCATACATATTGCTAAGAGAAATATTGGGTGTGGTTGTTAGACCCCCGCTTTTTCATTGACAACACTAATTATATAAAGGCTTTTTAGTCATTATGAAAATTATGTAGATAAGGGGTTTTTGAAATTACTGATTGGTGACGTTTTTTGTCCTATTATATCAGCCCCTCTAATGATTTCATCAATCCCTATGACAGGTTACATACAAAAATAGATAGAAACAGTTTGACTTGCGAGGTAAGTCTCGGGGTTCACGTGGATCCCACATTGTCCACTTCGCGTATGCAAATTGTGAGATTGTAATTTCTTCCTGAATTCACCAAGTATTCCTACCAAGAAAAGAATGGGACGATCACCTAGTACGACTTTTTTTTCACCAAGTATTCCTACCAAGTAAGTATGAATTTACCATTCCAGTTGGTTGGAATTTTGTCGTTGTAAAAGAATAATGGGAAGACAGTTCATGGGATATCAGCTCTGTCTCTCTCCTCTCTTTGAAATTATTTTCCCGCCAAGCTCAACAACCTAGATGTACTCCAGAGCCATACCATGGTAAAGAAACGGATAAGGTTTCTATTGAATTGAAAGCATGAAGTTAGTAAAACTCTTTAACAGAAGCAACTCGTAAATACGCGTCCAGCAGAGAATCCATGAAAAACAAGTATGCTGTGATAAGACACAACAAATTAAACAGGCATCATCAAACACAAAGGAAAAAAAAAAAGAATATCACTTCTGCTAAAGTCTCTTTGCTTGACATAAGGAATCCCCTGATTCATAATAACACTAATAACGCCACACCTTCTAGATTAGCTAAAATGGTTTCCAAACTTTCAAGGAAAATATGGAGGCCAAGAATTCTACTTTTACGTTAGGGTCAGGACATAACTGATTTCTCGTGTATCCTCATCTGAATCATCAAATTAAATCGTAAAGAAATTGAGAAAACCTTCTCTCAGACATAACCAACAACCCTTAGTAATCTCTCTCTCCCCTATCTCTCTCCCCTCTCTCATTCCTCCTTCTTCTTTTTCAACAAAACCATCACCAACAACTATTCTCTGCTCAGATCCAGTCCATTTCTGAGTAGATTTATTCATTATTTCTTACTTCCTAGGTTAGTTTGTAGTTTTAGCTTAGTTGTTATCATTTTTTCTACTTTTCCACAATATTATGGTGGTTTTATCTACTCTTTTGAGGTTTATCTTCGCTTTAATAGCGGTTCTTAGTTATTGAGTTGGGTTTTAAGATCAATAGTGATGCTCCCCAACGAAGAAATCTTCATCTTTGTTGTCTCCAGTGACGAAATCTTCATCATCATCTTATCCGGCGACAAAAGCTTCATCGTTGATTTATTTGACGATGAAATCTTCATCGTCATCTCATATAACGACGGAAGCTTCGACGGTGATTTATTTGACGACAGAAGCTTCATCACAAGTTTCCGAGAAAAACCATTCTTCCTCCGATTCAATCAGATCTTATTCATACTTGTATTTTTCTTACTCTGGCAATCCTTCTCTTTCTCTTATCGGATTTCTCGCATTGTACTTTTACGGTATGTTCCTGTTATTTTTTATTCTCTTATTTTCAACCTTTAACTCATTGAAACATCGAATTTCCATTAATGAAAACGTTTCTTGTATTATCAAATAAGAAAAAGAACCTATGAAGGTCATGATACTATGATGATGAGAAGGACGACGACGATGATACCAAAACCAGATATATGGGTTCATCCAGATAATTACCACGTTGTTCTAGAATTGGGTATTTCAATCTCAACTTTGGTTTCAACTCATGAACTCAAAACTAGACATCTGCAGGCTAGAGATGAGTATGAGAGATTAGAAACAGAAATCTATGCAAGACCGCTGACGGGTAACTCCTTCATGAGCTAACAATGCGATATACACGCGCCACAGAAAAAACAAGAAATGTAAATGATAAGTTGTGGTTGTATTTGGGAAGTTTTGTAAAATACACTTTGTAAATCGAAAAGGTAGTGTTTTGTATTTTGGATATAAAACACACATGTTTATCCCCATCAAAAATAAGAATAGTAATGATGAACATACTGGTACAATAACAATCAGAATATTAGAAACTTTTTTTGAACCCACATTTGGGGATACCTCTACGAATCGGGGGATACTCGCGGTTAAATGGAGCTGGATTCTAACTAAAGGAGAGGTTTTAGTGATAAAAAACACTGTGATACCATTTTTTTCCTAATAATTTATAAAAAGAAACCTAAAATCAAAATAAAAATTGAAAAGAAATACATTCCTCAATCACTTCTTCTCCTAAAATCAAAACAAAAACTGAAAAACAAAACTCCTTGCAATTATATCTAATAGTCGGCATTGAATGCATGATGAATACAATGTCGACTATAAGAGCGACATTGTTTTCATCAAGAAGACAATACCTACAAAGGTACCAATACTTTAGTGTGAAATACACACCATGTCTTTATGGTCGATTAAGCATTTTTCAATATCGAATGCACATATTCACAGTCAGTGTAGTCGACCCACACTTCATCAAGCTGACTACATACAAGTTTTGGGGTTTGGTTATAAATGCTACATGCGGCATTATCGTATTTCTTCGACCATGCCGACTGCTTGATAAACTGGGGAATACCTACTGTCGCCATTGCTAAATGATGAATATTATACCGATTCTTTGGAGTCGACATTGCATTCATCATTTACCAACTCTAGGCATGGGTCTTCATTTTTCTACCGAATGAAACTAATTTCTTTATTTATTTTCAAATTTAACCTCATTTAGACCTAAATTTGAGTGTTTGGAGTAGTTGTATCATTTGTTTCTTCATTTTTCTTGTAGTTCTTCACTTATATCATTAGTTTCTTGATTTAGGGTTTCTTTAAGGATGAAATTTTGATTATGCACAAGATGTTGCAATTTGGAATCATTACAAAGAAAAACAAAATAAATCGCCATCTCAAGTTTAATCTTAACAAACTAATCTTAATTAACATTAATTAATCAAAGATAATTTTGTCGTTACTAAAATTAATTCGATAATGGGTTCTTTAAATTAATTCATAATGTCTTTTTCTTTTTGTCTTACCTCCCAATTTATGAGAGTATCCCCAAATGTGGGCTCCTTTTTATTTTTATTTTTTTAGATAAGAATGAAATTCCATTGAAAAAATTAGTCGGGTATTATTGTAAAGAAACATTAACTGGTGGTGGTAGGTTGCTAGTGCCGGTGGTGCTAGGGTGCGAAAATTACGATAGGTTATAATCAAGATAAGATCTAAGTATTATAATGCTTTTAAAAAATAAATCGACATGCTACGTACATAGAACGATGCGTATCCTCAAAGAAATAAGGACACCAATACGTTTATGTAACTAAAAATTTGACTGTTACGTCATTTATCCCAATTGGACAATCCTGATAACAATAATATCGAAACCCAAATTTTGAGCCCATTTATATGTGAGCAGTGAGCATCCATATATGTTCTGCTCCCTTCATCCTTATTATAAAGGTGGAATAAGTGAAATCTCTAAGATCAAGAAATTTTGGTTTTTTAATTTTTTTTTATGTATTTTCCTGTTTTTACCCCTTTTCTTATTCTCGATACAATTTCCAATACAACATAAATAAGGATATGTATGTCAAAAAACATCTTGTAATTGAAACTCCGGATATTAAGTGGGAATAGGAAAACACAATATTCCGCCTTTATAACAGGGATAGGGGAGTAGTAGAAAATTTTATACACCTCGTCACCTCCAAATAGTCAGTGGACAACAACTTAACACATGGCTTACATGCGTTCAAGAATCCTAGGGTACTTGTGCCAAGTGGCACCTTTGAAAAAAAAAAAATCATCCATATTTTCCGTCATCTTCCTCTAAATCCCGCCTTCTCCTTCACTAACAACAATTTTCAGCCTTTTATGCGGCTACTCTTTCTCTAGCTCTCTCTTCCTCTTTGTTATATGCATGTCTTGTACTACCTTTTTAACAACAAATTTACAACAATACTACAACGTCATCGCATCATCAAACACGGTATAAAAGAACTACATGTGGATGAAGATAAGCTTTGTGGATCTTTCATTTTGAGATATGTTAATGGTGGGTGAATTTATAATGTAATTTGTAATTTTATTTACCTATCAGATCCAATTATTTAGGTTTCTATAAAATAAAATAAAATAGTATCTATTTGGTTTTGACCTTGTTGATGTTGCAATTCACTGCTAAATTTCAAGTGGAATCCCCTAATCGTGAATAATTTAACCAAATGAACAGGTATCCAGTCTTCACCATTTTGTCTCTTCTTCTTTAAAAGGGAAAGTTGGGAAAAGAGTTTTGAGAAATAAGGATTGGTTAGTGGAAAGAATGGTTAATGAGTTAATTTATTGGATTGAAATTAGAAGTTAACATATGTGAATTCATAGTTCGAATATTAAAATTTGTTTCTGTGAAAGAGATAGTTGTTTTTCTGAAAGTGAAGAGCATAGAATAAGAAGCGCTATGTTGTAGTTGTAGTTTTATCCCTGAATGTTTTCAAAATTATAACAGAAACTGAAGGAGAAATAAAAACACGTAAGGATAATCACGTCATTTTCTCTAAAGTGTAAGTTTATATTACCCTTGTTTTGTTAACGGTTACCCACTCTGAAACAGAAACACAACGGGGAAACTTAGTGAACTCCATAGTGATCTGGACCAAAATGTTGATTACACCAAACAAACCATTTTGTTTCATATTACAAACTAGTGGATAACCCGTGCAATAATGACTCTGTTACGGAAACAATGGTGCTGCTATGACCACTACCTTTGTTGGTGTACGGGTCGATATTCACCGATTTGTGATGCATATTTTTGCCAATGAGAGCTACCAAATACATAACAGATAGCAAATAAGCAAGAAATAATATATAATTTGCAGCGAAGGTTATTTTCAAAAACAATTGGTATTTGTATTCTTTATGTTACTCATTCTGTACTATTTTCTAAATTAGCCTATGATTGTGCAATAAAATAATCTATACAGTGGCGAAGAGGAAAAACAATTTATATTATAAGCTTATGTTCTTAAATTCCTGCTTATGGGATGAGTATTTACTAAAGATATATCAGTAAAATCACAACTAGATTCATGGTCATCTAGTTTGCGGTTTGCTGCATTAACTCTTGCACGACGTCATTCATTGCGCTCCTGTCTCTCACCTTCGGAAATTGAATCTCTTCTTGCGTTATATTGAGCACAACGCAATCACCTTTCTTTTTTTGTGTCACTCTCTATCGGCTCTCAATGTCGATCTAGCATAGTAAGCCTTGGGCTTTGAAGTGCATGAAAAATCGATGAATCCATCCACAATTATAACAAAAGATGTTAACGCGGTTGAGAAATATTTGTATTCTGTTAGACATTTTATTGATGGTGGATTTTTGACGAAGGCTAAAATCATAATTTTGCATATTTCTTATCCAGCAATCAGACAAGTATGTGAAATTTATATTTCAGAATTTAAGCATGAAAGCTCATGCCATGATAATCTCTGACTGAGTGTATAGCCTCTCAGAGCATGCATAAATATGCAATCATTAAAGCCTCTCAGATGAGCTTTCAATATTTTGCATATTTCTTCAACACTGAGCAATTTCAGTATTCACTTATGTATAGAATCGATAATGATTGGACGACTCCTAGATGCATTGACCACTAGTATGGAGCAATAACGTCTTCAGAATGTCGCAAATGTTCCCCGACTATGCAAAATAAACATTCAGAACGAGTATGTTTGTTGATGGTAGATTTTCAACAAGGGGAAAAGCCGTAAAATCATGAGGCATGTTTTTGACACGGCTTTTAGGCATGCAACGATTCATATTTTACGAAGCCATGATGAATATGTTTCCGAAAAGCCTCCACTAGCTGAGCGTTCGATCCCTGGCATTTCGTCGTGACCTTTATGCAGAATAACGTATTTGGGCGGTTCTCCGTGGATTGAGAGCTTAACGCCTTCAAGACATCGGTGATACTCACTGTTCCATGACTGCAGGAGAGAGACCCACCTCCACAAAGAAGAATAGTTGGGCGGCGGACGCCTTCAGGACGTCGGTGACACTCACCGTTCCCTGATTATGTGGAGAGACCGTGCATAGAATCAGGCGGTTATCCATAGATTGAGAACACTAACGCCTTCAGGTCGTAAACAACACTGTGACTCCCTGACTATACACCATTCAGAATGGATGTGACGCTTTAACTGGCTAATATCTTTTCTGTAATAGATTAATTCTGCTGTGACATTCACCACTGAATTCCCAGAATGATCTACAATTGCTCCTATTCCATGGTCGAATCTACGGCCTGATCCCATGGAATGGCAATAAAAATTGTTCCTAATCCATGGTCGAATCCACGGCCTGATCCCATGGAATGGCAATAACAATTGCTCATATTCCATGGTCGAATTCACGGCCTGATCCCATGGAATGGCAATAACAATTGCTCATATTCCATGGTTGAATCCACGGCCTGATCCCATGGAATGGCAATAAACAATTGCTCCTATTACATGGTCGAATCCACGGCATGATCCCATGGAATGACAATAAATAATTGCTCCTGTTCCATGGTCGAATCCACGGCCTGATCCCATGGAATGGCAATAAACAATTGCTCCGATTCCATGATCGAATCCACGGCTTGATCTCATTGAATGGCAATAAACTACTACATTATCTCGTTATTCCGATTTCATGATCGAATCCACAGCTGATCTCATGAAATGGTGATAGATAATTTTAATTACTCCGATTCTATGGTCGAATCCACGATCCCATAGGATGGTAATGCTTATTTTATTATTCTAAATTCGTAGTCGAATCCACAGTTGATCCTATGAATTAATAATAAACAACTATTCATTTTTATTACTCAGTTTCATGAATTATTCTCCGCTGAACTTCATAAATTAGTAATAAATACTCAACCACCGGGCGTCTGGACTACCACTGAGTAAGCCCCACAAAAATGGTGCAAGTGTATTCGAAAATGATGCACGACTGAGCACCCAGATGCACGAACGAGCATCCAAAAAATATGAAACAATGAGGAATCCTACACAAAACAGGGAGAAAGTAATAAATATTAATTAAATAATGAGAGGCGCCCAGGGCTGGGCCCTCCAGCCGGCCGGCCATGCTCTAGCCATGGTCGGTCCCACGCCTCTCCCATTATTTTCCTTTTATTTTTTTATTTCATGAACTCATGAAAACTCCTTGATTTTAGCAACTTTCCTTGTTTTTGCAAAACTCATGAATCCTCCATAACTTCATGGATTCATGAAATAATATTATAAAATAAGGAAAGGTGTGCGGGACCGGGCAACCTAGCCGGCCGGCCGGCCATGCCCGGGCCGTGGTCGGTCCCACACCTCACAATCCTTAGCTTTTTATAATTATTATTCCCTAATCTCATGAAACTCCTTTGTTTCAACAAAAACTCATGGATTCTCCATAACTCCAAGGATTCTCCATAACTTCAAGGATTCATGAAAAATAATATTATAAAATAGGGAAAGGTGTGCGGGACCGGGCAACATAGCGGTTGGCCATGCCCTAGCCGTGGCCGGTCCCACACCTTACAATCCCTAGTCTTTTATAATTATTTCCCTCAATTCATGAATCTCCTGGGTTTGAGCAGAATTCATGATTTCTTCATATTTTCTCAAATATTGCTCAAATCACGAAAAACCAAAAGCCAACATAGTTACATGACTGGCTCGCCTCTCACGACAATTTTAAATATTAAAACACTTTTATTTTAATATTTTCAAAATATTAATGAATTGAGCATACATGCTCATTCCAACAAAAATCAAGAATTTCAGTCAAGATGAAACTCTTCTGAAAATTCACAACATTGCTCGAACGCACATCAGAAAATACTTAAACTCTCAGCATGGAGACACGGGCACCACGGCAACGCGTGCATGCCTTCATGACCGACCAGAGTCATTCCTAGGGCTTGCACAATTCTGACCTAATTTTCTCAATTGCTCATACTGGGCCCAAACTCTCTCCAATCAACTGGATAATTCTTCAAATGACCAACAACTGGTCCCGTGACCACCAAGAGCCGGTCCCATGCTCTCTTGGTCGGTCCCATCTCTCATACTTAGGTTTTATCACCTAATGTTGAACCCAGCAATATTTCAATAAATGATGAAACCAACATTTAATTATCATTCTTTTACCAATCCTCAAACTGAGAACCCTGGTGCATGCTCACTCGAGCACCGGACACCACATGGACTCCCATCATCCCATGTGGTCGGTCCCTCTATCACTCTTGACCTATTTTCAGCGATTTATCAACTATGATCTGAAATTAGGGTTTTGAATAAATGCTCCACGAATCATCACTCTGAGCAAGATTCAAACACTAATGAATTTAGATTGATTAAAGAACTTGACATATGAATTAATCATATAATATTTGGTAATCTACCAATAGTTTAATATTTTATTAGGTCACGTTACCAATAAATATTTCGTCGAATTGAGCAACACTTGCTCAGTTACTCAAATATTGATCCAGCTATCAATATTGATAATTTGTCGAATTGAGCAATACTTGCTCAATTGCACGTCAAATTATCAATATTCAGTATTTTGTCGAATTGAGCAATACTTGCTTAGTTGCTCATCAAATTATCGATATTCAGTGATTCTTCGGATTGAGCAATACTTGCTCAGTTACTCGAATAATCCACATATATTCAGTAACTCATCAATATTCAACAACTCGTTGAATTTACAATATTTGCTCAGACGAGAAACATTAACATTCATGAATCGCTGAGCATTTGTAAAACATGCTCGATTCAACAAAACCTAGACTCATTGTCTAATCAGTCAACAACTGACAAACTAAATACACATCTGTCATGCAGACTCCACGATTCGTGAGACATCAATCCCGTCAAATTGGGGGATAACAACTAGGGTTTTGGTCTGGCGGCCTACAGCACGTGGATTTCATCCACGACGAGAAATGTGCGTAAGTTGTGTAAACGGTTGAAGGAGTTAGCAAAGTAGTGGGTGCACGATTTGTCAAGTCTCCACACGACATGGAACTGACTTTACCACGATCTTCCACTTGCCCACTCTTCCACTCATGAAACCGTCACACTTACGAGGATCAAGGTGTTCACAACTCGACAATATAAATAAGTCTCTGAATCCATGATTGAGGACAACGAATGATCACTAGCTATCAACAATCGTCCACACAGAATTTCTCGAGTAACTACTCTCAAGAATTCATCAATCCATCAGAACTTATTCGAACTCCACAGTTCACCAATTATTGCAAAAACCTTCAACACACCCACAATCCTTGATCATCACTAATCCCACACAATTCTCAGCTTCCCTCCTACAGATCAACCCATCTCCCTCTTTGCGACCGAATTGACTCTGGAACGACCATTGTCTTGGTTTAGGCCGGAGTCCTACAGATCGATCTCTTGAATCTAAGCACCCCCTTTGCAGCGGTGCATCTGTGTGAGGTTCAGCAGTTTGCTCTACAACAATGGTGGTACTCCAGAAACTACTCTTGCTTCCAACATCGGTGTTATTGATACCACTCCTCTTCAAACCAACATAAGCAATCATCCGCTCTTCGGCTGTCATCCCGAGGAAGTCAGAGAAAATCTGCCCACCATAGATGATCTCACGAAGGTCCATGAAGTTCTCGCCAAAAATCAAATTGACATGGCTGCAACACAGAAAGAGCTGTGCAATTATCTCAAAACTCTCACGGACAAAATATCAGAGAAAACTCAGGAGAATGGAAAAGCCAAAGAAACATCTTCGACTGCTGATCCTGAAGTCACTCCAATCCATGTAGTATGCGATGATGAAGTCCACAAGGCTGCAGATAACCCACCAATGAAGGAACCTGCAGGCTTCATCACCCGTGAAGACCTGGAACTTATGGAGGATCGAGGAAAAGACAAAATACCACTTGTTTACCGTCAACAACCTCCATATCCTGCTGGTACGCAAACAACTCCTTTCCCGAATGGCTACACTTCTCCAACGTTGACACTGTACAACGGAACAGGGAATTCTCGAGAATACGTCTCTCGATTCCTGGAAGCACTAAGGGAGCATGAACATAACCATGTCGTCCGTCTGAAGGAATTCTCGAAATCTTTGACAGGCCGAGCATACACCTGATTACTCTTTATGACTTAAGAAGGATGGCTCAGAAGAGCAATGAATATATGAACGATTATGTGAAGAGGTTCAAAGTCCAAGCCTTGGATTGTCATGACCCAAATGTCACTGAATAACAACTGGTGGACTTGTGCATCAACGGAATGATCCCGGTCTCTGAGCCTTCTTTGGAAAATCTCCGGTTCAGACTTTCTCGAGCTTCATGAAGCGGCCAAGCGATCGGCGACTCACGCACGCTTTCTTTGGAAATAACAAAGTCTGCAAAGTCGAGGAACCTTGAAGCAGCTGACGCCTAGTCAACAATCAGTATAATCTTCATCCTTCAAAAAACGTTGTTTCTGAAAGGAATAAAAGGAAATCCGAGACACATCATCAGAGCGCTTCTCCAACATCCCAGGCTCCTCTGAAGGCGCAAAGAAAAGATAACCAATCCTGAAATGCACAAACCTCAACCCGACATCAACGAACGGGGAAATGATCATATAGACTCAAACTTCTCTCTTCTCATGAAGGAGTGATCGAGTTATTGGAAGTCTGAGTTCAAGATGGTGCAATCAAATTGTCGTTCATCAGGAGAGAGCCAACTGAAGAAGAAATGGAGAATCCCAGGTACTGTCTCCTTTATAGTTTCATCGATCATCCAACAAGTAACTGCAATATTTTGAAGCACATCTTCAAAGAGAAGGTTGATCCATAATAGCTTCAACTGGAGGCTGAAGGAGTACACGAGAATCCTCTCCCAGTCAGAACCTTTACACTCCCTGAACCTCCAGCCACTAACAAAGAGATGTATGACTGGGGACTGCTCACCACAGTACATCTCAAGGGAATGAATTCATAAGAGTGATAATCGACGTTGGCACATCGATCAATATTACTCATATGAAGACTCTCAGAACTGCAGGCATCACTCGACAAGAAGCCACTCATGCTCCCATCTCAATCAGATACCTTGAAAGAACGCTCGGAAATACTTATGGCTACATCACTCTCAAAGTGAACATAAGTTCAACCTGGACAGAAACCAAGTTTCACATAATCAGGAAGATCCAGGATATGACATGTTCTTCAGACAAGCGTGGTCCACGCTGAAAAGATGGGTACTGACAAAGCGCCTTTGGTTGCACATCTCTCCAACAAAGAAAGTTCTGATCTAGAAGATTTGGCGGACATTTCATTATCAGAGCACTTGGAGGAATTTCGAACTTTTACGAAGTTAAAACAACAACCTGCAAAAGATGAATAAACATTCGTCAAAAGGTCCTGCACTCAGGCAAGTATAATTCCTCCCATGTCTATGTCATTTATTTCCTCACATGCTATTCTAGCATGGGGACTCAATTCTGCTAGCATCTCTGCTATTGCAAAACGCTATAAGTGGGTAATCTCACTTCAGCAATATTTTACCAAGTGGTTGAATCTGACATTTCTTCGAATCGAGCATTGGGACATTCATTACTGAGATGATGTCCAAACATGGCAAAGAACACTTTGGGCGTTTCTCCATAGACTTGAAGGAGTGTGCATGTGTCCCACGAAGTCACAAACTCTGTGTATGCACAAGTGTTGAATCCCATTACCGCAACGAAATGAATGCTGAATCAACAGAAGATACTCGATCAAACCTAATATGTTCGATGCTTAAAGGATGTGACGCTTCAACGCTCAAGCATCTATGAAGCCTTCAAACTGCACTCCCAATCAAAGAGTACACCTTCGATAATGATACCTCTGGATTCAACACAAATATCTCGACAATGATTCAACACCAAGACGATCAAAGTGTAACTGAACTACAATCGATAAGTCTTCATTATCCCATGATAAGACTTCTGAAGCAGATGCAACGTCATTCATCCATGGATGACACAAACTCCTTCAACATACACTGGGGACTTGATCTTATTGGAATTCGCAACCTGATGTGATTCCATGAAACTTCATCGACGTGACTTCTCTACATTAAAAATCACGACTGAGGAACTTCCTCTCTTCACCACAATGAAGACCGGTGCTGCCACCTTCCACAATAACGTCGATTCACTGATGAAGCCAGTTCACAGTAAAGTCATATTGTTCAAGAGAATTCCAGATGATCTGTACACCTTAATCTTGGGAATGCTCAACCCACCAACTAGTTCGTGAATGTAAAGGCTCACTGGATGGAGGAGCAAAGATTATGTTGATAATCATGGTTCTAGTCTTTTCGGTCTCTGGAGCAACTTCAACCACGGTATCAGCATCAACAATAATCTCTATAGGAACAACATACATGATCTCAGCATCAACAAGGATCTCTGGAGCGTAATCAGTCGTGATATCAGCATCAACAAACGGTCTCAGAAGCAACATCCTCATGACATGGCTTCATCAACTATCCATTCTCTGAAGTGTTACTCGATGGATCGGACATCTCCAAGCACTAATGATTCATATCAAGATGCGTAGACATGAGAGTATGTTCACATGAAGGTCTTCCCAATGCTTGCACCACTGGTGGGCACAAGCCAAAGACTTTTACAAGATGTTCTCATCACCTTTACCAACGAGATACAACACACTTCAGGCCATGGGTTTACAAAAACGTACCAATGGGTGAGGAATGGGACAATGCTTCCTCAATGAAAGATGTTCTTCTATGTCTCTTCTAAAACATACCAAAAGGGCGCATCAATCGGACATATGAGCTGAAAGATATGGCCTTTACTGCCAGGTCTATGAAATCTGAAAATTCTGTGCGGGATTATAAATTATAAATGTGCATGCTTGGTTGGGTGAACTACACAACTCCAAATTTAGTGATTCTTTTCTCATATGATAACTCAGTCTCTTAGCTTCAAAATTTAGGTCAAGCACCGAATTTCGACGCCGTATGAGGTTCTACAGCTCCCAGAGCATACAACATGCAAGCAGAAATTCGTGGACGGGATTCATAACCTCTACAGTCGATCGATGTCCACCAGGTCCTTTCGCTAAGTCCTTCATCAAGGTACCTCCAACTTCGACCACCTAGGTCTTTACATCAATTTTTCTACCCGGGTCCTCTATCTAGGTCTTGCCGAGAAGAAGGGAAAACGAAGAGAGAGATTTAACAAAATACTTTGGGGACTAGGTCCTTTGATCATGACGATCAATTTCACAATCCAAGACTCGTGGTGCCTGGCTCTCCAGTGCTAATCAATCACCGTAAAGAGAATGATACCACCGGGACATGCAACCATGGCCATTACGTCATCCTCTCTTGAGAGCAACCACACTTATGGTCCCGTGACCAGGGTTTCAGAAGTGATGTTTCTACGACTGACAGAAACAAAAAATGGTACTGCAAGCACCATGCTCATGTATCAGCCAAGGGTTTCAGATTCCAAATTAATCAATGGTATTGAAGTCCTTCATCAACCGTTCAAGACACAAGCGAATGGTCTAAAAACATAACATGAGTGTTTTACCGCAAGCTCGTCTGAGATGATTTTACATTGTCCTGTGCAAACCGACGAGCTGGGAGCAATTGGTGAAGAATCTAGAGATATATACCATTCTCTTCATATGGATGTCCTCTACAACATATCCAAAATTCAAAGCAATTTAAGAAACGAGCAAGGAGATGTGGACGAAACATTGGACAACATAAAATCTGAAAAAGTTCTGAAAGTCTCCTGGAAGTTTACTGTTTCGCCTTTTTCAGGCCCTAAACATGCTCAAAACTCAAAAAGCTTACATGAAAAAGCTTGGAAATTTTCTGGGCTTGAAGATACATATGCAGATCGCGAAAATCCGACTTTGAACGAAGATTCTATGGTGTTTTTGCTAAAAGGCTGAAGTCTGAAATTTTCTGGTGACGTATTTCAGCAAAATTACTCGTATACTCACATGGATTCTCATTCATTCATTCACAAATCAGAAATTTCATACTTCTGTGAAGAGATTACAGGTGACATACTTACTCGGGGAGTCTCTGAATTATTTGAAGGCTCGGCAATGCCGGAATCTCCATTGGCAACGCCGCTATCTCCATTCGGTTCGGGATTTCGGGAATTCTCCATATTCCCATATCCCAAAGAAGAGCATGTTTCATCAACATGCTTCTTATCTACAATGATTTCTTCCTGGATTCATCAACAACAATTATCATTATTTCATTCAAGGAGATGACGAAATCACTTACATGAAAGGATACTCACATTAACCTCTCCGTCGGTGCTGGATCCCTGAATTGCTCGTATAGAGGAAAGATGAAGACCGTCAATAACCGATGGAGCAAAATTCTGAAACAAATTAGCAATACTCTTCTAAGATCCTGATTATATGGGCAAGAAATTCGCAACGATAAGAGAAGTGTTAACAACTCACCAAAGAAGCGGCAGGGGACTGCACATTATTCGGTATCATTCTATGAGCTATTTTGCTTCTTCCTTCTCCACCCTGGGGACTTTCTTGAAGGTCTAAGAAGTTTACACAGATTCGAGGCCTCACAACACGGCCATCCTACACAAAATCAATGGATGATTAAAACACATCTATCTTGCTTTCACCGATCGTGAAGAAAAGAAACTTACCTGCGCACATTACGGAGATGTCTTCCTTTTGTCACCACGGGAAAGGTACTTTAGCCTTGGTTGAGCATTAATAGAGTCAAGAGAAGGAAAATCTTACGCTGGAGACTTAACATCCATCACAAAGGCATACAAACGCTCAAGTTGCTGACGCCAGAAGCCTATGTAACCCGGAGTCACGAAATTAGCACGATCAGAGCATGGGAATAAATACTCATTTTCCTCCACACGAGTGCAATCCAGATTAGCCTTCAAATACTCAAATGATGGTTTTTTCATTCGGTGACCTGGGATACACTGGTCTACGCCCATCTGCTTAGATTTTGCCATGTCAATGTTATATTCCTCTACTTTGAATTCTCCATGCATTACTGATACTAGGTGGCCAGGAGTGCAACTTAATATGAAAGATCTCTCTCCATCATTCAAATCAGCACCAGTCTTCAACATGATGTTTTCTTCAGCAGAATTGAAGGTAATCAATTGTGAGAAGAGATCAGGGACCAACACCCAGGGGCGAAGTTGAACTCGGATTCAATGTCCAAAATATCAGTGATGCATATATTGTATTGCGGCTGCTTTGTAGACCACCTCATGATCCTGGAGTTGTCTTTCTCGAGGAAAGCATGGCGAGTGTCGACATTAGGCCCTTGCAAAACACTACGGGGAATCAGAGCATACTTTTCAAGATGCTCCCACATCAAAGCTTGGAGGAACATGGTATTAGCATATGTTTCAATTTTCATGAAACCGTTAGAGACACTGGAGTCAATAACCAAAGAGTCCAAGTTGGCAAACAGTGAACCTAAAAACAGGCTACCAATTGGAAGTTTCTCACCTTTGACCATCCTAATGGCAAAGGGTATCACCAACGGATTCAACAAATATTCGTTGTCCTCAAGAACATCTCTGGAAAGCCATAAGCACAGGAAAGAAGCGATGGACAGGGTACCATCAACAGGTTCTTCAGGAAATCTATATCTCGGCCACCAGTATCTCAACCATTGAGCATAGCAAAATTTGGGAGACTCGTTGAACTCATGCATTTTAGCTTCCAAAGTGCGAGATATCAACTTCTCCTCTGTCGAGAGTTCTCCAGGGAAATTTACGGCATTTGGAAGATGCAACAAAGCGACTACATCTTCTAAAGTAATCGTGAACTCTCCCCATCTGCATATCAAGGTGTGAGTAGGAATACACTAACGAGCAAGCAAAGCTACGATACCTGGTATATCATGATTAATGATCAAATCTCCAGCAGCTTGAATGGCTCGCGTCACCTGCGTACTATCCAGCAAGGTCCTCACACGGCTGTAGCCTAGCATATGCCTTGCCCATCCAGAAAAAGGCGTCAGCGGCTTTCGAGAAAGTTTGAGTTCCACATGAGAAGCCGAATAATGTTTCCCTTCCAAACAGAACCGAATTATTGCCGGAGGAGACACCAACTTATTCTGAGCAGTAGTCCTGGGATTTATGAGCAACCGAAACGAAGAACCTAAAGGACGTCTTTCATGCCTGTATAAATATTCAAAGAATTTGTATTCGATGCTTGGAATGTTCTTGGGTTTGGGAATTTCCTCATTCCCCTGAGAAGTTCCAGAATCGCCATCTCTGGAGCCATCATCATCTCCAGAAGTGTCTTCCCTGGAAACGTCACTTTCAGCATCATTACGGAATCGAGTCATCTCCACCAAAGCTGCAACATTCCACACAAGTTTCATCAATACAATAGAATTAAAGCAACCAAACAATTACGATGCTCACAATCAGCGTCTGCAAAAAAAAAACGGTAATCCTAAACTCTTACCTATTTACGATTTCACGAACTCAGTGATAACAACGTAAAACCCCGAAACTTGCTCGTTCTTTCAAAACCAGCAAAGTCGAGCATAAAACATATTATTCAAGAGTCAACACTGACTTCTCAAGAAACTATGAATAATTCACATAACTTTCCATGTGAACATTCGCTGATTTTTACGTGTACATACACTATAAAATCACTAAACTCATATATACACTACGAATTCATTAACTCATAAATTGTTTACTTTCAACAATTCTTCATAAATCAAAACTTGATTTATATTTAATAAAACGTGAATAACTCACGTACCTTTTAAAAAAAATCGTGAGTTAATGACTCACGTAAAAATATAAAAAAAAAAACTTTTTCGCTCAATCGAGCATTCGTTTAATGAAACGAGGGTCTTTTCTATTTTTGTAAAAGTCTACATATTTCAAACAAAATTTTGAAAGTTTGTAAACAAATTTTCATCATGAACTCCAGGTCTTTTCAAAATTCCTTTAACTCTAAGGATTATTATTTGTTTACGAACAAACCCAAAAGCATTTGCAAAGTTCAGCTTCAAAAACAAACTTGGGTTTTCATGAAACCTAATAAACAAAACTTTTGCTACTGCAACTAAACCATGTCTATTCAAAAATTTATGTATCTCTTCCATATTAGGGATTTTTGCTTGTTCCTTCAACTAATGAACAAACAGGCATATATATATATATATACGTTTTCTAAAAATCCCTCATAAATCCTACGCATGCATGCAACCATGGGATTTTTGGTTTTGTGAACAACTCATCAATCATAAACTAACAGCAAAAAAAAAAAAAAAAAAATTGAAGTACCAAAAAAATTCTAAGGGAATATGTAGAAACTTTCTAAGTTCGGTTCATTCTCACTTATATCAAGTTCATTGATGTCCTAAGGGAATACAAGTTCTTTGTAGTACAAAGATCATGAACACTTGGTTCGTAGCAAACCTAAGTATGTGTGGCGAGAACACTTGGTTCTCGGTGGCATCCTTGATGAATCCTTCACATCTCTGACATATCTTCACCCGGACATAGCATCATTGAACTTGATGACTTTTTCTAGACGCCATATGCCCATACTTATCATAGATCTTCTTATACAAAGTTTCATACTCTTCTGGAATCTTTAAGTAGTCCACAAATTCAAATTCTTCCACTCTCCCTTGAGCGTAAGTGCTTGTAGACCCTGCAGGGGGAAGGAGTCACATCTACAGAAGTCAAAGCTAATAATAAGGTGGAATCAGGATCTTGGCATTTAGAAGAGTATATGTTCATTGTAGCGTCCACAGGTTCCTCAACAAGCTCACCCACTTCAAGCGATTCAACTCCAGTAGTGTGCGCTTCCGAACAAGACAAAAAACTCTCTATGTGTACATCATTTACATGCAAGTCATTCACTGTGGTGTGGAGAACGTCAGTCTCATTCTCTCTTGCCCCGGATTCCTGGGACGGGAGGATGGGGATGGCAGGCATCGTAGAGTTCGACAAAGGAAGATTTTCAGGTTCAGCATTACAAATTCCTTTTCCATCGGGAGGGTTTGATTCTTTCCTACTCA
Source organism: Papaver armeniacum (assembly GCA_023531295.1). NCBI lineage: Eukaryota > Viridiplantae > Streptophyta > Magnoliopsida > Ranunculales > Papaveraceae > Papaver > Papaver armeniacum. Next base: position 213,344 of record JAJJWW010004210.1, read on the forward strand.
TCTTTCTCTTTTTGGAAAGATAGACATGAGCCTGTAATTTGTGGAAATACAATCAGATGTCTAAAAACTAGGAAGGGTATAAAAAAAATAAAAAAAAAAAGGGGGGGCGAGAAAATGCGAGAGAAAGGATAAATGATTACACATTATCTATAGTGTGTAAAGGACTAGAGATATATCAGACAAAAATTCCCAAGGAAGATATCTAAAGTATGTGTTACCAGATCCTCAAATGGCGAGAAGCATGGAGACAACTCCCAATCTTCATCACTCTCTCCATCCAAATTTCTATCGGAGACAAGTCCAAATCTTCATCTCTATCTCCATCACGACCATCTTCTCCGGTATCCTATCTAAAGTTGCTTGGCGTATTTCAATTGGTGTCATCATGCTCTGTTCATATTCATCAAAGGATCGATGAGCGATCCGTAAGTTTGTAAATGGAACAAATAAACTTTAAAATCAAACAACGAGATTACCACTATGCTTAGAAATGTATACTGCGGAAATCTCTCATCTTTCAACACACATAGAATTATGCAAGCCAAAAATTACCAGTACAAAGTCAACACGGACGTTCCGGCATTCCAAAACTGCCATGTAACAATTGTTAAGGTTTCTTGATTATTCCTAATCGAAAACATGTAAATATAATAAAAATCCATGAGGATATCTCTGTTACAACTAACAACAATCCATGAGGATAACTCTGGAACTACTAACGCGAATACTATAGTGAATGCGAACACCAAGTTGTCTAATGTGTACAAGTACACATAATTAAAAACATATGTATTGTCAACAATTGTCATCACGAATTGTGATCCCATGAAATTCTCAACAAGAAAATTCTTACCAACAAGACAACCAAAACGACTAGACAAAATTGAACCATGAGAACTTTAGCATTCTTAATCTACGTATAGTCATTGAATGATGAACTTGCGAAATTTGTTGCATCAAAAAGAGAACCATGTGCATTGTCTGTCACATCATTAGCTAGCATCAAAACTTGAGTCTCTAGGTAAGCAACTTGAGTTAATGATGTAACATTTACTTACATCTTGTTTCCAGAGGTCATGCCCTCGTTCATGATCTTTTCGGCCCGACTTCCTAGTATTCCATCTTGCAAAACGAGGTTTGCATTTGCCTAGTTCGCCTTCATTTTCTTGATAGAGTGTGTAAATGAAAACAATAATATAACCAAAGTCACTTGTGAAAAACAGTGAGCAACAACATTAAATCTATTGTTAGATAGAAAGCATGGATCAACATTAAATTTGGTTTCCCCTCGTTAGATAGAAAGCATGGATCAAATACATTGTTAGTAGTCTGGTGAGCAACAACCGGGATACATAAAATGAACTATATAAGAACTTTCGGCTTTTTAAAAGCTTTAAAACTTCTACTTTCATGTAGAGAGATCTAGCATTCCAAGCTCCAATCCTCCCTTCAATCATATGTGAACCCTAAAGAGATAGTCCCTGTACCAGCTTTCAAAAAGTTCATATAATCAGCACCGTAGAAAAAGAATTCACCATGTTCTACAACTTTACAAGTATTTGAGGTTTAAATATTCAAAATCGATACCAAGTCAGAAATTACCTTTGTTATACTTTCTTTCCTTACTAACCCATGTCTTAAAATTGCAAAAAATTGTTGTGCAGGCGTTTTTACCCCTGATTTGTGTTCCTAACAACCTCAAATCTGACTTAAAAACATTAAAAATCCACAATACATCATACAATTCTAACTTAACTGCTAAAAATTGAAAACCATATAAACCCATTTCAACTAAAAAAATTTGAAAAACATCCATGAATCCAATAAAGAAATATTCAGAATCCAAAAGATAAGATAAAAGAAAAGTGAAAGGATGGGAAGTAGACCTGTTTATTGTTTCAACACCAATAGTACTCCATGGTAGAACTTATGAGGCATACCCTTAAGAATATCAAGGATTGTTTTGAATCAGTTTTCTTCTAGATCTAGTGATATTGATAGGGTTTTCTGAATTGATTCAGAGAAACATATGAAAAAACGAATCTAAGGTTTTCAGTTGAGAAACAAATCAGATAGAGGATAAAGTTAGAGAATGAAAATCAAAACGAGTATCTATTGGGAAAATCAATAACGGATCTGTGAAATTGAGCGAGACCGAAATCGAAACCAAAACTGATAATGAATCTAAGTATCTTGGGTGAAGAAAAAGAAAGGAAGAGAGGCGGAGGAGAAAAACGAGAAGAGAAAAAAGAAAATGAGTAATGAAAAATCGATTCAAGGATGGAGGAGATAACCCTTAATACAAAGAACAATGTATATCGTAACTACATTTGTATGTGAAATGTTTACTTACCCTCACTTCAGCAGGCGTGAACATAAACCGAAGAATAACAGTACGTAGCAGGAATCAACACCTTGCTATCATCACGACCCCATGCACATGAAAGAAAGTTATGGACAGACTTATGAGCCATCGAAAATACATTCAGGCGCTAGAATCCATTGCAAGAAATGAAAAACAATCAGAAAGAGTAAAACATAACACTACTTACATGCTCTTTTAACAACGACCGAAAGCCTGTAGTTGACCGAGACATAAACGCATTGCAGGAGATGTGGCCACAAAGCGTAAGTGCACACTTAGAAGTTAAAAAAAAAACACCCAGATGTCAGTGACTGAGTTTTATTTGCAGGACATATTAGATGTGAGTGACAATGAAAGTAGTAAATACAGTTGGCACTGAAGGCACTGAATCATTGGGACTAAAAAAGTTAGAGAAATCAAATCAGTGAAAATTAAAGATTTCACGGCAACACATCCATTGCCAAAAAAAGCACACTGGGAAGTAGGCAATAAAGTAAGCTATCATATGTGAGAAGACACACATAGAAGCACTAGAAGTTAAAGATTTTCAACTGTAAACAATTTACCATTTTCAAGATAAGTATTAATCTTCTTTTTTGTAGGAGATTGATCAGGTGCAGAAGATTGAAGAAGAGACTTCCTTTCCAAATCTGATCTAGCTATTTTCTCCCGCTCTAATTCTGAAAAAAAAAAAAAGCCCCAATATCAAAAGACAATATCTCTCTGGAAAATACAACGTTATAGGTATAAAAAATCGATATGGTATTCATAAAAGAATCACCATCTGAAGTTCTCATTATCCAAAAAAAAAAAAAAAAAATTGAACTCTGAAACAAATGAGATGATGAAGAGAGCTTGGGACCGAGGTGTAACCAAGCATGTGGCTGGCACGCTTATAAAAAAAACGCTGCATTCTGTTACGTTGATAACGGCCATTTGGCGGGAATTTTGTAACGGTGATTCTGTTACTAATGCGGGAATTTGGTGTAGTGCAAAAGCATTTGCAAAGTTCAGCTTCAAAAACAAACTTGGGTTTTCATGAAACCTAATAAACAAAACTTTTGCTACTGCAACTAAACCATGTCTATTCAAAAATTTATGTATCTCTTCCATATTAGGGATTTTTGCTTGAACTAATCATATATATATATATGAGATGATGACCATGGGAGACTCATCAATCTTAACAGCAAAAAAAAAAAAAAAAAAAAAAAAATGGACTGACCACTGTCAAAAATAAAATTATTATTAGGGTCAAAAAATAAAATTATTATTGGGGTTATTCCCTTTTATATCAAATTTATTTCCAAAACCTAATAAAACATGGGTTTCCTTTTTTGGGCTCGGGCCCGTAAATCCTAGACCGACCATAACTAAGCTTCCGAACGCCCAAATCAGCAGTGCCTCATCTCTCCATGCTCATGAGATGACACTCTATCTTACTATCAGGGTCCTCATCTGTTTATTTGCTCGTACATGACATCAATGGGGTAAATCGAGGATTCTGAAACTACCTTTGTAGACTGAGTTCAACCACTGATCTCATCGAATGAAAATCACCATATAATGCTTACTGCGGAACATGACTATCCCTCACTAAGCAGGGGACTTAATGTTGATGGTGGATTTTCAACAAGGGGCAAAGCCGTAAAATCATGAGGCATGTTTTTGACACGGCTTTCAGGCATGCAACGATTCATATTTTATGAAGCCATGATGAATATGTTTCCGAAAAGCCTCCACTAGCTGAGCGTTCGATCCCTGGAATTTCGTCGTGACCTCTATGCAGAATAACGTATTTGGGCGGTTCTCCATAGATTGAGAGCTTAACGCCTTCAGGATGTTGGTGATACTCACTGTTCCCTGACTGCAGGAGAGAGACCCACCTCCACATAGAAGAATAGTTGGGAGGCGGACGCCTTCAGAACGTCGGTGACACTCACCGTTCCCTGATTATGTAGAGAGACAGTGCATAGATTCAGGCGGTTCTCCATAGATTGAGAACAATAACGCCTTTAGGTCGTAAACAACACTGTGACTCCCTGACTATACACCATTCAGAATGGATGTGACGCTTTAACTGGCTAATATCTTTTCTGCAATAGATTAATTCTGCCGTGACATTCACCACTGAATTCTCAGAATGATCTACAATTGCTCCTATTCCATGGTCGAATCCACGGCCTGATCCCATTGAATGGCAATAACAATTGCTCATATTCCATGGTCGAATCCACGGCCTGATCCCATGGAATGGCAATAACAATTGCTCATATTCCATGGTCGAATCCACGGCCTGATCCCATGGAATGGCAATAACAATTGCTCCTATTCTATGGTCGAATCCACGGCCTGATCCCATGGAATGGCAATAACAATTGCTCATATTTCATGGTCGAATCCACGGCCTGATCCCATGGAATGGCAATAAATAATTGCTCCTATTCCATGGTCGAATCCACGGCCTGATCCCATGGAATGGCAATAAATAATTGCTCTTATTCCATGGTCGAATCCACAGCCTGATCCCATGGAATGGCAATAAAAAATTGCTCCGATTCCATGATCGAATCCACGACTTGATCTCATTGAATGGCAATAAACTACTACATTATCTCATTATTCCGATTTCATGATCGAATCCACAGCTGATCTCATGAAATGGTGATAGATAATTTTAATTACTCCGATTCTATGTTCGAATCCACGATCCCATAGGATGGTAATGCTTGTTTTATTATTCTAAATTCGTAGTCGAATCCACCGTTGATCCTATGAATTAATAATAAACAACTATTCATTTTTATTACTCAGTTTCATGAATTATTCTCCGCTGAATTTCATAAATTAGTAATAAATTCTCAACAACCACAAAAATGGTTGATGCAAGTGTATTCGACAATGATGGTGCAAGTGTATTCGACAAAAATGGTGCAAGTGTATTCGACAATGATGCACGACTGAGCACCCAGATGCACGAACGAGCGTCCAAAAAATATGAAACAATGAGGAATCCTACGCAAAACAGGGAGAAAGTAATAAATATTAATTAAATAATGAGAGGCGCACAGGGCTGGGCCCACCGGCCATGCCCTAGCCATGGTCGGTCCCACTCCTCTCCCATTATTTTCCTTCTTTTTTTTTTGTTATTTCATGAACTCATGAAAACTCCTTGATTTTAGCAACTTTCCTTGTTTTCGCAAAACTCATGAATCCTCCATAACTTCATGGATTCATGAAATAATATTATAAAATAAGGAAAGGTGTGCGGGACCGGGAAACCTAGCCGGCCGGCCATGCCCGGGCCGTGGTCGGTCCCACACCTCACAATCCTTAGCTTTTTATAATTATTATTCCCTAATCTCACGAAACTCCTTTGTTTCAACAAAAACTCATGGATTCTCCATAACTCCAAGGATTCTCCATAACTTCAAGGATTCATGAAAAATAATATTATAAAATAGGGAAAGGTGTGCGGGACCGGGCAACATAGCCGGTCGGCCATGCCCTAGCCGTGGCCGGTCCCACACCTTACAATCCCTAGTCTTTTATAATTATTTCCCTCAATTCATGAATCTCCTGGGTTTGAGCAGAATTCATGATTTCTTCATATTTTCTCAAATATTGCTCAAATCACGAAAAACCAAAAGCGAACATAGTTACACGACTGGCTAGCCTCTCACAACAATTTTAAATATTAAAACATTTTTATTTTAATATTTTCAAAATATTAATGAATTGAGCATACATGCTCATTCCAACAAAAATCAAGAATTTCAGTCAAGATGAAACTTTTCTAAAAATTCACAACATTGCTCGAACGCACATCAGAAAATACTGAAACTCTCAGTATGGAGACACGGGCACCACGGAAACGCATGCATGCCTTCATGACCGACCAGAGTCATCCTAGGGCTTGCACAAAGCCGGTCCCACATGTTTTCATAATTCTGACCTAATTTGCTCAATTGCTCATACTGGGCCCAAACTATCTCCAATCAACTGGAGAATTCTTCAAATGACCAACAACTGGTCCCGTGACCACCAAGAGACGGTCCCATGCTCTCTTGGTCGTTCCCATCTCTTATACTTAGGTTTTATCACCTAATGCTGAACCCAGCAATATTTCAGTAAATGATGAAACCAACATTTAATCATCATTCTTTTACCAATCCTCAAACTGAGAACCCTGGTGCATGCTCACTCGAGCACCGGGCACCACATGGATGCCCATCATCCAATGTGGTCGGTCCCTCTATCACTCATGACTTATTTCTAGCGATTCATCAACTATGATCTGAAATTAGGGTTTTGAATAAATGCTCCACGAATCATCACTTTGAGCAAGATTCGAACACTAATGAATTTATATTGATTCAGCAACCAACATATGAATTAATCATATAATATTTGGTAATCTACCAATATTTTAATATTTTATTAGGTCACGTTACTAATAAATATTTCGTCGAATTGAGCAACACTTGCTCAGTTGCTCAAATATTGATCCAGCTATCAATATTCAGTAATTTATCAGTAATTTTTCGAATTGAGCAATACTTGCTCAATTGCACGTCAAATTATCAATATTAAGTATTTTGTCGAATTGATCTATACTTGCTTAGTTGCTCGTCAAATTCTCGATATTCAGTGATTCGTCGGATTGAGCAATACTTGCTCAGTTGCTCGAATATTGATCCAACTATCAATACTCAGTAATTTATTAGTATTTCGAGCAATACTTGCTCAGTTGCTCGAATAATCCACATATATTCAGTAACTCATCAATATTCAACAACTCGTTGAATTTACAATATTTGCTCAGACGAGCAACATTAACATTCATGAATCGCTAAGCATTTGTCAAATGCTCGATTCAACAAAACCTAGACTCATTGTCTACTCAGTCAACAACTGACAAACTAAATACACATCTATCTTGCAGACTCCACGATTCGTGAGACATCAATCACGTCAAATTGGGGGATAACAACTAGGGTTTTGGTCTGGCGGCCTACAGCACGTGGATTTCATCCACGACGAGAAATGTGCGCAAGTTGTGTAAACGGTTGAAGGAGTTAGCAAAGTAGTGGGTGCACGATTCGTAAAGTCTCCACACGACATGAAACTGACTTTACCACGATCTTCCACTTGCCCACTCTTCCACTCATGAAACCGTCACACTTACAGGGATCAAGGTGTTCACAACTCTGACAATATAAATAAGTCTCTGAATCCATGATTGAGGACAACGAATGATCACTAGCTATCAGCAATCGTCCACACAGAATTTCTCGAGTAACTACTCTCAAGAATTCATCAATCCATCAGAACTTATTCGAACTCCACAGTTCACAAATTATTGCAGAAACCTTCAACACACCCACAATCCTTGATCATCACTGATCCCACACAATTCTCAGCTTCCCTCCTACAGATCAACCGATCTCCCTCTCTGCGACCGAATTGACTCTGGAACGACCATTGTCTTGGTTTAGGCCGGAGTCCTACAGATTGATCTCTCGAACCTAAGCACCCCCTTTGCAGCGGTGCATCTGTGTGAGGTTCAGCAGTTTGCTCGGTTGAGGAGTCTCGACTACACGCTCGACTCTTCATTTTCCTACAAAACCAGCAAACCGTTTTCCCCCATCCACAATGTTGTTCCTACTATCTCATACTTCGACTCTCGCATAAACATAATGCTCCTAGACAGATTGCCTGCTAGTATAGAGCCATCAATTAATTAATTCTAGTGCAATATTCATTAATTGAATTCCTAGAAAATAATCTATTTTTATCATAATATCTCATTACTTCAATTCACGGCTTTTCTCAGCTGAATTCCATGGATTAGTAATAGATATTCACTTTTCGGCATCGGCGGAAGCAAAGGGGGGTTAACCCTGGCTATAGCACCCCCCCCCCCCCCTTTTCCGATAAAATCATCACAGGTACGTAAGTTTACCCTTTAGTCTTGAAAAAAAAATATTTAGTCCACCTGCCAAACCAATTTAGTCCACCAAGTCTGTCAAGAGACCAAGTGCCCAGCTGTCCAAGCCCAGCGTCCTAGCCCAACTACGTGTTTAACTATTTTTCCCTTCTCTACTTCAATATAATCAACAATCAAGAGAAGTATAATTGAAGTATTTGCTAATCAAAGTAAGTATTTTATATCGTTAATTGTCTATTTGGTGCTTACAAGTTAAAATGTTTACTAACTAGTCATCAGGGGCCTAAAAGAGGAAAGATTTTGTTGCCTAGGTGCTAAATCGGATAAAAAAAAATTTTGCGACATGCGGCCACAACTAACTCATTGTTCGGTAGAAAAAAATAGTCCCCCCCTTTCCAACTTTCTGGCTCTGCCACTGCTTTTCGGGCATATGGGCCACCACCGAGTAAGCCCCGAGAAAATGGTGTGAGTGTACGTAGAAATAATGCACGAACGAGCACCCAACACATACATAAACGAGCACCCAAATAAGGACAAACGAAGGAGTATGGGGACCTATGCAAAAATAGGAAAGGAAAAAAAAAGGAATCAAAGAGGCGCACGCACGGGACCAGCCGGCCATGTCGCGGTGGTGGCTGGTCCCATGCCTCTCCATCTTCTTCTTTTTTTTAATTATTTTCCCACATCTTTAGAAATTCTCTCGTTTGAACAAACTCTTAGTTTTCCTTATTTCTACAATATTGCTCAAATCTTCAAAAATGCCAAAAAAGTCAAATGGTCCCACGACCGTTCGGAACTTTTCACGATAAATACTAAAATATTATTATTTTAATATTCCTAAATTTTGGACGTATGAGAAAAGTCTTACTTGCTCATTCAAACAAAAATCAAGAATTTCAGTCAAGTTCAAATTCTTATGAAAATTCAAAATAATGCGCAAACGTCCAACAAAACACCTAAAACTTCCAGGAATGGACGCACGACGGACATGGTGGCCCGTGTACCACCATGACCGGACCTGGCCGGTCCCTTGGCCATCATGGCTGGCCGGTCTCACATCCCTTCATTATTATTATTTAAACAATAATTCATATATTTCATAACTCTATTATGAACCCTAATTCATGGACATTTCCCCGCACGCTCGGACGTCCATCCACCACCAATGGCCCGCTCTCATGCCCATTGGTTGGTCAATATTCCTCGACCCACATTGGAAACTCTCCATTTTCAGGATTCAGGGTTCTCCAAAATTAGGGTTTCGAATTTACGATAATTTGATAAACGTGATAACTTTTATATTGATCCAGCAATCCATATTTTTAATCAATTTTAATGTTCAGTACTGCTACCAACATTTTGATTGCTCAACCATGCAAGAGCACCATCATTTGGATGGCCATCCACTTGGCCGATCATCCAATGTTTCATTGGACGTCCAATCGTCTAATGCTAACTACACTCTAATCCCTACCTCATTCGGCAATTCATGACAAAGTAGATCAGAAATGACCACTCTACATAACTCATAACTCAGCAACATCTGATTTTCTGTCAAATGCTCGACATATCAGAATTGGTCCATGATCGAGCAATCTCATCAGACGTGCGTTGATCCAAATTATCAGAACATCATTATTGCCTCAACTGGTAAAATGATACATCACAATTCATCAGACTCGACGTTTGCATTTTTCCTATCCCATCAGACACCTTACACTCAATTCATGAGTCTCACAGCATACCACATTCGTTCGTTATTCTCGACTCATCAAGGCTAAGACTCATGGTCTGGTCAAGTCAACAATTGACCAATTAAATACACGTTTTCTTTGTAGCTAGACACGACATTCATGAGACATCAATCATGTCACATGGGGGGATATTCACTAGGGTTTTGGTCCGATGACCTACGATACGTGTGTACACCCACGATGAGAAATGTGAGTAAGTCGTGCAAGCAGTTGAAGGAGTTAGCAAAAGTAGTGGATGGATAATCAATTAATTATCTCACGCATGTGGAACTGGTTTAACCACGATTTCCCACTTCCCCACTCTTTCACTCCTCTGCAACTGTCACACTTATTTCTGCAATATAACACTACACGAAATCAGAGAATTTGTAACTCCCGATTTTGTAACGGATTTTTATTAAGTAACGTTGTATCGACGTTGGTAACTTTGTAATGTTGGATAATCATTGCAATAATTGGTATATGTTACAAAGTTTCGGGAGGGTTGTGGGTAATTACCTTCCTATCCTCAACTTAAATTGCCAAGTTACATTGTTAACCTCCATTACTACTATTAGCGCCTCTATTACTACTATCAGCTCCCAATTTCATCTCACACTCAAGGGCTACCCAGCCTCCAAATGATTCTCATTTTTTTCTCCAACATTTTTTTTCCCATTATAACTCTTCACTTTAATTACCAAAAATCAGAAAACAAAACTAAAATCAATGAAATTAGTTTTTCATTTTTTTTTAATTTGTGTGAAAATTAAAAGAGAATAAATATGTCGAGAACAACTGAGAGCCTGAGACATTTCTCCACCCATTTACCTTTTCCTCTCCGTCCATTTTACTCCATCTATTTGAGCTCCGGAAACATCGAGATGCAGCTGCAGATAGGGCTGTCAACGGCACTTAACGTAACGGATATTGGCTCTGCCGCTACCGTTGCCATTAAAATTAGCGGTTAACCGATATCCGTTAAGTGCCGACGGAAATATGAAATTCAAAACCATTACCATTACGTTGGACTTACCGGATAACGGATAATTTTCCGGTACCATCCGGTATGTCATAGGACAAACACAAAACAAGTTTAAAACACATAACAATTACACAGAACAACTTATAAATCCAAGAAAACAAGTTCTAAATCCATGCCACACAAAAAAAAAAATACAAATGTTCATGTTCTAAACCAAATTACATGTTCATAATCTTCAGATGTTCTAGCAAAAGAAAAAACCATGTTTTTGCAATAGAAAAGATAAAGGATTAAAGGAACTCCATCTCCATTTGTTGCAGCAACTGCAAATGCATTCCTCCATCTCCAGATTCTCCACTGCCAACTGCATCTGCAAATGCATTGCTCCTTACTCCTTAGTCCTTAACTTCTGCATTTTGAAAGGAAAATCAAAAGTCTTAGACAGTGAAGCAACTTAAGTTGGCAATGTCAGTGCAATAAGCCAATAAATATAAAAGCAAATAAAAGATTAAGATGTAAGGAAACTTACCAGTAACACAACTATCACTGTCACTGAGAGTGAGATCGGAAGCCAATCACCCAAACAAAGCAAAGCTTCAACAAGATCTGGAGCTAATGAACTCTGTGAGATGTGAGAACCACGCCACCAATACTAAACATAGATTCTGATGCTACACTTGTCACTGGAACTTCCAATACATCTCTTGCAATCCTTGAGAGAGTTGGGTACTTAGGAGCATGATTCTTCCACCAACTTAAGATATCAAACCTCATTTCTCCAGTGGTTGTGCCTTTAGGAAGAACTGGTTCTGCTAAGTATGTCTCCAATTTTGACTTCTCAACCTCAAACATATTTTTTCCATAATAAAATCATCATAACCAAATTCATATGATGTTGTTGTACCTGCAGATATCTCAAATCCAGCTGAATGCATTCCAGTATCAAAATAATCTGGAGCTGTAGTGTTGGTTTCATAAGCACAGAAAAGAGCATTGAGTTCAAGCTCAAATTTGTTATAGTGACTTTTATAGTTTTCCACACCATATACTCTCTTGATAACAAACTCCACCCATTTATCCTTGTACCTAGGATCTAAACAACCCCAATGCCCATCAAAGTGTTACTTTCTTTCCAGTAGGCATTAAATTTCATCCTCATATTCTTGGCCATGTCTCTGATATACTCATGCTCACTTGATTCCCATATTTTAATGCATCTATTAACTTCTTGCACCCCATTATAATACAAATTTGTCGTGGGATACTTAATCCCAGCAAATTTTGTTGAAATGACATCAGACAATTCCAAACATTCACATATATGTACTCCTTGTTGCCACTCCTTAGAAGTTGGTAGTATCTTGAAGTCATTATCCAAATCAGCTAGCCTAACAAAAGCTTGTCTCAGAAAAATTGCATCCTTTAACATCTTAAAGGTGGAGTTCCACCTGGTATCCACATCTAAACCCACAGACCTTGAAGCAGGAAGCTTAACTTGGGCAATAGCACATTCAAATCTCTCTTTTCTAGCCTGACTTGCTTTGACATATTTTACACACTCTCTAACTGCATCTATAAATGGAGCAACCACTCTCATTCCATACCCTACAATCAAGTGCAATACATGATTACTACACCTCATTTGGAACATATCCCCATTAAGAACTAAACAATCTTTGCTATCAAGCCATTTCTTCGGATTTTCCATCATAACATTGTTGGAGCTAGCATTGTCAGCAGCTACAACAAAAAGCTTAGTGTCTATGTTCCAATCTAGACATACTGATTTCACTACAGATGCTAGAACTTCTCCAGAATGTGGTGATGGCACTAAAGTATATGCTAGTGTTTTCTTAATCAGTTTCCACTCATCATCTATGTAATGAATTGTCACACAGCAATAACCATCCTTTGTATGCTTACATGACCACATATCTGTTGTTAAACTACACTTAGATGTAATTGTCTCAAATTATTCTTGTAATTGCAGTTTGAACTCAGTTCTTAGTTTCATGATATCTTCCCTAACTGTATTCCTAGTGTAAAGCTTAGCAGCAGGATTTAAAGACTTCACAAACTCAACAAAATATGGATGCTCAACTATAGTGATTGGATAACCATGTTTAGCAATCATCTTGGCAACAAGTATCCTAGTAGCAACAACATCATATTTCCAATTAGCAAGCTTAGTCTGTGCATTACCTGTTTTGATTGTAGTAATCTTTCTTTGTCCTTTCTTGTTCTCAGGCTTTTCTTTGTAGGTTTTAGCATGGTAATGCAATTTGCTAGTTCCTTGGCTACTGGGTGCAGGCATTCTCCTCTTACAATGTTTGCATTCAGCTATAAGTATCCCAATCTCCTTACCTTTAACCATCTTCTTTTCAATTAACCTTTCAAAATCATTCCAAGCATCAGACCTTACTGCACGTAGTTTTTTCTTTTCTTCAGCTATAATTGGATCTTCATCTACTTCTATTTCTGCTACTGCTTCTTCTGTTGGAGGTGCAACAACAGCATGTGTTGAATGAATTCCTGAACCTTGAACTTGGTTTGATGCAGAAGGTAATTGAGATGCAACTGAAAGTAAGGGATTGCTTCTGCTTGATGAACAAACATGATTGGATGCTCCTCTTTCGCTTTGGGACATGATTAATTTCACGAATCTCAATCTGTTCTGAAAACCCTAATTTCATAAACCCTAAATTGAAAATTAGTTTTTAGGATTGAAATTAAACTCAAAAGAAATATAAGAAGATAAACCTAGTTTTTATAGAGAAGATGATGATTTGTATAGAGAAGATGATGATTTTGCTCGAATTGGAAGACGAGGGTTGAGTTTTCTTCTCTTTTTTTCTCTCGTTTGTGTCGACTGAAGCTGAAGAAGTGATTCTCTAGAAGGATATTAACCTAGGTATATGAATTTACACGTGCTAGTCACACGTTAGCGGCTAACAGAAATAAGGCTAACGGAAATAGCCCAGCCGGTACCGTTACAGTAGGATAAAAATAACCGCTACATTATTGGTTACGGATAACCGATTACCGATATAATGGAACTAAACCTAACGGAAACCGGATAATTGGATTCGGCTAACGGATAACGGATATCCATTGACATGCCTAGCTGCAGATAACTTCATTAACAACACGAATCAGTCAATTTTTCTGTGAATCATCGATGTAACCCTAGATTTAAGTTGAATCGATCTCTCATAGAAGTTTTGACACTGATTCACAATATTGGAAATCCAAATCTGGGTTATCATCATATAAGGCATTTCATCTATTCATTTTTCTCTGAATCGTAGTTTTTTCAAAATTTGGGGGTTTAATAATTTTACAAATTGGAGGTTAGAAACTATTGATTTTGAATTTGAATGATGCAATTTATGATGGTGTTTATCAACATCTATATCTTTTAGATTTATATGTGATTGTAGATTTTAGGTTTATGGTTTTGTGTTTGTTGAGTGTGATTAAGAAGATTTGTATGTGCAATTGTGGATGTTGCAGTACATTGTATTATGTTTTAAGAATATCTCAGTGTACTTTGTAGGTTTAGTTGATAATTAGACTGAGTCAGACATAGTATTTTACTTTTTTGTAAGATGTCACAATTTGTTTATAGGATATCTCCATTTGTTTGTAGATGGGTACATCAATCAATTGTGTATTGAAGCAATAACTCTAATCAGAATCCCAGCCATTTTCAGCAATTTAGATGAAAACCAAAGAGAAGTTATTGTTCATAATTTGTTCCTTTGCCTAGTCAGATTCTAGTTCTTTATGATTTGAATTCATTGCCAAAGTAGTTTCTTGGGTTAGTGGTCAGAATATATTGTAGATTAGAATTAGGTGTGTATATGCCTCCACCGGCACCAAGTAGTTTTGTGGGTCAGTGGAATTATGTAGGTTTCACAGGCCTCAATCTTGAGTCAAGTTATTACGGTTTTGGCAGATGATCTACAGCTTGTTATACCTTTTGTTGATGAACTTCGACTCAGTTATAGTGTTTGGGTGTAAGATATTGTTACCATTAGTGAATCAAGATTGTATTATGTTTTGAGAAGCAGTTTCTGCACTTTAGATGAAAACTGGAGAGAATTAGGATTCGTCATATGTTCCCTTACCTTGTACTAGGATTCTAGTTCTTGATAGAATTCAGATAATGCTTTAGTAAATTCATAGATCATATAATACATTTCAACATACCATTGTTCCTTTCATTAGAGATCACAAAGAGAAACCGAAATTGCAATTTCATTATTCACATTTAGAAACACCATCACTATTACAGATCAGGCCGCTAATTACTAAGTAGTTCCATTACAACCTTGTTTACGGCCAACACCAAAGGAATAATGAAATACCAGTTCAACAATCAAACCTATAATCAAAAAAACTAGACACACTACCAATTCCAGTTTGACTTACACATGAACAACCAACTCCGATACCGTTCGACAAGAAAAATTCTATGATTATGCATGTTGCACTTACATAACATCCATAACAAGTAGCAGCAAAATACCTACCACTACTACTACCGAGTTTGATCTTTGTCAACATCAAAACAACACCTTTACAAGATCAAACCTTGTGCTGAAATAAAAAACCCAAAAAAAACACTTTCCATGCATTATAAGATGTATAATAGAAGACTAGACCTCTCCTTCAATTCCAACAGCACCAGCAACTACAAGCATTAGGAAAATCTTTGTGAATTTTCACAAAGATGATATGAAGACTTTAAGGAATGCAATCCTCCTAAGTCTTCCTCAAAAGATTTTCCCAATGCTCTTCAGATGATCACCATTGATCATCGTCATCGTCGTTGTTAAAGCCCTCTTCTTCATAGGAGGAGTCTACATCGCTATCAGTGCTGGTAGAAGTTGCATGACCATAACCTCCATCCTCATCGTCTTCATCATCCTCATCATCTTCTGATCCTTCATTTTCTTCTTCATGAACCTCTGCTGCAATAGGATTGCCATCTACATCCATCCCTGGTATCTCCTCACCGTCTGAATCCACGTTTAGGGGTTGAGACATGGTACGAGCAAATATCCTGGGTTGAGCTTTCTATGCCAAATAGAGTAGATACATTTATGCATCATCTCTCTTCTGTCTTCTTCTCTCTCGAGCCTCTTTTTCTGGATCAGTAGATATACTGTTGCTATCATCCTCATAAAATTCTACTGCTTCTCTACCTTCCTCATCACTTTCACTTTCTGTGGCACTTCTTGTCTTAATCCAATGATGTTCAAGTCTCTCTAGCCTTTCTTGCATTTCTCTCCTCTTCCTTGCACATCTTGCCTCATATTTTATGATCCAAAACTGGTACTCTCCTTCGTTCTCAATCCTTTGCCTATCAAATTCCTCTTGTCTCCTATTTTCTTCTTCATGCATCCTCTTATTAGGAATTTCTTGTTCTAAATAAGAAACCATTCTCTCAGCCTCTTCACTTGTTAATGCATGAGTTGTTTGTTTTGCATTTTCTAATGCTGGTGATTGATTTTCAACAACATCTTGAACTGCGGGTTGGTTTGGTTCAACCATCTCTTAATTTTCTTCTCTCTGCAAGTTTTCTTTCTTCTTTTGGTTTGATTAAGAGTAATTGCAAGTATATCAGTTTTTCATCCTTTTGTAGAGTGGTTAGATTAACCATAAATATCCATTTATGGCGCATGGTTAAACTTCTAGACCCTTGGCAGACCACGCCTCTTCAGTCTCAAGACGCAATTTTTCAAAATCCATCATTATTATCCTCTCCAGACCCGTCTCATCTCTTAATTGCACATAGCGTTATCTTTAAGAGTAAAACGAGGCGGTTACCTAATTTGAAGGCCATAACTATAGCATTATGGTTCACCAGGGTTCACACGTTTGGCTCATGTATCATGCCATATCTCAAGTCCCTGACCAACAATTAAAATCAAAAAATGGTCAACCATAATAGGTCCCTGCACAATTGTGTATATTTATTTAATTTTAATTAGTTAACATATGGGCCATATATTGAACTGCATCATCGTTTGGCTCCGGCATCATGCCATATCTCAATACCCTAGTCCCTGAGTCCTGACCAACAACTAATTAATCAACTAATGTCAAACAAATTATGTCAAGCAAAATAAAATCAACACTGTGCCACATAATGCCTAAATTTTAAAGAAAAATAAAAAGGTCTAGGGGGTTTCGAACCTCCGACCTCAAACTTACTTAAACTAAAGTGAACCACTGTGCCCCACTACTATTTTTGACATTAGCTGGACTTGTATTATATTTATACAATTACTATCTTCCTAAATATTAAATGAAGTTGTGTACAGATGGGCCATATCTTGAACTGCAACATGGTTTGGCTCAGGCATCATGCCATATATCAATACCCCGGTCCCTGATTCCTGACCAACAACTAATTAATCAACTAATGTCAAACAAATCAGGTCAAACATAGGTCAAGGAAAATAAAATCAGCACACTTGTGTATACATGGCCCATATCTTGAACTGCAGCATGGTTTGGCTCAGGCATCATGCCATATCTCAATACCCTGGTCCCTGACCAACAACTAAAATGAGCCACAAAAATATACCAACATTATGTCCAGAACAGCGCCTGAGACATAACTCATTATCACTTCATCTAATTTCATTGATTTGAGCTGCAGAAAACTTCAGCAACAACAATGAATGAATCAATCAATTCTTCTGTGAAACTTCGATGTAACCCTAGATTTAAGTTTAATCGATCTTTCGTAGAAGTATTGACACTGATTCATAATCCAAGGTATTTCTCATTTATTCATTTGGGGGTTTCTTGGAGATTCCTGCAGAAAACTTCATCAACAACAATGAATCAATCGATTCTTCAATGAAACATCGATTCAAGCCTAGATTCTAGTTAATCGATATCTCATAGAAGTATTGATAAAGATTCATAATTTTGGAAATGCAAATCTTGGTCATCTTCATCTAAGGTATTTCTCATTCATTCATTTAGGGGTTTAATGATATTACAAATTGGAGGTTACACACTCTTGATTTTGAATGGTACAATTTCTGATGGTGATTATGAAGTATGAACATCTCTATATTTCAGATTTTAGGTTTATTTTTATGTTACTGTGAATTGTATCCTGTTTTGAGAATCTTTTGGTGATTATGAACATCTCAATTGCATGCTTTATGCCTCCACCAAGTGGTTTTATATGTCAGTTGACAAATGATCTTAGACTCAGATATAATATTTGGTTGTAGGATGTCAGCATTGGATGATAAAGCTTGTATTTTGTTTTGAGAATCATCATCTCAGGAATCTTTGTGATTTGTATTCATTGTCCGATTGTAGAATTAGGTGTGTGGGTTGTATATGGTAAGTAGGGTTTGTGTTAATTATGTGCAAGTTGAATATGACGCAACCAACACAAGACAATTTTTGTTAGTCATTTATTGACAGAAGATATAAAGATATAAAGATCAAATGTATATAGATGTTGGTAATTTGTCCCTTCGCCAGATTGTAGACTAAGACTAGGTGTGCATATGCCTTTTCATCAAGTGAATTAGACTGGATAGGGAATCAAAGATGCAATTTCAAACATGCTGCAATTTCAAAGATGCAGGCCACCTATTAAGAAACACTAAAGTGAAATGTTTTCAGTATGCATTTGTTTTCATTACATTTTAGTCTTGTACATGTTCAGTTCTTTGCATTGTAGTTTTAGTTTCTAGATTACAACCTGCGTCTCCAACATTATCGACACACAATCATCGGACAATAGAAATAAACTAACTTAATCATATTGCATTTCATAAAGTTACAACCTTTCTGTTCATTCAGTGTTGAGCAACATTTAGCAGCAACACTATCATGTTCATATCCAGTTACACACAAAAAATCCAAGTATCAAAAACAAAAAGAAAAAAGCAAAATAAACACAACTTTCTCCATTGCCACAACCAAAAAAGAAAACATGATTCAGTGACTTCCCATTTTCCCTTCGATGAGGCTTACTCGTTATACCCGATCACTCGGAATCAGAATCATCAGATTCCGATTTCTCATGACACTTTTCCTCCTCATCACACTCTTCCTCATCAGACTCTTCCTCATCATCAGACTCTTCCTCTTCACCAGACTCCTTTTCCTCTTCATCTTCATCTTCAACTGACTCCGCTTCGGAATCGGTCTTTTGAGCCAAAATTTCATCATTAATCCCAAGAATCTCATCGTCGCGAAAATCCTCAAGTGACGGTTCTAGGTCAGATGCATCTTCGTCTGAATCTGTAGTGGAGATATCACTGACATTATGAACAACAAAAACTGGCTCTTCATCTTCGGTAGCACTTGCATCACTATCGGGCTTTCCATATTCTTTTGCCTCTGCCGCCTTGATCTCCGCAATTTGCGCCAACCTTCGTCTTTTGTCCTGCACTTTATAGTACTTTTCCTTCTCTTCTTCATATATGAAGGGATCACGGGGACGCTTCTTTGGAAAAATCTATACCGGTTTCTTTGGAAATATCTCTACCGATTTCTTTGGAAAAATCTCCACCGGTTTCTCTTGTACTTTATTTTCCGCAACATGCATTTCTTTCCTGAGAGGATCGAGTTCGATATCATTTGAAGAGTAAAAACACCTATAAAAGGTAATTTGCTCAACAATTATTCTTTTCTCAACAAGTCACTTACTCTCTTTTGTACTTTCTTGAGTTGGTTTTTCAAAGTATGTTTAACTTGTTCGTGGTTCTTCACATAAGGAGATCATCCTTGGTCCCTCATCTTCATAGTTGCGGATAACCTTTATTATATTTGCCTCTCTTCCTACTCTTTCAATTGTTTCTCTTCAGTCATAGGGGATTTACCCTTTCGTCTGCGTCGATCATCATCACCAGCCATTTTGATTGATTTGATTTAGAAAAAAATTCAGAGAACAATTATCTCCCTCTACAAATTTTCTCTCACGAAATTATTTGCTCTCTGACCCTTTGGTTTCCCCCTTATAAACTAGTCTAACCTAAAAGACACAACAGTTGGTAACAGAAATAAACTCTAAATTCTTGCAGGGTCACGCCTATTCCCTAGAGAAAGCATTAATCGGTAATATCACCTGAAAATAATAACCGCCAGTTTTGGTTGAAAAACTTGAATGGGCAATTTATAACGGTACCCCTGCTATGAAGAGTAAAAAACACCTATAAAAGGTAATTTGCTCATTTTCACAGTCGCCGGTAAATTTTCTTTCGCCGGAAAATTTGCTTCCAATGTCGCCGGAAAATTTGCTTTCACCGGCAAGTTTGCTTCCACCGTCGCCGGTAAATTGGCTTTCGCCGGGAATTTTGCATCCACCGTCGCCGGTAAATTTGCTTTCGCCGGGTTTGTATATGGTAATATTGTAACCTGAGTTCAATAATAGGTTGCAGTTTCATCGAATCTAATATTTGACTTCTCAAACCTCACCTAGACGAGAACTTTGGGTCTATATATGGTAATCTTGCAAGCTGAGTTCCATAATAGGTTGCAGAATCCACTCAGGATCCATTGAATCTGATATTTGACTTCTCAAACCTCACCTAGACGAGAACACTGGGTCTGTATATGGTAATCTTGCAACCTGAGTTCCATAATAGGTTGCAAAATCCACTCAGTATCCATCCAATCTGTTATTTGACATCAAAAACCTCACCTGTACGAGAACATTGGGTATGCATATGGTAATATTGCAAGCTAAGTTCCATAATAGGTTGCAGTTTCATCGAATCTGATATTTGACTTCTCAAACCTCACCTAGACGAGAACATTGGGTCTGTATATGGTAATCTTGCAATCTGAGTTCCATATATAATAAGTTACAGAATCCACTCAGGATCTATCCAATCTGTTATTTGACATCAAAAACCTCATCTGGACGAGAACATTGGGTCTGTATACGGTAATCTTGCAAGCTGAGTTCCATAATAGGTTGCAGAATCCACTCAGGATCCATCCAATCTGATATTTGACTTCTCAAACCTAACCTGGAAGAGAACATTGGGTTTGTATATGCCTCGTTTTGTTTCCGATTATGTGTTTGTCTACAAATTTGACCACCTTGACCATAAATTTGACCAAATTGACCACAAATTTGACCAACTTTACCTCGAACCGGACGCCTTGGACCTAGATATTTTGAGAGAAAAAACAAATCTCTCCTCAATTATTGTAATCTTCTCTCTTGTCTGAAACTTTTGGCTCTCAAATTTCGTTTCCCCCTCACTTTCCCAATCTAATAACTCTTTTTGATATCCATTCCCTCACAATTTTGAAACCATATCTGATTTCCCTCTCAAATTTCATTTCCCTCCTCTGACTCAATAATTTCAACTCTCCTCCTGTTTTATTAAAAGAGTTAGACTAAGAACTCAGACTCTTTTCCATCTTCATTCAACTCTAAAGAGTGAGGCGAAGAACTCTGATACCTCTTTACTCGCATCTTTCACTGTATCTCATTCAATCTCAAGGTGTTTTCTTTACGAATATATTTATCAAAATAGTTTATTTTTCTCCTTTAGGGTTTCAATTTGTTTAATAGATCTGTATGAAATCACTGGTATGTTTTAGATTTGTACTTTTCCCTTTAAAATTAGGTTTTTACTGGTTGTAATCTCAATAGATTTTAACAAGATATATATTTTTGATTTTTGTTGTTGTTGTTGTTGTTGTTTACTGCTTAACATCCATACCGTTTACTGCTTAGCATCCATTTGTAATATCTTTCAATAGATTCTGCTTCACATTCAAGGTTTACTGATTTTTAGTAGTTTGCATTATCTTTCAATAGTTTGTTATAATCTATATTATTTATATGCTGATGTTTAGTGCTTTACATTCTTTTTTCTCTTGGATGTTGTAATCTGTTTTAATAGATTACAACCCAAATAAGGTTTATTCAACTGTAATCTCATTCATCAGATTGCTGCTCTAGATTTATGGTTGTTTGGTTGTAATCTATTTCCTTTTTATTCTGTATGCGTTTTGTTGTTACGGTTCCTATATGGACAGTATTGGTCCTGTAAATCTGTTTAAGCGTTTGAATAAATTCATTATTCAACAAAATCAACCTTGTCAAAATGAATTTATTCCAGCCCTTAGAGAGCCTTGCAGGATTAGTATACACCCACATCGATATTCCTTCGTCTAGGATTCTAGCCATTCCCATGAACACGATGCTGCTGCAGGTTTGCTTTTTAATCGCAGGTTTGTTTTGTCACATATTACGATCTATTCAACAATGAAGTTTATATAAATGATTTGATTCCAAGTTGTTGAACATGAATTGCAGGATTGGCATACAACCACAAAAGCACTGGAAAATAATTTATATGCCTAAAGATACAACACCCAACACAAAGTTCTATTTCCCTCTTGTTCTGTATGCGGTTTGTTGTCACGTTTCCTATATGAACAGTATTGGTTCTGTAAATCTGTTTAAGCTTTTGAAAAAATTCATTATTAGACAAAACCAACTTTGTCAAATTGAATTTATTCCAGCCCTTAGAGATCCTTGCAGGATTAGTATACACCTACATCGATATGAGTTGTATCCTTCGTCTAGGATTCTAGCCATTCCCATGAACACGATGCTGCTGCAGGTTTACAACAACAAAAGAACAAGATATTCATTTTTATGCCAGAATAAACAACTCACCACAGAGAGTTCTCGTAGAGAAAACATATTACTGTATATCTTAATTTTTCGTGAACTCTGTGTAGGTGTGTTGTTTATTTTGGCACAAATCAAACTCACCTTATTGAGATCGATGTCGCAAACCTGACAAGTAACCTCTTTAATTCCATCTGGTGAGTAAACTCTTAACACATTAGAGTTTCTTGTAGTACTCATCATTATTATGGTCTCTTTCCCTTGATGAAAATTGGTTGATTCTTACTACCCTTCCCTTTGTTTTGCCAGGATTCATTGATGCGACTTGAAGCTGTGTAAGTGTGGGAAAAATTCATAGTTAACAAGTGCATATCTTGTAATGTATTTTTTCCACCACTTACATAACCTTGCAGGACCAGTGTACACCAAGATAAGAGATGTGGTAGTTTTGAGGTACCTAGAGATGTGCTCACATAGCCGTTATATGAGATACTGTTGATGTAAAGGTGCAGGTTTCCTTTTCTGTCTCAGGTTTGTTTACTTACCTATGTTGATCTCTTCAAATATATGTTTTACATGACTCATGCCAACAGGTGTAACTTACCACCATAGATTTTTCAGAGTGGATACATATTAGTCGTTAGGTTTGCTGTAAATGAAGGAGATCGATGTAGCTAACCTGACAAATAATACGTTTTCCTCTCTAATTCCATTGGTGACTAAACTCTTATGATAATTAGTTTCCCTTGTCATTATTTTATCCCGACTGAAATACTCACTTAGTACCATTCTCTTATTATTTTCAGAGGACTCATTGATTGGAAGACTTGAAGTTGGAGATGTGTTAGTGTGGCAGTACCATCTGAAGTGAAGAACAAGATAAGAGACTGTTGTCTGTTCCTGCAAGGCTGTTCAAGAGCTGGAATAAATGAAGTTGCTTCAAAAGTTTTTATTCCGAGCTCTTGAACAGGTCTTGTAGGAGAGGTACATAACAACGAAAGAACAAGATATTCATTTTTATGCCAGAACAAACAACTTACCACAGCGAGTTTTCGCAGAGAAAAAACATATTACTGTATATCTTAATTTTCCGTAAACCCGATGTAGGTGAGTTGTTTATTTTGGCACAAATCAAGCTCACATTATGGATATCGATGCTTAATACCAGATAAGTAACCCTCCTTAATTCCAGTCGGTAAGTAAACTCTTAACCCATTAGAGTTTCTTGCATTACTTATCATTATTATGGTCTCTTTCACTTGATGAAAATTTGGTTTCAGGTTAGGTATACAGCAACAAAAGATCAAGATGTTCATTTTTATGGAAGAAGAAACAACTCACCATATCGAGTATTTGTAGAGACATTACTTTTCCGAATACTCGATGCATATGTGTTGTTTCTCTTGGCACAAATAATGCTTACCTTATGGAGATTGATAATACAACAAGCCTGACAAGCAACCTACTTAATTCCAGTTGGTGAGTAACCTCTTAACACACTAAAGTTATGTGCATTACTTATCATTATTATGATCTCCTCTAAATGAAAAACTTGGTTGATTCATACTACCATTCTCTTTACGTTTTTAGGATTCATTGATGCAAACACCTGAAAACCGTGTTGGCCTTGCAAAGCTGTACAAGCGAGGGATGAACTTGTAACCAAGATCAAGATTCTTGAATTAAGTTTATCACTGCCCTTGTATTGCGTTGCAGGACATTGATAGAGAAATATAATTAGAACTGTTGATGTGCAAGAATAACTTGACTTGTGGACAAGTTAGAAGATATGAGACAATGTTGGTCCTGCGAAGCTGTGGAAGTAGGACAACTGAGAAGTAACACATTCTCGTCTCTAATTCTTACGGTGAGTAAACTCTTACTACAACTTTTCAGACTTTTTCATATGAACCGTATATGTGAATTTCCAGTTGCAATTCTGTCAAATAAATATAAACTTTCGATACTTCGGTTTTCAATGTTCAAATTATTATGACTGAATGGTATTCAACAATGAAAATGTATGAAATCCAGAATGACAATGCACATGTAACTGAATGATTCTTTGTCTCTTCTGTGAACATTGTTCCTAATTTGATTGTCACTAATTTTATTGTATGCATAAGTATCACATCCATAATGATCATGTAAAACGAAATGCCCAAATTACTGAATGAATCTTTTTCTCCTATGAGATCTGTTTCTAATTTTGGTTTCTGTTTCATTTATTGTTTTGTCAGGATACTGGAATTGATGGCAAGATATGGTTAAGGCTACTATGATGTGAATGGACGACTTCTTTTGGCGGATGAACAACTTTTTTCATCCAAGGTATATATAATGCAGAACAACACTTGCTTATATTTAGAAACTGCTGAAAAACACAACCATTCTCATTTGATTATAACCATATAGGGAACCATGTATTTTTTTAAGCTTAAGCATTTCTTTCAATGTAAAGATGATACTTGTATATACTTACGTATGTGAATGATTGAGGAGTATGTATTCCAGAATAATTGAATGAATGAATTCCTTGTGCTGCTAGAATCAGAATGTATGTATTGTGGAATGAGATTGAATTCCAGAATAATTGAATGAAATGAATTCCTTGTGCTGTTAGAATGAGAATGTATGTACTGTGGAATGAGATTGAGTTATGGGTTTCAGATTCAGTATTGCAGGTTCAGAAATGAATTGCAATGCAGCTTCAGAAAGTAATTATATTGCAGCTTCAAAAATGGATTGCATTGCAGGGTCCAATTATGAGAGCTTATTTATAATAGAAAAAAAACGTTTTTTTTAAAAAAAAAAAAAAATTTTACCAACGTCGAATCAACGTTATAAAATATGTTAGTAACTAGAACACCTGGCAAATCCATTACTGTTACAATCAATTGTCAACGTCTAAAGACGTTAGTCTATATGTTACAAGCGATAGACACGTGGCAGACGATAAACGTTACAGTCAGCTATTACGAATCGAATCGTTACAACAAGCTGTTATATCCAAAATGTTACAATCAATCATCAACGTTTGAAGCCGTTACTTTAAACGTTAGAAACGATTGACACGTGTCGTACGGCAGCCGTTACACTGAGCTATCACGGTTTTAAATCGTTACCATAACTGTTAAATCCAATCTGTTACAATCAACTAAACAACGATTAAAATCATTGTTGTAGCTGTTACAAGGAAGGACAGGTGGCAATAAGTCAACCGTTACACACAAAGTCGCCGTTATAGTATCTGTTACACCGAACTGTTACAGGCTAACCGTTGTGATCTGCACAATAACGGCTATCCGTTACAACAAAATGACATCAGATAAATCTTGTGCTGACTAGATAACCGTTGGTGTATTTACTCCAACGAATGAAACCGTTATTTAATAATTTTTTATTGTAACGAAATCAACTGTTGATAAATTATTGTAACACTAATAATAACGACACTTTCCAACGTTTTTTTGACGTTACAATATATACATAGTAATGTTTTTTCGACGTTACAAATTCCCTGATTTCGTGTAGTGTAAATGAGTCCATCAATTCAGGATTGGATAACCGATCTTATCGAAATTGAACTCAGTCGAACTTATCATAATTCACTGACGTTTCATCAAACTTGCAGAAGTCTCCAACACATCCACCATCCTTCAATCATGATTGATCTCATACACTTCTCAGCTTCTCTCCTATAGATTAACCCCCATCTCTCTTTGTGACCGAATTGACTCTGGAACGACCATTATCTTGGTTTACAACGGAGTCCTACAAATTGATCTCTCGAACTCAAATCACTCCCGTGCAGTTCATCTGTTTGCTAATGGTTTAAACAATTTTCTCGATCGAGGAGTCTCCGTCCATACGCTCGAGTCTCCACTTTCCTCAAAAACCAGCAAATCGTTTTCACCCATCAACACATTTAGATAAAACATGTGATGTTCCATTGACAATGGTAACTAAAACATGGATAATATAACAATCAACAATGGTAACTAAAACATGGATAATATAACAATCAAATTCCAAAACAATGGAACATGTTCAATGTATGAGATTATATTACTCCATCCTATGTCTGAAATTCCAAAACTTAGTACTCTATATTCAAAATTGGGCACTACTTCTGAAAAATAATTGATAGAATAACAATTTAATTTACATACAGAAAACTCCCCTTTTCCTTGAATTTGCAAGCCTGACATTAAGAAGTTCAATAAGAAAGTCATGTAACCCTCACCTGAACTCCTCAACCTTGTGTAAATTCCATTATGATAGACTCTAGGTTCAACACACCTGAAAATTAGACATTAGTTAGTTTTTGTATAAACACATGGCTTTTCAAGAACCCAAAACAAAAATGAACGAACAATTATAAGTATGAAAGAAAAAAAAATACTACCTCCGTTCCATTTTACTTGATGTTGTATAGTTTTTCACGCAGATTAAGGAACATCAGAGAAAGTTAAATTTTTCCAATTCTACCCATATTAATGAACGCGCAATTGGGGGATATCAAAACTAATTGGGGGATATAGGTACATGACAAAATAGGGATCCAAATAGCAAAGCTGGGTCACCCCTTATGTAATTTTTTTTTAATTCCTAATATAGCCCTCACTAATCATGTTTAGTGGTTAAGAATAATTAGTAAAAATCTTAAGTATTTGGGGGATAGATTAGTGTGTGTTTTTATTTTAATTTGTGTGAGTGAGGAGTAGAAGGAGAGAAAAAAAAATTGAGTGGAATTTTTTTTTTTTTGAAAATGGAAGATGATTGTGATGAGAGAATTGCAACAGCTGAATCTTTAGCTCAACTACAACAACAATCATATCTTCAATCTTCGGTGTATGATAACAACTCACAATTGGAGTTATATGATGAATCAACCCCCTTGGATCATGATTTTCGTGACCATGAAGTGTTTTATGAAGAACCAACCCAAGAAAGTAAACATGTTCAACATACAAGCAACCCCAACACACAGGTAATGCTACTAAGGGTTCGAAAAATTGATTTTTTTCTTTTGAAACCGCCATTTTTTCTCTGAAACAGCTTAGTACCGGCATGATCGTTATATGAATACCACGCCGGAACTAATGCTACCGGCGTGGTATTCATACTCTTTGCCATGCCGGTATAAGATATCCCCCATTTTAAAAACTTTTCCGGCATGGTCTTTAAACCAACTAAGCATGCCGGTATTCAGTTATGCTTTTTACCTACCAACGAATATTCCATGGAATATTCAAACCGGCATGGTTCAATCCTAACTTACCATGCCGGTACTACCAGAAAAGCATCCAGGAATTTAAGATTTTTGTACTCTAATACCGGCGTGGTATATAAAACATCGGGAAAGCCGGTAGTTGATCCCGGCATGCTTTTATAATTACCGCCAAGCCGGTAGTTGGTACCGGCTAGAAAACTCACATATCGAGAATGCCGGCTCCTGTTATCGGCTTTGTACCTTGTTTATCGAGAATGCCGGGATTGCCTCTTCCGAAAATTGTGTTCAAGAACATACAATGCCGGTACTGTGTATAATTGTCTCCTCCTTTCAAGTGTATTTCTAAAATGCCGGAACATTATTATTCAATGCCGGAACTATGGTCGAGCACGCCGGAAATGGTACCCGGCATGTTTTTTTTTTTTTTTTTGAACTAATTCAATTTTCTTTTCATTTATTCCTTACATTGTGACATACATTGATCCAACAAATTCCAAACCGCTTGGTACAGATACGTCCGAATACTATAAGATGCCTTCGGTATGTTACCAAACAATACTTTGCACCAAGTTTTTAGAACGTTATGTGGTGATTGCTTGTAATGAACCTTATAATCTTCCATTCTTGTCCTATTGTAGGGAATTAAATCTCCAGCGGAAGCAATTGCTTGGGCAAAAGAGACGGCTCTTAAAAACAAGTGTGTGTTGGTGAGGAATACCCAAGGTTCAAATAGGCGTTTTGAGATGGTTTGCGAGAGAAGTGGTGAATACAAGGCGAAGAATAGCCATAAGAGAAATGGTTATGTATATGAAAAGAAGACTAATAGGGTATACAAAACTCATACTAGGAAGGATAATTGCCCCTTTAAGCTTGTATTCTATTTAAGAGACAAAGTAGATGAATGGGATTGTACGGTGTGGTTTTGCCAACATAACCACCCGGATCCGAAAGATTTTAACGGTCACTCCATAGTTGCGAAGCTAAAACCTCGTGAATTCGAGGATGTAAAGATAATGACCAAAGCATGTATCAAACCAAGAGTGATTCTCAGAACCTTCAAGGAAAAGGATGATCAGAACGTTTCTTCTCTAAGTACAATTTATAGCGCCCAAGCAACCATTAGAAGGGTGGAATGGGAAGGGAGGAGCGTTATGCAAGAATTTGAGAAGATAGTTTGGGATCACAACTACACGCGTATCATTAAAAGAGGACCGGACGAAAAGCCCCTTCAAATATTCATTGCGCATCCTTTGCTTTCACAATTGGCTCATACATGTTGTGGTGTTCTTATGATGGATTGCACTTACAAGACAAACAAATACAACATGCCGTTGTTCAACATCGTGGGGCAAACATCGGACAAGGTAACATTCACATTGGCTTGGTGTTTAATGGAAAACGAGAGGGATTACAATTATCATTGGGCATTACGACAATTGAAATTATTATTCCTGGAAAATCAATTTCCGAGGGTCATCGTAACCGATCAAGATGACGCACTAATGGGTGCTATATCTGATGTATTTCCGGATGCACAAAATTTCCTATGTACATATCATATAGGTCAAAATGTGACAAAACATTGTCATGCTTTGTTTGAACCCTCTAAGGCGGATATTAAGAAGAGAATGATTGCTCAACTAGAGGAAGATGTTCGCAAGAAGAAACTATCACCCGAAGAAGAAGAAGATGAAAGAGGAAAGATTAAAGAGCGAGTGGACAAAGAACACGATGAAAATCATAAAAAGTGGTTGGAATTTCTAAAGGATTGGGATAAAGTTTATTGGTCTCTTACCGAGGATATATATGAAAAGAGATTGAACATGTTTAGTGCTAAATATAATGAAGTGTATCCAAGCGCTGTCTCATATTGTCGGGATAAATTGTTGGATAAGTACAAGGAAAAATTTGTGCGTGCATGGACAAACCGGTATAGGCACTTCAAAACTGAAGCAACTAGTGCAGTGGAATCCGCTCATGGTAGATTTAAAGATCTCATCCAGTCCGGGCAAGGCAACGTGGTTACGGTCACCGAGGCAATGGAGCAATACTTTAAGGCTGATATCGATAGGATCAAGAAGGCTTTTCAGAAAAGCTCAATGGAAAGGATGACTCAGTTTCTTCAAAATACTAAGTTGCTCCAAGGAATAGAGTTCAACGTCTCTCATTGGGCAATAAAACATATGATGAGAGAAATGGCATATGAGAAAAATTATGGAAAACCAGGTGATGTGTGTATTTGTCCGGACATGTCTTCATTGGGTCTTCCGTGTCGTCATATGCTTGTGAAGTACAAAGAAGTTATACCTATTGAGGTTATTGATCCGTTTTGGAGGCAACTATCTTTTGACCCTCCCCCTACGGGAGCTCTCGGACAATCACCATGGGATACAAATGAAGCAAAGGAATTCTACGAAGCTTACTCACGTGGAAACTCGGCTAGCCGACAAGTATTGTTGATCCAACTAAGGCTAATTACTCGCCCATGGATCAAACCAAGTGAAGATCCAGGAAAGGGAGATCCGATAGGTAGACCACAAACTAAAGTTTCAAGGAGAAAACAAAGGAAAGAATTCAAAGAAATGACTCGACGTGAAGAAGAACTCGCGGCAACCAAGAAACGAGATCTATCCGCAAGTGAGATTTCGGAACTCCGATTCGCGGAAGCGCCGGTTCCAATTAAAAGGGGTAGACCGAGGAAGGAACCGTTAACAAGTCAACAACAAGCGACGGTTTCCGTATCCACACCAAAAACCGATGGATCGGAGGTTCCAAAGAAAAGGGGTAGGCCACCGAAGGTACCAACGTCAAGCTTGCAAGAACAACAATTTGAGCATTCCGAAGCCACACCCATAGTCGATGTATCGGAGGTTCCAAAGAAAAGGGGTAGGCCTCCAAAGGTACCAACATTGAGCTACCAAGAACAACAATTGAGCATTCCGAAGCCACACCCATAGTCGATGTATCGCAGGTTCCAAAGAAAAGGGGTAAGCCGCCAAAGGTACCAACATTGAGCTACCAAGAACAACAAGGTGAGCATTTCGAAGCCACACCAATAGTCGATGTATCGGAGGTTCCAAAGAAAAGGGGTAGGCCGCCAAAGGTACCAACATTGAGCTACCAAGAACAACTAGGTGAGAATTCCGAAGCCACACCAATAGTCGATGTATCATAGGTTCCAAAGAAAAGGGGTAGGCCTCCAGATGTAACAACCTTGAGCTACCAAGAACAACAAGGTCAGCATTCCGAAGCCACACCCGTAGTCGATGTATCGGAGGTTCCAAAGAAAAGGGTTAGGGGTAGGCCAAGGAAGTATAATCTTCCGTCACATACCGAAGACATTTGGAGTGTAGAGATTGCAGAGGATGGTTTGGATATAATTAAGCTAAAAGTTGGTAATATGACGATGTATAAGGATTCGCAAACGGGTAGGACTCATAGACACTACCATACGAAGATAGAGTCTTACATAGACCAACTTCCTGAGGCTATTCGTGAGTTTATTGTGTATACGGATGATGTCGATGGAGATGGAAATTGTGGCTATCATGCTGTGACCGAACAATTAGGAATCTTTGACACTGCGCTTAGTAGAGGTATGACACCATGCAAATATGCTAGAACGAGGATGGCCGAACAACTTGTGAACAAGAGGAGCTTTTATGAGCAATTTCTTGGTGAAGGTGAGATGTTTGATGATATGTATGCTCGAGTATTAGGGCCCGAGCAAGAGATGAAGTTTCTTCCTTATGAATATTGGATGAGCATGCCGCTTTGTGGGCATCTAGTGGCGGATACATTTAGATGTGTTGTTCATTATTTTACGCCCACCTTAGAAGTAACATTTACACCAAAGTGGCAAAAATGCGAGGGATCCCATAAGAAGAGAAGAGTTGTTTTGGCGTTCGTGAACGACAATCATTTCGTTATTCCAAAACTGAAGGACAATTGTCCATTGCCACATGTTTGTGGAATGGTTAAAAACAAGGACCTAGATCCAAATATCTGGAAAGGATGGATGTCATTGTATGAGGAGAATCACCAATTTTGGGATGCGTTGGCCTTATCAAAGAAACCTCTTCAAGAGGAGGACAGGAAATTTCATACGTGTGGAAGCGACGAGGAGTAATTTGGATATATGTAATTCACTAATACGCCACCTTTTTTTTTTTGGAAGTTTGCATTGTAATCATTAAACCATAAGCTATGTACGTGCCGGCATGATTTAATTCAAACTTTGCAATGCCGGAACTTATCCGGCATAGAAATACTTTTCTCTTTTATGCCGGCAACTAACCATAAGTACACAGAGATATTAGATTAATTTCCGGCATTACAAATAACTTCAAGATAATGCCGGAACTGTAACAACATCAATTATTCGTAAGGGAAAGATAGAGTACCGGCACTACATTCAAAAACGTATCAATGCCGGAATTGTAACTTTCTTAATTCTTGAAAGAAATCAGATTTCCGGCATGGATGTTACAATTTCGACCATGCCGGTTTTGAAAAATAGAAACACAATGTTTCATATAGATTCATCAATATATTATTTTCTAAGCCAAAAACAGATGAAATCAACATCTCAAAAATTTAGCAAAGACTAGATTGTTTAACGAACCACATGTAAAGTTAAGATGTTCCAAACCGAAAACAAATGAAACAAAGATTTCAAAGTTTAGCAAGACACACATAAACATAAACCGACATTAGATTGTTCAAATACATATCTAATACTATAAAAGAAACATTAACAAACATCTTAGATCACTCGGTCCTTGGCTTCTTGTGAGCCCTCTTTTTCTTTGGAGTCCACAAGTCCTTTGCATTTGGATCTTTAATTTTGTCTATCTTCTCATCAACTGTCTTCATTTCTTCTGGGGTCAGCACCTCTCCTTTCTTGATCTTGCATTTAAACCAGTTTCCCAATTTTCCTAGCCGCGAACGCTGTTGTTATATATTTCCTTTAGTACGTTATAAGTTTATAAGTTTATAGGTATACATTCAAACGATAGGAAGTGAACTAGAATTACGTACCAACAAAAGGAGAGTCTTTTCAAGTACGGGCACAGTAGGTTCCGCACGAGTTTCTGCTTGTGGCTGCACTGTTTCGTTGGCCGGGCGTACAATATAAGGATGTGAGTACCTCAGATGACCTCTGAGGAAGCCTGGTTCCGACTCATAACCGTTTTCCGAAAATTCCCAACCAGCCCTGTCCAGTTGTTGTTCTTACCTTTCATTCCAATGTGCAACCACAGGAGTTGGTTTGTAAACTACCAGCGTATGCTGTTCACCTGATACACATTGAGGTAAGACATGAGATAATTTGGCATCAGATTCACCCTTAAGTGTTTTCTGTTTGTACTCAAGTTGGCGCATCACACGGAGAGGATTATGCATAACAAATCCTTTTGGATGAAACAATGGTCCGTTGTAAAACGCTACATTGTCATGCCTTTGAAAGTGAACTCCTCTTTCGTTCTTATATGGGTCAAACACAACATCTTGGACAGCGATAGAGTCCAAAGCCTCCCTCATGGTGAGTAACCGAGTTCTGTTAT
Organism: Papaver armeniacum; assembly: GCA_023531295.1. Lineage (NCBI taxonomy): Eukaryota > Viridiplantae > Streptophyta > Magnoliopsida > Ranunculales > Papaveraceae > Papaver > Papaver armeniacum. Next base: position 246,824 of record JAJJWW010004210.1, read on the forward strand.
TGGGCTTCGGTTTATTGTCGAAAACGTATTTCTTGGCTATAGGAGTTTGTGGATCTAAACCATGCGTTGACGACTCCAAATATTTGTACTCATTGAACAATGTTGGGAAGTGTTCATAAGCCCACACCTACGCAAATGAAAGATCGTTCCAATGAAATGTATGTATAAGAAAAGAACTAATTGGAAAAAAAAAATAACTAGTTCACCTTACATATAATACAGTGAAATTCCCATTAAATTGACGGCAAGTCGCCTTAGAAGATCTACGCATCTCCGCCAAAAAATGTGCCAAGAAAGCAGTGCCCCATGAGTAATCATGAACCTCCTCCAAGGGATCCAAGTATTGTAAGTTGTTCATATGCACCAATTTACCATTAGAGTCGGGTAATATTGCGATGCCCAAGAGGAACAAAAGATAAGCAGCGGTAGTTTGCTGAATTTGTTCGGCATTCAAATCCTTGCCCATCGTATTCCCAAACAACTGTTTGAGCTTTACGACTTTAATAGTCTTTGTCATGGCTTTCTTTTTCATGTACATATTTGCTTTTGTCGTTTCCTCATCCCAACCAAACAACCTTTTAGTCAGATCATATATCTTGGACCATTCTAGGCTCTTACCGTCGTCATCTTTGTTAACGGCTTTTCCTCGGATCTCTAAACCCAATATTCTCTGGACATCTTCAGGGATAATGGTCATCTCGCCAAAAGGAAAATGCATAGTATCAGTTGAAGCATAAAACCTCTCCAAGAAGCAATTTGCCGTCACTTGATCAGTGGCCACATAGTATTCTACCGCTGGATACAACCCAGATGCTCTTACTGCCGCTTGAACCTCCAGACACTCCCCTTCCAAATCCCATGTATCCATTTGTTGATGGCGGCAAACACGGAAGGCTTTCTTGTGGTCCTATAAAAACACCAAACAAATATTCAATTCACCTGATCATATATTACAATATAATAACTAGATGCAAACGTCTTACATAAGTTGAATAGATCCAACGAGCCCAAGAGTCCTTGTAGTCAAATAAAAGATTGGGATCTCTCGGCTGACCCCAGTGTTTGCCATCACTGCGTTGTGGAATCATGTCATATAGTTTTGGGAGGTGCTTTGGTGGCTTCTTTCCATCTTGGTCATCGTCTTCAACTCCAGGTTGTCCTAAGCCATGTGAGGATGATCCACCCGCTGCATCAGGAGGTACATAATTCTCCCACTTAGCAGCATCATCGTTGCTTGCGTCTCCCTCCTCCGGGGGATTGTTCCGGATCGTGAGCTTACGACGTTCCAGATCATATCTACTACGTCGAGATCGAGAAGACTTAGGTTTTTCTTCATCAACAACTTTTCCCTTTCCTTTCTTCATTTTTGTAGCTTTTGACCTACCAACAAAATGAGTTTTTTTAAAAATACGGAAACAGATTTTCGGCATGGTAAATGAACATAACGAGTATGCCGGCAATAATCCCGGCATTGTATACTTAATGAGTTCTACGCCGGTTTACCAATCCGGCATCTTATGTAAATTAAATACCATGCCGGTAAACAGCGAATTGTCTACAGAGATTTTAAAAAATGAGGAAAAAGATACCGACATGGTCGATGAACCTAACGAGTATCCGGAAAGTATCCCTAACATTGTATACTAAATGACTTCCATGCCGGTTATCTAGTTCCGGCATCTAATGTGAATGAAATCAAATGCCGGTATTAAGATTATTATCTACAGAGATTTAAAAAACTAGGTTAAACAATACCGGCATGGCTAGTGAACAATACGATTTTTCAGGGTTTTTCTAATAACTTGCATGCAATAAAAGGGGGATATAAACTAAATAGGAATTTCAATTCACTCAATATTGGAAGTTGAATTCACTCAATTAAATTTCAATTCACTCAATTGAATTTAGATTCACTCATTTCACTAAATAGGAATTTCAATTCACTAAGAATGCTTCAATAAACATAGACATCACTTACCTCATCAACTCTGTTATTTCCTCATCATCACTTATATCTTGTTCAATAGATGCTTCTGATTTCGATTTACCACGAGGATTAGTTTTTGGTTTTTCAGGAGGTTTGCGAGGACCCATTCTTATTTGGGTTTGAAGAATTGAATGAGTTTGGTTTGGAAGATGAAACCAGATAATGGAGTTTAGGGGTTCTACAAGTTCTCTTGGAATTGCTAAGTGAAAACATAAAAATAGAGAGATGGAACCGTTTCAATTTTATGTAGTAATGGTGTTTGTAACCGTCAAATAAAGAACCAAATAAATGGAATGTGGCGGTTACAATGGGGGATAATTGGTGTGACAGTTACAATGGAGAAGAATAAGGAGTTAGAGTTAGTTTTTTTTTTTTTTTTTAATTATAAAAGGTAACAAGCTTCAGAATTCCGGCACCACGTAAATGCTACATTTAACGCCGGAACACTATCTGGCTACATTGAGTGCCGGAACACTATCTTGCTACATTGAACGCCGGAACACTTATGTTTTACGAGCCACCACAAGGTTTTAAGCAAACAAACCGACCCAGAATGGCCTTCATATTAATAATAAGGAAATAAACTAAAAACATTAAACACATAAACAACGTAACAGTCAAAATGAAACAGCTCAAGCCAATTGCAACTAACATCAGTTCTCGGAACGAGATTCAAGAAACAAAGCAGCTTCAAAATGCCTAAAAGGCTCTTTGAACCACTTGAAATATGCTTCCTGAGCTTCATACCTATCCCCTCTATATCTTGCAAGAAACTCGTTGTATTTACGACATAATTTGATGAGTGCAGTTGTTCGATTGCGTACAACAAGATCACTGCATTCTATTATGCGTTTCTTACAGTCCAACAAGTTATTCATTGAAGGACCAGTCCTAACTAGACCCCAAAAAAGATCCGAAGGGCGTTGATCTTGCGGCAAATCCGATACTATGTAGTAGTTTTTAATCCACTGGGTTTCTTCCTCAACATCCGCTTCTAACTTAGCTTCTTTTTGACGTTCATCCGCTCCCTCAACCACCGCTTCAATCTTAGCTAGTTTTTGACGATAATGTTCAAGCTTTGCTTCCTCTTTTTCTTCTCTTTTCCTCTTTACTATCTCTTCTTCCATTGCGGCAATTGACTTGGTGGTTTCTTCAGTCCTTCTTAGTTTTTCTAGTATAGTGGAAACTGAGTTGGTGGTGGTTGATGATTGATTTCCCATCGCAGTGCACAATATGTTCCTCATACGTTTTTCTTTTTCGAGGGAATTGATGAACTTGGTAGTTGGTGATTGATAATCCATCATAGCGATGTGTTGGAGATAACGTTGTTTTTTTTAGGTATCAAGTGCAATGGGTGTATCCATTCCTTTAAATAGATGAGGACATAACGGATCTTTTCCACTTTATCATCCCGGCATTGTCAGTATCTTAGATCCGATGCCGGGATATGGTTTTTAAAAAATAGCCCTTAGGCATTGAATGTAATTTTCCGGCATTGAACGTAGGAAGTTCGATCATGCCGGGATATTTCGCCGACACACTAAAGTTCATCTATGCAATGCCGGAACATGGATTATTTTAGACAGTATTGTAACACTTGGTCCCGGCATGCATATGTATACAATATCTATGCCGGTATTCTGATGGTATTGTATTATGTTAACAAAATAAAATAAGCCGGAACTATAATTTATTTCAAATGTAATCCTTGTCGCAGGAAGCACGAATGCACTTAGCACGTGCATCAAGCCTTTAAACCAATTGGTGACCCAAGTGGACGAGTTATAGTCTCGTGAGGGTTTACATAGAGATGTACCCACAAAACCTTACGAAATACCAAACCGAACACCCGAAAAATCAAACCAAATACCCGAAAAAACTAAGCAAATACCACTAAATTATCAATCTTCTTAAGAAGAATCCGTCTCCGATCCACCCAGCTGGTGGTACTCCGTGACTTTGGTTACAATATGGTTAACGTTGGCTTCAAACATGAATGGTTCTCCCTTTTCTTGCAAGTAACGCGTTTTCACGGCTTCATGCTACAAAAACAACACACAAACTTTGTTTGTTACATAAAAATTGCAAAATAATAGATTGTTTCGAATTAATCATAAGGATACTTACGAGTTGTTGAGGGGACAATCTATTGTGGGTAGCGTGGTCGATCCGGTGTTTCATTTTTAGATACTCAACCACCGCATTTAAGATGATGTCGTGGCGTTGCTCGATTTGTTGAGAAGTTCTTCCTTTCGGGTTACCGTAATCGTGAATAAACTTGTTAAAAATCTTCAACCACATGGAATCCCGCGTGCTGTTATCTATAGTTGAAGGACGAGTTTCGGCGTACCATGCTTGGGTGATTGCTAAATCTTCCTCGGAGTCAAACGATGCCATTTCTTGTACGTGGGATTAGGTACTATACTAAGCTATTTATAGATGATTTTGCTTGGGTTTAGGGTTTTCCTAAGTTAAGAGTCTCAAGGATATATATAAAAACACACGATTTTGGGAATTTGGGTCCAAGTATTGGCTCTCTTTATATAGAGAAAAACCTCAACGGCTAGTATTTTTGAAATCACCCAAACTACCGGCATCACAATAATTGTAAATTTGAATGCCGGTATAAAGTAATTTCTTCACAGAGATTAGGCCAAATTTGCAACCAAATCCGGCATGGTTTTGAAAATATTTCTAAATGCCGGTACTTTGTTCCGGCACTCAATCTTTAATAGCGACTATGCCGGCATTTGTTAAATTCAAAAAAAAAAAAACGGCTAGTTTTTTGAAATATAAGACCGTTGGGGTTTCATTTCTATATAATACCCCCCATTACTTTGTAAAAATCTACACAAACCACGCCCCAAATAACAAAAATCATTCCCTAAAGGTACCAAGCACGGTTAAAGCTTCATAAGGGATGGGGGATTCGTCATCTACCTCTATTTGCAAAGTAAGTAGATTTACTAACAATATAATGTTCAATACTATGACGCATAACTAATATAATTTTCTCTTACAGAGTCATCATTGCAAGTGTCAAATTTGCAAGTCACCTTCAAAGTGTAGAAGCTGTGATGGCACACGCCGGTTTTGGATTGCAAAAACTGATGACGCTGAAAATGGAAGAATGTTTCTAAGGTGTTTGAATCACCCAAAGTGCGATGAGTTTCAATGGTTTGACAAAGTTGTTGAACTAGCAGAGTCAAGAGAAAACCACAAGGGCCAATGCAAGCCTATTGATGGGTGTGATGGGTGTTATATGAAGGGAAAGGAATATGTTGAAAGAGAAGAGGAACCGGTTAAGATAGTCCTCGACACCGAGATTCCAGACGATCTCTTCGAAGATATACGCGAAAGATTTAAAGGCTCCGCAATTGTTGAAAAAGGTTGGAAATAGATTATGAGATCCTCTATAACCAAATTTAATCCATTCCATGTCGTTATGTATGTTTTAATTTAATTTTCTAATCCAATGTAATGGATTACTTAGGAATGAATTAAGAAAGCGTTCGTGAAGAACTATCACGGCAGAGTTCCGGCATTGAATCAATCAAGATTAGAGTGCCGGTTTTGTAACCAAAATGAAATTTAAAAAAAAAAATACAATTCCGGCATAGATTTAGATAACGAATCCACGCCGGTACCTTCATATATCTATTCAGGAACATGGAAATTTTAATCTTCATATACCGGTATGGTTATATAGAACAATTTCTATGCCGGTATCAGTGACCGGCATAGAATCGTTATAATATTTCATGCCGGAACTTGCAAATATAACAATTCAATACAAATTTAAATTTAAACATGTTCAACCTAACAAAAACAAACTCGATCGTGCTTAAATGTTCTTAACCCACGAATCATAAACCAAAAGCAAACCAAACTTTAAAGAGTAAACCATGAGTTACAAACAAAAACAAGTTAGAAAATCCTCAAGACGTAACAACCACCATCCAAATGAAAGAAACAAAACTGAAGAGCTAATCACTCGGTCCTTTGCTTCTTTTGGGACACTCTATTCCTCGTTTCCCCGAACAAATCTCTTGCACTATGGTCGGTTTCTTCAATTTTATCAAGCTTTTCCACGACTTCCTTCATCTCTTCAAGGGATAACACCTCTCCTCCCGAGTACTTGCAACCTAACATCTTCTTCAACTTGCCAAGCCGACGGCGCTAGTTTCACACATACAACACATAATTAGTATATATATGCTAATATAAAATTATGTGTACATTTAACGAGTAAGCAATTAACAATACTTAATAGCAATCCAATGGTCTTATTAAGTTGGCTCGTCGTAGGTGGTGCCGCTATAGGAGTTGGAATGGGAGGGTTTTTCTGGGGTGGAACTTGGACATCTTCAGGCCGCATAACAAGTGGATGTGACCATTCCAAATAATCACGAATGTAGGTTGGGTCAGCTTCATCACCGTTAGTTGCAACCTCCCAATTAGTAGTATCAACCAAACGACGTGGTTCCCTATCCCTCCAGTGTGTTGGTTCGGGAGTTAGATCATACTCTACCCTCAACCTTGTGGAACTTGACATGCAACGAGAATAATCAAGAAGGTACCTTTCAGTAGAGGTTGTCATGATACTAGGTAATTGCTTGAATCCAATTTGCCGCATCACACATCGAGGATCAGCCATAACGTATCCCTTTGGGTGGAACAAAGGACCTTGGTATAATGCAACGTTATAAAACCAAGTGTATTGATGGTTATCTCTAGCCTCCTTGTAGGGGTCGAACACAACATCCTTGGTAGTCATCGCGTCAAGAGCCAATCTCATTTCTATCAGTCACCATTGTTACCGGGCTTCGGATGGGCGTTGAACTCGGATTTCTTTGCTCTAGGCTCCTGGGGGTCAACATCTGGATTAAACTTCAAGAAGGGGTGGTCCTTGAACAATGTTGGGAAATGTTCATAAGCCCACACATATACAAATTTGAAATGATACATATAAAAGTCAGTAAATTTTGTTTCTAAATACATGATAAGGATACACGTGAACAATATAAATAAAAACATAAGTTTAAAAACAAAAGTACCTGGAGTAAAGTGAAATTCCCAACGAATTGGTTTGTAACCGCCTTGAGGCCCTTCTCATCTCCGCCATCAAATGTGCCATTGCCACGGTGCCCCATGAATAGGTAAAGACCTCGTCCAACGGATCCAAGTACTGAAGGAAGTTTGCACTAACCATGTTGCTACTAGTGTCAGGGAATACCCGAGTGCCCAAGATGTATAAAAGGTACGCAGCGGCTGTATAACGAATCTGTGCGGGGTCCCATCCATCCTGCGTACTTCTTTTCTTTGTGTTTTCAAACTTCTTCTTAAGCAGGGTCAGTTTGAATGTCTTTGTTCTACTAACCTTAGATACATAGATGCTTTCCACAGACTCTTTGTAGTCCCAACCAAACAACTTGTTAGTAAGCTCGTGCAACTTCGTCCATTCTAGCTCAAGGTCACCTCGTTCTGCAATTGATTTGCCGGTAATATCCAACCCTAGAATGTTCTGAGCATCATCTGGGATCAAGGTCATCTCTCCAAACGGGAAGTGCATGGTATCAGTTTCACCATGATACCTTTCAACGAAGCAATTGACTGTGACAATATCTGGCTTCACATAATTTTCAACCAAAGGATATAGACCAGATTCCTTTACTATTGCTTGGACATCATCATGCTCTAGAGACAAATCCCAATCAGCCGCGGCTTGGTTTCGGCAAACACGCACAACCTTCTTATGATCCTGCAATCAATAGATAATACGATTAAGAGATCTTAAGAGATTTTGCATAAATACAGTACATATGCACGAGATAGAAATTCTTACATAGGTCTGATATATAGTACGAGCCCATGAGTGCTTGTAGCCAAATAGAACCCGCTGATCAAAAGAAGCCGCGCCCCAAATTTCACCGCGTTCAAGGTCGGGTATCATGTCATCAAAATGAGGAAGGTGCGAACCTTTAACTTTTACTTTGCCTTTGCCTTTCGCCTTGCCTTGTGTGGGTTGTTGACTTGGACCACCTTGTTCAACTACTCCTTGGCTTTGGTTTGCTAATTGAGTTGGATCAATCTCGTTGCCTTCCCTCTCACTTTCCTCTTCGTCTTGCTCATCTTGCTCATCTTCCTCATCTTCCTCACAACAAATTTGCGGCAGAGGTTCACGGATTGCAAGAATACTACGATCACGACCACTTTCCCAAATATCCCCTCTTGTCTCAAAACCCAAACGCTTTTTGTTATTCCCTCGAGGAGGCGAGAGGGCGAGAGGAGTATCAAGACCATCCTTCCTTTTTTTCTTAGTCACCGCAGACTTTAGCTTTTCCTTTGTTACCCGCCTTTGCTTTGGATTCCTTTGCTTTAGATCTATTTCAAAAGAAGCACTAACTTTCATTTCTAATACTGGTATAAAATAACAAATAACAGACCATGTCGTGAGCTAGTTCCGGCATGACCTTATAATAAACTTCCATGCCGGGTTAAAGTGCCGGCCTTTATAAATAAATGTCTAGGATGCCGGTATAGTGTAGGAATGTTCCTGGATAACTAAACACCACTACCAGCATTTACGTATAATGAACATACATGCCGGATTACAGGACCGACTTACATAAGTAAATGTATTGGACGCCGGTACAGCCTTTGAAATTCCTGGAAACTTAACACGACTACCGGCATATCAGAATAACAAGATTTAATGCCGGGTTCAAGTACCGGCCTGCTAAATAAAATGTCGAAGATGCCGGAAGAAATTCTAAAATTCCTGGATACTAAAACTAGTGTTCCGGCATGAATTATAAAATACAGTTTATGCCGGTACAACGCACTAAACCATATTGTTTTATGTATACCGGCGTGGTCTTCAACCTAGATTTAGTGTCGGTACCTAGTTACGGCATGGTATTCATCCTAGATCGCATGCCGGGTTTAACTACCGGTGCGTTATTCAAACTAAATTGAATGCCGGAACTTCAGAAACTCTAAATTTGCAGTTAGGGTTTCGCGATTTGGACCTAAACCCATAGCTACAAATCGAGTGAAACACTAATTAAACAGTTCAAAATGACTAACCTTCTCACAGAAGCCATCCTTGCTAGTAGTTCATCGTCTGATAACTCTGCTTCTTTGTCTTCTTCCTCTTGAGCAATCAAATCAAGTTTTTTTTTCAATTTCTGTTGAGCAATCGCTCTTGGGTTCGATTTACTTGGATTCGATTGACTTGGGTTCGATTGGGAAGTTTTTTTCTTCCGTGGAGGCATGTTTATGTTTTGGGTAGGTTAATCGACGAAGGAATTTTTGATTTAACGATTAATCGTCGATGAAGAAGATGAAGAATTATTTTTTTTTCAAAACACGAGTATGCCAGTATAACAAATGGGGGATACTTATTTTGTGTTTGGGAATTGATTTTAAGTTTTTTAGTTTTTTGTGAGGGTATAACAGTCTTTTCATAAGTTTTTTTTATTAATCTAAGGGTGTTTTAGTATTTTCATACCCAAAAAATACCCCTTAACATGCACCTAAGGTTGGGGGAAGTAATTCATATCCCCCAATTAGTTTTGATATCCCCCAATTGCGCGTTCATATTAATATCTTTGTTTTGTTTAAAATGACCTAGTTTTTAGTTTCTATATTCTAGGAAAAAGTTACCAATCCCATTGTAATTTACTTGGGATATACTAAATTTTTATAGACTAGAGTATATATCCTCCATGGGAAATATTTGAAAATTGGAGTAATTGTTTATGTGTTGATTACGATGAGAATTTATGCTCAGGTATGATTCCAAAGCAAGGGTAAATCAGAAAGAATTTGGAGAAAATACTAAAACTCTCATCTATTTTGGAACATAAAATAAACCCTAAAACATCAAGTAAAGTGGAACGGAGAGAGTATAAACATTTAACCCCAAAATGAAAAAATTAATGGATTTGATTTTCTAAATTTCAACTAAAATTGCCAACCCATACCCAAAATCAACTTTTCACCTCATATCCAGAATTCAACCCTTAAACTAATGTTTTTGCACAAAATGAAAAATCGAATTGAATATATGGTTTCTGTATGGTAATGTTGTAGAATGCACTGAACAGATTGGTGATGGTGATGTGGTGGTAGTTCAATTAATTCACTCAATTTCGAATTTAGGGTTGTAGGTTAGATGATAATTGAATATTCAATCAATCAAATCAAAACTTTGAACTCTAAAGTCAAAATTGAGTAATTTAGAGTGGGAAATCGATGAAGATGAAGAGAAATTTCGATTCACTGGAGAAAGAAGGAATGTGGAGAAATTTTGGTTGACAAGGTGGAGGGGATCGAGATTATTATCTTTTTATTTACAAACTTACCCTTCTACTTTTTATGTTACAACGATAAACCAGGTAGGAAACTCAAAAACACTAGGGACAATCGCGATATTAGTTTAGCGCATTAGACAATTTTTCCCTATGTCTCTGTAAACATTTATGTTAGTTTGAGGGAGGAAAAAAAATCATGAAGGGGCGGTTTTATACTTTCATTTTTTTTTTATGGTCTAGAAGAGCGGTCTTGAACTACATTCTTAACTCCTTATACTTTCATGGTTGAACAAATTTTTTTTTTGAGACACCACCAAACAAACCATCTTGCTTTATATTATACAGATTAGAAACCAAAGAAGAAAAATTACAATATTCTTCAAAATTATTGATACTAGTTCTAGCACGTTTAGAGATGCCATAGAAACACTCCATTAGATGCCATAGAAACACTCCTTTACCGTTCCTGCTAACAAAAGAAAAATTGCGAAAACTGATTCGCACAACGAAGGAATATTAGATCTCCCTGCTGGGGAGTATTAGAACTCTCCATCTTATTTTTGCTGATTTCCTCCCTTAATTTCTTTTCATGGCTGAAGGAGTAGTCACACCTGTAACGACACAAAGTAACACCAACATAAGATAAATTAAAAAAATTAAACAAAAAAATATAGACACACCACATACGTGCATATCCGACAAAATCTTCTACGGTAAACAAAGTATGAACTATGAAGGATCAAATTATTCATAGATATAAAACATTTATAATTATTTAATTATGAGTACTTACTTCCACATTTGGTTCCATGGGGAACATCCTTGCCACAAAACTGAGCAACATAAAGCACTTTCTTTATGCTAACAAGTTTCTCAATCTCAGGAGTAACTTGTCGACAGACACAAGGAATATCGACTTTCCGAACAACATCACAACATCCTCGAGATGGTCGTATCTTTGGTCCTATCTTCAAAACATATTGAGCACACCGGCTAGTCAGTCCCCGGAGATCACCTTCACATCCATCAGCTGAAACTCCTTCATTACCGGTAGCAGCTAACACTACAACTATCAAGACTGCAAATCCAAGAAACCCAACCTTGGATGCCATATCCTTTCTCTTACTGGATTATATGATAAATGATACTCTATATTTCTTTTAAGTTTGTAGGTTCTGCAATATATTCGCCGCAGTATATATAGGAAATGAAGGCTGAGAGATATGAGTACTATAAGCATTAAGCAAAAGGGAAGATGCTTTTACACTTCTATTTTCAAACTATCTCACATTTTAAATGTCATTTTGTTTAATAAAACCTAAACGTTAACGGATTTGAAGTTAATAGAAAGCTTTACATGCCTACCGAAAAAGTTTGTATTTAGAAATATCAAACTTCACTATCTACCGATTTTAATTTCAACGGTTTAAAATCTGTTAATTTTGAACAGATAATTATCAAAGTATAATTAAGCAAAAATGATATTTTAAAGGTTTTATTTAAACTAAAGATTTTTACATACATATACTAAAGAAAACGTAAAAATAATTTCAAGACAATGGTCAAATGCGACCACTAAAACACAATGCTCTCATAGATATTTCTATTATTATGCTGTATATATAAGTGACATACTCAACCCAAATCATAAGACGTACGACGCACATATCCTTTACTAGTGTAACGTATTTCATTTTCATTTTCCAATTAATTGGTTAGTTTCATAAATGGTAGTACTACCTGTGAATGATTCCAATGAATTCTAAACTGTATGGGTTTAGAAAGGGAAAAAGCAAAGAAAAAATATGGGACATCATTGGTTGTAAATCTAAATTAAAGAATTCAATTCTATGTTGTTGATTTGTTTTGTCGTATCCCCGATGTTCCCGGCTTAACGTACCATCAATTAACTTTGTTTTTGAAGAAGGCTCCATCAATTAATTTAAGCGGTAATATTTAATTGAACGGTTTTGGAAGTGGTTCAAAAGTGGAAGAGCATAGTCGAGTTTGAGTGGTCTAAAGATTAATGGGAAAGAATTACTAATGAAAAAAGAAAATCTAGGTGCCGAGCTGAGTGGTTTGTTATAAGTGAATATTCCGTGAACGAAGTGCGGCATGAAAGCCAATTATTGGTGCTGTTTTGGAATGAATTAAGGTGATGAAGAACAAAAAAAAACAAACCAGTATAGGGGCTGCTGATTCCAGTAGAGGATTTCCACCCATGTTAATAATACCCCCCATCCCCCACCCCCACCCCCACCCTTGCATCAACCTAATCTTAAGCTCCGCTATTCGTAGCGGTCGAATCTTCTTCATTTAAAATTTAGTTGTAAGATCTGAATAACATCAAAAAATAATTTCCGTCTGAACTATTAACGACAGCCATCTGATAATCATCCGTATTTATATTTCATCCGTTAAACTAAAAAGGGCTTCTGTTAGATATATCGGTTATTTTACGGATTTAATTGAGATAATAAACATACCTAAGGTTGAAACTGCACTGTTTAAACACTAACACTGGATCTTGGGGATCGAATGTGACTAAATTTTTCAGGTCAGTCTCCCGCAGAAAAAAAAAAGTGTAACGCCTAAAATTCGAAGACGTGCATCGCACGTACACTCTCCTTGTCTATTTAGTTGGTTAGGGGTGTCCTAATGGCATGTAAAAGGTCTAAATTACTCTCCTATCTTCAAAAGTACTAAATTACCCTCCCATTTTACTTTAATCAAAAACAGAAACTTAGAATCAAAATCAGTTTCTTTCTTACATCTCCCCTTCAATAAAACAAGTTGTAACCGTTCCTCTGTGCAAATTCTTTTTTCATCTCTGTCAGTAATCGATAATTATCCGAAAAACGTATTTTGTATTTGTTGTTTTTGTGTTCAAATTTGGTCATGTTCATTAAAATTTTCGTTGAAAATTAGAGTTGCAGGTTAAGTTACGATTGGTTTTTCTTCATTAACTTATCGTAACTTTGATTCCTGAAAGTGTTATGGTTCGTAATGAACTTGAGACCAGCCGTAAATTTCATAAAATGACAAGTTACGGTTGGTTACTGAACCGTAAATTTATTACGGTTGATTTCATCTCTATTCTAATGAAACGTAAATAATCCTGAGTAGAATTTTGTTTAAGTTATTAAGAATTTTTTTACGGTTGATTTGGATATAAAGTTTATCAACTGTAGAAATTTACGTTTTTTGTTTTTTTGTTGAACCATAGAAAATCCTGTCAATTTTTAAACACTAACACTGGATCTTGGGGGTCGAATGTGACTAAATTTTTCTGGTCAGTCTCCCGCAGAAAAAAAAAATGTGTAACGCCTAAAATTCAAAGACGTGCATCGCACGTACACTCTCCTTGTCTATTTAGTTGGTTAGGGGTGTTCTAATGGCATGTAAAAAGTCTAAATTACTCTCCTATCATCAAAAGTACTAAATTACCCTCCCATTTTACTTTAATCAAAAACAGAAACTTAGAATCAAAATCAGTTTCTTTCTTACATCTTCCATTCAATAAAACAAGTTGTAACCGTTCCTCTGTGCAAATTCTTTTTTCATCTCCGTCATTAATCGATAATTATCTGAAAAACGTATTTTGTATTTGTTGTTTTTGTGTTCAAATTTGGTCATGTTCATTAAAATTTTCGTTGAAATTAGAGTTGCAGGTTAAGTTACGGTTGGTTTTTCTTCATTAACTTATCGTAACTTTGATTTCTGAAAGTGTTATGGTTCGTAATGAACTTAAGACCAGCCGTAAATTTCATAAAATTACAAGTTACGGTTGGTTACTGAACCGTAAATTTATTACGGTTGATTTCATCTCTATTCTAATGAAACGTAAATAATCCTGAGTAGAATTTTGTTTAAGTTATTAAGAATTTTTTTATGGTTGGTTTGGATATAAAGTTTATCAACTGTAGAAATTTACGTTTTTTGTTTCTTTGTTGAACCATAGAAAATCCTGTCAATTTTTCCTAGTTAAGTAATATTTACGGTTTTTAGTTGGTATTTTTCCGTTCAATTTGAAATTACATATCCAAAACTCCAGTCGTAACTGGTTTGCGCCAATTTTAACCAGTTACGATCGGTTGTTTTTTAAAAACAAACCGTAAAATGTAGTTAGGGTTGTATTTGATGTTTAGTTCCAACATAAATTGTTCTTAAAGTCTTAAAATAAAAAAACTTTTTACGAACCTTCACTAATTTTTGGACAATACAAAGGACATTGGAGCTAAGTTAGAGGTGCAACGGGTTATTTTAAGCCATTGATTCATTTTCTCGGTTTGTTCCTTCAATTGGTACAAATTCACCATGATTTTGGCAGAGATCTACCGTCTAAGAAATTGGCCATCCCCGGATTTCCATCAAGAGGTATGTAAAATCTGTACTATCCAACATCTAAAAATTCACCCACCTTAAATTTGTCACCGGAATCACTCATTTTGGTTGAGTAAATCAAAATATAGGTTTTTTTCTCTTCGCCTTTTGTTTTCACTCCACTTTTTTTCCCACCAAAATTACTCTTAATCTGACTTCGTTTTTTACTAAGTATAAAAAAAAATCATGAATCTAATCACTAGCTAATTAAAATTATTAACACTAATTAAATGAGGGTTGTTTAGCCATTATGAAAAATATTCAGATAAGGGGCTTTTGGAATTACTAATTAATAACCTAATTTTGTCATATTACAACAGTCCCCTATTAGAATGTGAAGAATCCCATGTATATTCTTTTCCTTATTGATTAGTTGAGCCAAAAAGAGATAGGAAAACGAGAAATAAATGAAGATGGGACCAAGGTTTGAAAAAAAAGATTCATGGCTTGGGTCACGGTCAGTAAGGTCGTGAGTCTCCGGGACCCTTATAACACGTTTTCACGGGTGTTATTTTGAGGAGAAAAAACGCATTATTTTGGGGAAATGCATCTTTTTAGCAGTTTTAAATATTAAAACGAGCCTTGTAACTATTAAATATAAGAAAAAAAGTTATAATTTCAAAAAATGGGCTATATGCCCATAATCCACTAAAGTGTGATTGTAGAAGACATGTAAAATTTTAGGCTAGGTCAAATGTACACAAAAAAATTTAAAATATAAAAAAACGGAGTCCAAATTTGTGCACCCCTGAAAACCGGGGTGCACATTCCGGCTTCCATAATTGGTTTATAGAATTTCAAAAACCACCTTATTTTTTTGGGATATTTTTTAATTTGTTTATCTTTTCAAAAAAAATTTATAACACATAATATGTGCATGATTTTCGCTGTTATCAGCATCTCTCTCAAACCACGAGAGAGGTCCATGCCTCTCTGTTCCATCTCTCTGTTATCGTCTTCCCTATACTAGGTTTTCGAGAAATTAATATATCAGTTTGTTTTTTCATAGTCAGGGTTTGCTTGTTACCGTACGAAACAATCCTTTTAAAAATTCCATTGCTTTCATGTGATTGATATTGAAATTAGAATGATGATTGATAAGGACTTTTGCCAGCTTCTTCGGATTCATCTATGATCTCATGAATGATGTTTCTGATTCATTTGTTAACTCTACCGTTATCATCCCTGGCAGATCCTTGAAAAATTGATTATTACATCCTCAATGGTCAATTATTCTATTAATGATCCATACTCCCAACTTTGTACCAGAATCTTTCTATATAGATTTGAAGGAACAACAGATTGAATTCTTACACGTATCAAAACGAGCCTTCATTAGTCTGGACATAGGTGATAAGTATGTCAAAATCTGTACTTCCCTAACTGCTTTGATTCAAATAAAAAACTTTCGAAATGTTGTTTCTTCAATTTAACGCCATTGTTTCCTGCTAGTATAGGTGATTAGTATCACCCCAAAGGTGATAACCCCAAAGGTGTCACTATCCATGTACAAAAACCCCAACAAAACAAATTGTTCACAAAAACCCCATTTAACATAAACTGTCTATATTACCCTCTTAAAATTTAAATCACCCCAACAAAACTAAAAATCAACCCCACCTTTAATTTATATTATATTCTCACCACCAACAGCACAGCAGCACCATCGCCATTGCACCGCCGCCGCCACTGCACCGCCACCGCCACTGCACCGCCACCGCACCGCCGCCGCCACTGCACCACCGCCGCCACCACCACCACCGCCGCCACTGCACCGCCACCGCCACCACCACCGTCGCCGCCACTGCACCACCGCCGCCACCACCACCGTCGCCGCCACTGCACCACTACTGCCGCTCAACCGCCGACCACCACCGCCGACGACCGCCACCGCCGCTCAACCGCCGATCACCACCGCCGCCACTGCACCACCGCCGCCACCACCACCACCGCCGTCACTGCACCACCGTCGCCGTCACTGCACCACCACCGCCGCTCAACCGCACCACCACCGCCGCTCAACCGCCGACCGACCGCCACCGCCGACCACCACCGCCGCCGCTGCACCACCACCACCACCGCCGCCGCCACTGCACCACCACCGCCGCCCGACCTACCGCCGCGCCGACCGCCACCTCCGCCGCCATCACCACCGCCGTCGCCAACCACCACCACTGCCAACCGCCGCCGTCACCAACCGCCACCACCAGCGTCGCCAACTACCAACGAAGCCAACGACCACCATTGATGACGACCACCGCCGTCACCGAGCAACACCATCATTATCACCGACCACCACCACCAACCAGCCGCCACCACCACAAACAATTAATTTGATTGATCAATGTTCAACAAAAATGAGAAAAAATGATGCAACCAAACTGAAAATGATAAAAAATGATGAAACCAAACGAAAAAATGATGGAACCAAAATTTCTCGTGCAAACAATTTTCGTGAAAATGATGAAACCAAATCGAAAAAATGATGGAACCAAAATTGGTTTCACCAAAAATAGATGAAACCGAAATTGGTTTCATCATTTTTCCACATATTGTCATTTCACCAATAACCACCGCGACCAACACCACCGCCAACCACCGTGACCAACTACCACCACCATCGAGCCGCCACCACCACCACAGTCCGCCCCAACGCGTCATTGCACCACCTCCACCATCCAGCACCACCACCAGCACCACAACCGTCCACCGCCAACACCTGCAATACCACTAACACCACCACCAACCAATACTGGGCAATTGCATCACCACCGCCAGCCACCGCTACCGATCAACACCACCGCCAACACCCACCGTACCGCCACCAGCACCACGACCTCCCACCACCACCCAAAAATACGATGAAACCGATTTTGGTTTCATCATAAATACGATGAAACCGATTTTGGTTTTATCATATATAAGATGAAACCATAATTGGTTTCATCACACTAACAGCTGCCATTTTCCCATCCCTTCATTATTGTTACTTCAGTGTCCACAATCTTTCCCCATCCCTTCATGGGAGATCTGATTGGTAAAAAGAAAGAAACAATTCTACTTCACATATATTTGATCGTTAAAGCCTGTTTGGATAGAGCTTTGGGCTTGTCAATCTTGTTACCAGAACCAAAGAAAGGGATACCGTTTCGAAGGCTTGCTCAACAGGTCATGAAGTTCACTTTTTGAGATGGTTACATTGTCGTGATCAGCAGCATCAACAACATAACTGCAACGAGCAAATGAAGAAACAAGTAAAATTAGCACAATTATAGCTTTCCATGTTGACAAAGATAATGTAACTAGTAGTTTAGGCTTTGGAATGAAACTGTACACATCATTATAATTCGTACCAAATCTTAGAGTGTACAAAAAGACGTAACTATAATTAAAAATGTTATCTAGTCTAAATTCAATAAGTCACTGATATTCTACACCTAATTTTCACCATGACAGTACTCTCAAAACTCTCAATGTCAAATTAGTCAAGCAACTCTAAGCAACATGGGCTAATAACGGACAACATGGGGCTCCAGTATCAATGATGCCTCAATGAAAATTTATACGCAACAAAAGGAAAAATATAAACAAGAAACCTAACATTCACATTTGGCAATCATTTATCTAATACGAAGGGGGATTTTTACAATGCATGCACCTTTTGAACCACACTCTCAGGATATATAGCAGTAGTCAGTAGATTGCAAAATTAAAATCTTATGCTCTCACCTAGGCAATACTAATAAGCATTCGAGTAGCAACAACTTGCCTTATTTGCCAACAATTCCGGCCTTCTCCGTACGCTTAGTCTGCATCCACAATGAACATTTTAAGGGCATCAGTACACAAACTAATAAGTCATCTTGGAATTTCTTTAAACCAAATCTGGGAAACACACATCACAGGAATAACACTAGACCACTAACACTAAGAACTTAACAAATCCAAAAACACTACAAACAAAAGTACAAAAAACGGACATTTTTTTTCCCAAGACCACTACCATCAATGCTGATCTTGCCTTATTAAGTACCATCAACAAGTATTCACAAAACATTTTAAACCTTAACAGGTTAGTGGAAGTGCTCTGGAATATGGTGTTTGACTTACTTTCTTCCGATAAGTCTCTTGATATCAAAGACAGTTCTCCTTGGATTAGCCGCATGTTGATTCTTTGCAGCCGCACCCAAAAAATGGGTTAAACTAAGCAATCAGCCAGTTAAAAAGTATGAGTTGATGATAAATGCAACAAAGAGCCCTCATCAACTGAACCACCAACACCTTGCTATTTCATACACAACCAACGTACCATTTAGCACTGCGGCTGCAACTCCACCAGAACCAGCCTCGCACATTCTGCAACGACAGCACCATTGTCTCAGCAACAACAACAACTACTCTGCATTTGCAATCAGAACTCTCAACCATTGGCTGTAGCTTCCAATTACAGCTGCTCTGCATCAGCTCAAAGCCTCAATTCTGTCCATCTAGCTCTTGCATTACAGCACCTACATATCTCAAAACTTTTACAGCTTGTGAAATCTCATCTCATCAGATTATTATCACAAACATCCAACACCAAGCCGACACAATGTAGTTTCCTATCATCCATTCTTCTCATCAATAAACCACTGCACTCCACTTCGGCCATACTTTTGTCCTGAAGCAAAGAATAACCGGAAGCAGCAACAAACTTCCCGCAAGGAAAACTCCATCTCTCTTCAAATCCAGACCGCCACTATCTCGCTCATTAACCAACACCAGCTGCCACCTTATACTCTTATTTGCAGTTGCAGCTGCAATCAAAAAATCCCTTTCACAGCCATTGTATAGCTTCATGAATCACCAACATCTCCAGTCCATCCTCTTCTTCCATCTCTCTGTGTTGTTCAGTAGAAACAAACCAAACCTATCCTTCCTTCACTGCATACAACAACACAACACCACCAGAATCTAATCATAGCTGAAACTTTCATTAGTAAAAAAATCAGTAATTACAAGTTTAGCTTTACCTACAATCATCTTAATTTCAACCGCAACTACCCTTCTTCTCGAATTCTTCTCTTTTAATCAATCTCACGAACACCAACAAGAACCCCAAGTTCTCATTAACAGCTTCAAACTTCAATCTCATCTTCAATCAAAACCCTAACCGTAAATCTTCAAGTATTCTTCAACCTATACTCTAATTCACGTCAAACCCACCTCCAATCAGTTCTCTAAACTCTCAATTTCATCCTCCCCAAATCTTCCAACAAACCCTAATTCTTCCCAGATCTTTATCAAACTTAAATTAAACTATTGATTTCTCTTTAAAGTCTTCATAGAAACAAAACCATCCATTATTCTTCAATTTCATACCCAAATCCTCCTTCAATTCCATCTCACAGAAACCCTAAGTTTATTCTCTGAGATTCCCTTTTTCTCTGAGACTGAATCACTCCCGTGAATCAACACCACCACTACTATATATTCTTTGATCTTACAACACTTGTTTTAGTCACGAACTCTCTGATTTATTTACTGAATTCACCAGCAGGTGAAGAACGGAGAAGAAGAACAGAGAAAGAGAGGAGGAAGAATACGAAGAAAGAGAAAAAACGAGATAAAGAAGAGAAGGTAAAAGGGTATATTTGGCTTTTTAAAAAATAACTAAAACTAAATTACTCAAAATTATTTGACCTGGGGTTTTGTGCCACTTTTATTTGAAACGGTTTTTATTTGGTAGAAATAATATGACCGGTTTTTTCTTATCACTAGTTTGTTCACCTAGGGGTTTTGTCACTAGTTTTGATTTCAAAAACCACCTTATTTTTTTTGGGATATTTTTTAATTTGTTTATCTTTTCAAAAAAAAATTATAACACATAATATGTGCATGATTTTATTGTTATCGCATCTCTCAAAACCACGAGAGAGGTCCATGCCTCTGTTCCATCTCTCTGTTCCATCTCTCGTTATCGTCTTCCCTATACTAGGTTTTCGAGAAATTAATATATCGTTTGTTTTTTCATAGTCAGGGTTTGCTTGTTACCGTACGAAAAAATCCTTTTAAAAATTCCATTGCTTTCATGTGATTGATATTGAAATTAGAATGATGATTGATAAGGACTTTTGCCAGCTTCTTCGGATTCATCTATGATCTCATGAATGATGTTTCTGATTCATTTGTTAACTCTACCGTTATCATCCCTGGCAGATCCTTGAAAAATTGATTATTACATCCTCAATGGTCAATTATTCTATTAATGATCCATACTCCCAACTTTGTACCAGAATCTTTCTATATAGATTTGAAGGAACAACAGATTGAATTCTTACACGTATCAAAACGAGCCTTCATTAGTCCGGACATAGGTGATAAGTATGTCAAAAATCAGTACTTCCTAATCGCTTTGATTCAAATAAAAAACTTTCGAAATGTTGTTTCTTCAATTTAACGCCATTGTTTCCTGCTAGTATAGGTGATTAGTACTGGTAAACCTGTTATATTCCTTAATATTTGTTTTCGATGATTAACTTGAGATTCCATACGAAAGAGAGAGTCTGATTTTAATTAGAGATGGAGGAAAAGTGATAGCTAGAGCTCTCAATTGAGTTTTGGAAGATAAACTTAGGAAAAGGAAGAAAAATAAACACGGCGGGAATCGTGCAAATATAATTACATTTATTTTATTTTTGGAAATAAAAAGAATTAGCAAAATAAAAAGCGAAGGTGGTTTTTGAAGTTTTTTCAACTAATAGGAGAAGCCGGAATGTGCACCCGGATTTTAGGGGTGCACAAATTTGGACTCATTAAAAAGTATAGCCTACCATAAAGTGGTCTATAGTTGACATGTTCTAGGAGATAGGGGTTCGAACCCGGTAATTGTCAGAAATAACTTCTTATCCTTAAGGAGTTGAGGATGTAGTCCAAGACCACTTTTCCAAACCGACCTTAAGGAGTTAAGGATTAGTCCTAGACCACTGTTCCAAACCATCAATTTTCTTTTTTAGAAAGTATCTAAAAGAATTTTTGGGTATTAAAAAGGTTTCCAATTTCTGCCTATCTTCTAGATCCGGGAGTTCAAACCAAGTGTTATATAGCCAATTATGCAATTATAATTTGAGAGCTAACGGTTATTGATCAAAAACCGAAGAGTTCCTAAACATCATTTGTCTAAAGAATCTCCTTCAAATTCGTTAATATATCTTGTTTATGGCGTAAAGAGAGAACCAAATCATGACGGATGGGATACTTAAGCTCGGTGGAAATGTTTACTTTGTGAAGACGGGTTTTTATTACCGTCAGATTTGATGCTTTCATTACTGTATGATGATGCAATCTGTTAAACAACACGACTTTTTAAAATTAACAGCGTTAAGTAACTCTTTTAACCATATACTCTCACTCAGTAACAGTCCATCAAGTAAAATCTAGTCATCGACAGGTCACCAAAAGTTTAGGTGCTAACCCTTTATACTGGAATAGTTGTTGGGTACCAAATTAAGATTCTGGTCAAGTCATGGATACCAACCGGCAAATAACCCTATAAAGTGGACATTGGATTGGATACCATTTTCTATGAATCCACCCTGAGTCATCATTAAACATTGAGCTAACTAAACATTCAATGTACGAAGAAGATAATACAAGAAGACTTTGAAAAGAAAAAGTGAAGAGACATTATTGGTTTTTAATTATGATATTTATTGGGTGGAAAGATTAATGAATGCAGATTTGAAGGGTCATTTTTGTAGACGTGGCAGCTTAATATATAATTTGAGGGATATGCTGACGTTTTACCATTCTGACTGATGATGTCATCAGATCTTACAGAGGCGGCTAAAGCATATAGAGAACAAAAATGCTTAACAAACCGAGCAAATAACCACCAGAAAACTACTCTCTCACATTTACTGAAATTATGTGCCCAAAAGTCCCTGCTAATCCCCAAACGGGTGGGTCCCAGCGATATGTGAGGAGGTATTTTTCCCTTAGTTTTTTTGCTCGGTTCGTTTAGAAACACTGTACAGAGAATGGATGGGATGATTTTACACGAACCGTGAAAACGAACAAGGTAAAAACCGTTCTCACACACAAAATGAATGGGTCCCACCCCTGGGGAAAACAAGGGGTCCCATTAAAAGGTTGGCTGTGAGTATACAGTTTCGAGGGAGTCTATTTTCACGGAGCATGAAGAATTTTTGATAGAGAATAATATGTGGTGATGACTTAACAGTTACTTTTCTAAAAAAAGAAAGAAAAGGCGTGTTCTCTTATTTGGATATAAAAATATTAATTTACTAGTTTACTTACGGAGGGACCATCTTTTTTTTTCCCTCTCTTAATACAAAGAGGACCACTTCTCTCTTCATTTTCTCTTTAATATCAAATCAATGAGACCAAGTATAATTTATGAAAAAGTAATGCTTGTTCATCCTTGCAGTCCTTGCAATCAGATTTGATAGAGCTCTGCGAATCGGAGGCGATCATTGAGTTGACTCAGTGATATTCTTTTAAGTTGATCTGCTTGTTACTTCTTGAAAATCATGATCTCCTAATCTCTTTTTCTGTACACAATGTTTTTCTAAGAAATCTTCTTTGTTCTTTTCTAGTTTTCTATTCCTTTAGTCTCTATGAATCTATAGTTTTTTGAATTCTTAAGTTTTTACTTTCATAGTCTAAAGTTTTTCCCAGTTTTCTCTTCTACTTCTAATGGATTGCTAATCTTTTTCAAGGCCTCTTATGTTCATCAAATTATGGGAAGCATTCAGTATTGGACCTTTGTTGTTAATGTGCTCCTTATTATACTTCTTCTGGTTCAATCAAATCAAGTATCGTCTTCCCAGTATGTAGCAGTGTTGCACTCCACCCACTACAGGATGGATTATCAAAGT